>CM056497.1:3692464-3737406 GCA_029783415.1 Anisodus acutangulus
ATAGGTTAAAGTGACTAGTCTTTCTTATCTGAAAGCAAGCAAGACAACAAGGGAGGTTTTAGGTGTGAGAGTTCTCGTTCTAAGACGAAAGGTGGTTCTGATTTCGATTATCCGTAGCTCCCTCGAATCGCTCCAGTACAATAGACGGGGGGAAAGTTTTTTCAAAGGAATCTGTTAAAAAGATGACGGTTGCGAAGCACAGGATGATGTATCGCTTGTCATGGGAAGAGAGCTCTCACCTTGATGGGAGGATTGGCAGGACAATCAAGTAAATCACAGACTAAATGAAAGAGACGAAATCCATTTTGATCAATATTGGTCCGGCGAAATACTTAACGCGTTAGCTTCCCATTAAACGTATTATTACCCGTGTTTTAAAACTTGGTAAAATGTCAACCGTTGAAAGTTCCATATATAATTCGACACGAGAAAAGGTCCAACTCCCAAAGCACATCTAGGACCGTTACCCATGTGTGCTCTTGCATGTTCCCCTTCAAAATCTCAACCTTCTCCACCCCTCACACGTGTCACATAGCCCCCCATTATTTTCTCCCATAACTCTCATTTATTTCATTCTCACTTTCTTCCTTCACATTTACTTTTATCATCATACTTCTCTTCTCTATACAAATGGCTGATCAACAACCCAACTATGGTCGTCCACAAAGGCCCCCGACCCGACCCGCCAGCTTCCACAGCAACATGACAACACCATCTTTTCTTCGTAAATTACAAGAACATGTCCCAAACTCAACCCAACTTGTCGGATTCTTAACCTTAATTATCTCAGGAGGGATATTACTCCTTCTTACTGGGCTTACTCTTACTGCTATTATTTTGGGCCTAATTTTCTTCACCCCTTTGGTTTTAATCTCAAGCCCAATATGGGTCCCTGTTGGTACTGTTCTATTCATAGCCATTGCTGGCTTCTTATCCGTTTGTGGATTTGGAGTTGCCATGCTGGCATCTCTCTCTTGGCTGTATAGGTATATCAGGGGATTTCACCCGCCCGGTTCGGACCGGGTTGATTATGCGAGAAGCCGGATTGTTGATACGGCTAGCCATGTGAAGGATTATGCTAGGGAATACGGTGGGTACCTTCATAGTAAAGTGAAAGATGCAGCTCCTGGTGCTTGAGCGGAACCGCATTTTTGCTTAAACCGGGTTTTTTTCTCCTCCGAGTGAAGATTTTGTTCCTAATTTTTTTTATTTTTTTTTTGGAAATCGGACTATTGTAATGTTCTGATTTACACACAAGGTAGTGAATGTTTTTGATTCGAGGTTGATTTTTTTGGGTTACACTTTATATGAGATTTCATAATAGGTAATTGGGCCCTCATAGGCACAGCAAGATAGAAATGATAATGTTGTAACCGGCAAAAAGGCAGCATTATCATTTTTTTATTTTGGGTAATCAATAATGTGTTCAAGCTTATCAACAATGTCACAATTTCATATTACGTACGAAGACTTTTACCGTCACCATTATATAAATATTTAAGATTTATTTTAAATCATACATTTTAAAAGTCTTTTTTAGTTAAAGACTTTTAAAGTCATATAAATATTTAAAATTTATTTTAAAAGTATTTTCTTTATTTATTAAATTATTTGTCATGACAAACTAGTCAAATTAGGTCAATTTTTTTTGGAAAGGAGAGTAGTAATTATTTTTCTTGTTGAAGCGAAGCATGGAATTACACGCCATCCACTAGTGTTATTCTAAACCAATTATAGAATGGTAATGTTCGATCCTCCCTCTTAGGGGATGTCCAGTTGGACATGCAGTGGAGAGGGGTAAAGCATATGTGGGGTGGGTTAAAATATTATTTGTATGAACTAGTTCAGTTCATAAATAGTACTCTTAACACTTACAAACATTCTATTGAATTTTGTTGATAGGTTTAAAATCACAAAATTTAAAGAATGTTTTAATAAATTATATACCTCTTTAATGTACAACAACTTTAATTAGAATCACAATCTTAATTTAAAGTTATTTTTAATTTAAAATTAGAAGATTTAATTTTTTTTTATTTTTAAATGTTATGTTATGTCAAGTCAAATAGGGAGTACTTAATAATAATTCAGAAATCATACAAATGCTTTATCATGTTGTGTGTTTAGAACATAAATAAACATATTTAACAGAAAGTAAATAATAATATGATTGTTACCAAATACCAAAAAAATTGATCACGAGTTGGAACTTTAAAAACTATTGGGAGTTCAATGCTCATGTCAAAAGATTAGTGAAGTAATTGTCTTAACAAGAGCTAAATTAATACTTATTATTTAGAAAAAACTTGTTTCGTCTTTGAAACTTCCAGCAGGAGTTGTTAGTGCGTTCAACTGGATCTATTTTTTATCATTCCCTTAGAAAATGGATAAAGTGTCCTCCTTACGGACATTAATTGTTGGAAATTTGCCTTTGATGGGGTTGCGTCCATCCATATTTAATGACTTAAATATTAGGGTTCCGCATGTTGAAGATTTTGTCTCTTCGCACATGTATAATCTACTAAGTGAGTATATGACCGTAGGGACAAGGATCGTCAAATTCGTTAAGAAATGAAAGAGATATTGGTCCACGAAATAATGTGTTTGAAGCATGAAAATATGGTGTGGACAAATCTACCACATCGGTAGGAAAATGAAGAATTGTTCTTTTTATAAGCCTATAAAAATGAATAAGGGTTTGGAACCCCAAGGGTAACTCATGCGTTTGAAGGAGGGAGAACCTAGGTGTGCTTGGGTTCGAGGTTAAGCCCACACGCGCGCCGGTCATTACTGGCTGAATATAACTCCTCACTAAGTGTCATTACATGACTATTAAAAGTCATTAGTTAGCTAGCTGAGAGGTCATCCTCCTAAACACTATATATTGAGACCTTACTATTATTTGAGGTCAACGGAGTAAAAAGATAAGAGAGCAGCAAAAACTCGTCATTTTCCTCTAAATTTTTCATTATTCAGCAAGTCGTTTCATGTTTGTTTTCTTCGTCAGAATCAACCTATTTACTTTGTAGTATTGATTAGTTGTTGTTTTATCTTGGGAGACTATTGTCCGCTAACGTAAAAACATATATACGGGGCAATCTTATCTTAAAGATAGAGAGTCATCTCTCGACTCAGCCACAGTTGTAACAATCCAAATTTAGTGTTTCTTGATTTTATGTTATCAAGATTCAAGATTCAACAAGCTTGCGGCAATTATAATCTTAGTTGTTAGTTTATCCTTTCGAACACTTATAACATTTATTTACTTCTCGTACTGCTTTGATTTCAACAATTATATCCAACATTAATCAACAATTTTAAATGCTGAGCAACTAATCTACAGGATTGATAGTAATATTCCAGTATTTTAATAATTAGGTATAAATAAGCTTTAAAAGATCGATAAGAGTGATTTTTACCTTTGTATCAATTACTTTTTGACCTATGAAAAAAAAACATTTGACAACACGGTTTAATAATTCGGAAGGACCAGCTTTAGAAGCATTATATGCAACTAGGGATACAAAGAAAATCGATAAACCACATCAAATCGATAATTCTAATTAAATCGGGAAAAAATTAACTAGTAATTTGGTCTGACTTGATTTGGTATTGAAAAAAAAACGATCATAATTAATTTTGTTTGATTTTACTTTTAACTAAAAAAATTGAATTAAATCAACTTGACATTACATGTATACAAATTTATAATATATTTTATACATAAAATTTTTACTCAAAATGTAATTTATAATTATTTTTTACATTTTTTCGTAGTTTTTTTTTTGTCTTTAGCATATTATTTCAAGCTTGGATTTAAAAAATTTGAATATTTTAAAATTTTATAGCACATAGATGTTAGTAACTCAAAAAGTCCAAATCAAAATCAAATGCTTATAACAAAAGTAATTCAATGCTAATACTAGGAATGACTATAATGTTTGATATCTATTTTTAATTAGTTTTGCATTATTAATTTAAACAATAAAAATACATAATTAATTTTTTTTCTTTGTCATGTAACTAATACTTATTAACAGTACTTATTATAGCATGACTTAGTATTTTTAGATGATGATCATTTTCATTATGCCTTATTAATTAGCAATATTTATTTTATGTTATTTCATTGTCTTTTTTGTTAAATATTTTATTACAATATCATCATTCATTTCACATTTTTATTGTTTTTTTAAGAAAACACTTTAATTGTATAGTTATATCTTACTAAGAATAAAGAAATATTTGAAGTAAAAGTAATATTTTGTATGAAAATTTTTACGGGAAAAATTTCAAAAAATCCAAAATCCAAAAAACTTATTTTTATTAATTTGAATTGATTTATCGATTTAAAAATCTGATATAATTGATTTGATTTGATATTTAAAAAATTCAAACCAACCGGGTTCATGTACAGGGATACGCAACAATTTGGTCAGGACCAACAATCTAAAGCTTGTATGTTACGTGTATATTTTCTTTGACAAAAGCGCGATTTTCATCTAGAAATTTATCATTTACTATACATACTTTGTTAAGAGTCTCACATCGGATATGGAATGGGAACATGGACTCCTTATATGGACTTGGACAATGGGGTTGAGTTAGGCTCAGGATCCATTATTTACATGATATCAGAACCATACTCATTCCAATTCTTTATTCACTGATGTTGGGCCCCCAAATCATATTATCCACGCTCCAGTTAACAAGGTCTGGGCGTGCGGGGAGTGTTAAGAGTCCCACATCGGATATAGAATGGGAACATGAACTCCTTATATGGACTTGGACAATCCTTACCTATAAACTAGTTTTTGGAATTGAGTTAGGCCCAGAATTCATTTTTTACATACTTAAATGAAAATTTTCACCTTGCCCTCTATCTCTACCCTGATTGTGACCTCCACAAATAATGGTTCCTCATCTAGTCATCGACATACTTTCTGAGTTTGTAAACACGTATCATCCATATTACGGTAAAGATTGGTTACACTAAATTATAAAAATCGGCTAGATGCGACTTGGGATTAGTTCTTTCTCAAAAGTTCTTTAACTGATTACTTCAGCGATATGTCCATATACCAATTTTTACATCTTTACGTTTCATTGGCATTTTGTGTGACCCATTTTTTCCCGAAGAACTACGTCATCTATTTTGAGACGTTTTAAAGATATTTTGACACCATTTATTCTTTGTACAGCGTAATTATCACAAAGTTCAAGAATTCAAGTTTATTAAATCAATTAAATTTAGATTTTGTGTGATGGTTTCTACCGTACAAACTTGTCAACCTGTTATTTCAATATTGTCTTCTATTATTACTACTAAATTGACCTCTTTAATTTCATGCACTAATAAATATTGAACTATAAAATAGCAAGGGACCGGTTGTATGTACTTGTTAAATTACAGTAGTTGATCGCGAAGAAGCTCGTACCTACTGCCAATCTAGAAATAATTTCCACCTAATCGTAATTATTCCTTAAACAAACGAATTGGGGGACGACCGAGTTCATGCCAGCGTATTAGTATTGCGGCTGATGACTAAACAAAAAGTTTAATTATTTCTATGACTACATTTTCAAACGACAAATGAAAATTATATACATCTGTTTGGTTTTTATTTGCTTTATTAATGCGATTGATAATGGCTATACAATGAATTACGTGAGATTTGAAAGGGAAAGCATTTGATGATGTCCTTGTCTTCAAGTATCAACGCTTAAGAAATCATTTAAGTTTAATATAATAGTGTAGTAACTAGCAAATATGTAATTTTGAGACATGATTGTGGCCTCTTGAGATGGAACATGTATATTTATGTTGAATATTTAATATTCCAGCTTCAAGAATAATGTTGTGTCTTCCTATGAGAGACAAAATAACTGCAAAATAAACTTAAGAAAAAACAGTAAAAATGAGAACAACCTTGTGAGTGCGTCAAGAATAACCACTGCAATTCTCGATTGTCACTTCTACCTGACTTTGGTTGATTGTCTCCTTTAGTCGTAATGTCATCATAGAAAGCTCTCGCCGCAAGTTTCACCAACCTATCCAATATTTTCCGATAAATAAATCTACCAAAAAAAAAAAGAAGATAAACAAACAGAAGAATTGGTGAATTCAACACGAAGTTTACCTATTGAATGGCTCAATACTCATTTGTACGAATTAAATCGGATAGTTCATACAGCGAGACGTGAAAATTTGATCCTCAAATCCCTAAATTAATGCGGAGGAGATCGGCGCTAGGGAGAAAAAGATGTGGTGGAATGGTGTTAAATCATTTAATTGGGGGATTTGGGGAAGTATTTAATAAGTTGCTGAAGCAACCCCAATTTACTTCCATGTATCTCCGCGTCCCCTAGAGAGTTTTCAAATTTCACTTCCCACCCTAATTTGATTTCTTCTTTTCGTGTGATGATGGAATTAATAATGATGTTTACAGTAAATAGTTTAATTTTAATGACTAAAATATAGTGGAAATGTATGTTATTTAATCATAATTAAAAAATAAATGTAGTCACTGCATATATATATATTTTATATTTATTAATTTGATGTAAATATTAAGTGCATGTAAGTTTTCTTCAGAATAATTCATCATTTTGAACTAGGTTTAAGATTTTTCATATACTTTGTATTCTCATGTTTAAAGATAAGTTTACTGGGTGACTTCATTTTCATAGTAAAATGCTTATAAGTGATAGACTTATAAAATGGGAATTCAATGTTGATATACATAATGACATGACCCGAACCATGGTTTAGGCGTAACACGTCACTCGGTGCTTGGTTGCATGTGATCGAGCGAACCAACTAGTTGGATAGATTAACATGTGGTATAACTGAAAGCAGAATATAAATACACAACACGCTTATCTACTAAAAAGCCTATTGAGATATCATAAATGCTGAAATACTGAATAAGTCTGAATGTATAAATAAGTAGCCGACAAGGCTAACACAAAAGTGTCTGACTGACTGCGACTATAGTCTACAAAGCCTCTAAAGAGTATTAAAATATTGACTGTTCACCGAGACAAGGCCCCTGACATTCATCATTGACTAAAATATTGTAAAAGACTGAAAATATGATAACGCCTCAAAAGATTGGGCTTATCAAGTAGTTGATATGTGAGTCATAACAAGCAGAATCGTCAAACTATAAATTGTTATTTGTATCATGAGATGCATGCCCCGGGCAAAAATGACGTTGGCACATTTGAATTGTACTGGTATGTAAAGCAACTAAAAGAAAAAACTGTAAGCGGGGTGCTCGGAAAAGAGCAGCCCAAATAAATGAACAAGTGATAAATATTGAAACTGTAACTGATAACTTAAATGAACAAGAGAAGTGAAGTTATAAGTATTTCATGTTATGCATCTAAAACACCTGTTTAACTGTATTTATATGTGGGGCCTTGGCCCAATAATAAATGCACAAATTATGGTCTTGGCTAAGTAAGTGTGGCAGTCTATGGCCATGACCAAGTATATGTATACATGAGATTGTGCCCTTAAGCAAATCACATATGAACATATTCATTATTTATTAAGGAACTGAGATTACTGGAATAATGAACATCACTAAACTGAGACATGTATTCATAAATTTATTATGAGACCTGAAACCTTAACTGTTTCTAAACCTGTTGGGTTTTTAGACTGATACTTGTGAGTATCAAATACGAGTCTACATTGACTACGTTCCGAGTTCACAATGTTCGAAATGATGATCATGAACGAATTACAAAACTACGACATCTAGAGAATAGAAGGTCTTCAACTATTCACGAAACTAAGGCATAACTATGTTTTGAGGCAATTCATAATAGTCAATAAAGAACGTGATGTAGGGAGAATCATAAACATTCCAAACGTAGAGAGTTAGCATCACATACCTTAATTCCCTGCTCTCTAGCGTAATACAATATCATTCAACCCTTTCAACTTCAATCTAAGGCAATACAAGTAAAAGGGATTCCATATTAACAATAAAATCCATGCTTTAATCATTTAAGCATTTTATCAAACACTTTATGGGCATAATGCTCCACAACTTTCATTAATGGGGTTTTCCTCACCCAATTCCCACTATATTACTTTTAGGTGATTCTACAATCCCAGTTAGCTAGAATTAATCCCATTCTTCATCACTCATATGATTATAACAATGCTAAATCATCAATCCCAAAACTCTACCATAGTTCATGCTTTCCTTTATCAAACACATAAACTTGCCTCCCCATAACTCATAAATTCACAACTAATAATAATTAAAAGAGGAAAAAGGGATTACCTTTTTGATGTTATATCTCCTTGGATTTGAAATATAGGGTTCCTTCGCCCAACAGTGGCGTCTCAATCGAATATCTAATGATTTGAAGGGTTTAATCATGTTAGTAAGGAATTAAGATCTTGAATTCATACTAGAATTGTTGAAGAACTTATCTTGGAGGGTTCTTGAGGCTTGGGACTTGTCCTATATGCCTATTGGGTAATTTTTGAGCTTTAGGGAGTTGGGGAAATAAACCTCAAGCTTAAATATAACTTAAAAATGTGAAGTCTGAAAATTAGACTTAAAATTCTGATATGTATGTTGGGCCTGCGTCGCACATGCAGCGCTCGACCCATTTGTAGACCAAATTTCAGAGCATTGTTTTTCTGCTCTGGGCCCGCGACGCGTTGCCAACACGCATGCGCACCATGCGCGACGCGTGGCTAACACAAGGTGGCCTACTTCCTTAAACATTTTTGTAACACACACGACTTATTGTATAACCCCCCCCCCCCCCCCCCCGCGCTTGGCCTGGTCCTTATATAGATATAAATGTATTTCAACGTACTACAACTTTCATTAAGAAAGCTTTTCTAAATTCTCATTTAATCAAGGGGTTATGGTTGCTTGAAGTATGTCTCTCAACCACTTTCGCAAAGCATGAAACCTTCTCAATTTCGATTTATTTCCTTAGAAAGAGTCAAGAACTAGTATGGAGACTTGAGATGTTACATTATCTCCCACTTGGGATCATTAGTCCTCGAATGATGGTTCTGGTTACATATATAGATAATGCTGGATCATAATTGTGACTAACATAAACATGCGGGCACTGAACTGCCGCGACCACATGAATATTAACTGAATAGGTACTAAACTGAATAAGTATTGTACTGAATGAAAACTGAACTGACTGAATGTTGAAAACATGGAGACTATAACATAAGGTCTGAATGAAAAGGTTAGTTACCTTCAACATTTTCATGTAGCCTCTTCAACTTTATGATAACTCCATAACACTTTCACTGAAGCAATTTCCTTAGTTCTCAACTCACGAACCTGACGATCAAGAATAGCCATTGGAATCTCCTCATAAGACATGTTATATTTAACTCATGTGATTTCTGTAGGAACAACCAGAGATGGGTCCCCAATGAACTTCTTCAACATAAAGACGTGAAACATTGAGTGTGCAACATCCAAATATCGTGGCAGCTCTAACTCATAAGCCACATGCCCGATCATTCGTAGGATCCTATACAACCCAATATAACGGGGACTGAGCTTATCCTTATTCCCAAATATCATAACTCATTTCATGTGTGAAACTTTCAAGAATACCTAACCATCAACCTGAATTCTAAATCTTTACGACATACATCTGAATATGACTTATGGCGACTTTAAGCCGTCTTCAAACGCTCCTGAATCAATTTGACTTTCTCCATAGCCTGGTGGACCAAATATTGTCCTAACAATTTTGCCTCACCAACTTTTAAACATCCAATTGGTGATCTACAACTGCGCTCAATCAGAGCCTCGAACGGTGCCATCTTGATGTCAGAGTGATAATTGTTATTATAGACAAATTCAATGAGAGGTAAGTATTTATCCCACTTACCTTCAAAATCAAGGACACATGCCCTTAACATATCCTCAAGGGTCTGAATAGTGCGCTCTACCTGGCCATCTGTCTGAGGATAAAAAGATGTACGAAGGTTCACCCTTGTGCTTAATCCATTCTCAAAGGATTTCCAAAATATTATTGTGAATTAGGCACCACAATCTGAAATGATTGACACTAAGGTCCCATGCAATCTGATGATCTCCTGAATATATAACTTGCCGTAGTCTTCTGCTGAATCGGCAGTTTTCACGGGCAAAAAATATTTTGACTTAGTGAGTCAGTCTACAATCACGCAAATCGAATCATGCTTACTAAAAAAGTGAGGTAGACTTGTTTATGAAATTCATATTGATCATCTCTCATTTTCAAACAAGAATGTCTATGTTCTGAGTCAAACCATCGAGCCTATGGTGCTCGGCTTTCACCTGCTGATAATTCAGACACTTAGCCATAAAATCTGCAACGTTTTTTTTTCATGTCATTTCACCAATAATTCTCGTTGAGGTCATGATACATCTTTGTGGAACCTAGGTGAATCGAATACCCGGAATTATGGGTTTTTGTCATGATTCGCTCTCTAAGCCCATCTACATCAGAAAACACATAATCTGCCTTGGTACCTCAAGGTATCGTTATCTCTCCCTTATTCAAAAGTCATCATCTTATGCTTGTGAATCCCCTCTTTTAGCTGTAACAAGTAGGGATCATTCTCTTTCGCTTCGACTACTAAATATGATTCAACTTTGTTCTGAATGACAACACCACCATATTCGAAGTCCAAAAGTCAAACCCCTAAATAAACTAAATGATAGACTTCCTTTATCATATTCTTGTTTCATTCTTCAACGTGGGCTAAACTTTTCATGTAACACCGACTAAGCATCGGCTACGACATTCGACTTTCCTGAATGGTAGAGAATATTTACATCATAATCTTTAAGCAACTCGAGCCATCTCCTCTGTCTAAGATTCAACTATTTTTACTTGAAATTGTACTGAAAGCTCTTTTGATTGATGAAATATCAACGTACACCTCATACAAGTAGTGACACCAGATCTTCAATGTGAACACCACTACTGCTAACTCAAAATCATGTGTCGGATAATTCTTATCGTGAGATTTAAGCTGTCTGGATGCATAAGCTACAACCTTGACATGTTGCATTGCAAAACACCCAACACTAACTCCTGAAGCATGGCAATATACAAAGATCCATTCGGTTCCCTCTAGTAGCGTCAAAACTGGAGCAGACACCTCTTCTTCAACTCTTTGAAACTTTTTTCACAGGCATCTGACCATCAGAACTTAATTTTTTTTGTAAGATAATTTAGTCAACATAACTAAGATAGAGGGAAAAGCTTCTATGAAACGCCTGTAATAGCATGATATACCCCAAAAAACTTCTTATCTCGGATGTTGAGATGGATCTAGGCCAATTCTTTACTGCTTTTATTTTTTGAAAATCCACATTCACACCCTCGCCTGAAATGACATGGCCTAGAAAATGCTATTGATTTCAATCGAAATTCACACTTCAAAAATTATGAATAAATTTTGCGGTCCTGAAGTGTCTGCAACACTATCATGATGTGTTCTGCCTCATTACGGGAATACACCAGGACGTCATCAATAAACACAATGATGAATAAGTCTGGATATGGCTTGAAAACCATGTTCATAAGATCTATAAAAGTTGTCGGTGCATTTCTCAACTGAAACGACATCATAAAAAATTCGAAACGCCCATAAAGTTGTTTTTGGAATATCAACTTCCTAAACCTTTAGCTGATGATACCATGATATGAGGTCAGTATTGGAATAACACTTGGCACCACGTAGTTGATCAAATAAGTCATCGATTATGGGAAGAAAATACTTGTTCTTGATTGTGACCTTGTTTTGTTGACGGTAATCAATGTACATTTGCAAGGACCCATCTTTCTTTCAGACAAATAAGATTGGTGCGCCCCAATGTGAGACACTTGGCCTTATAAATCCCTCATCTAGAAGATCTTTCAACTGGAATTTTAGCTAATTTAACTCTGTTGGAGCCATTATATATGATAGAATAGATATCAACTTAGTGTCGTGAAGTAGATCAATTCCAAAGTCAATCTTCCTATTGGGAAGGAACTCCAGAAAGATATTCAGGAAAACCCTCTGGAAACTCATTAACAATTGGTACTGACTAGAGAGTGGAGGTGTGAGCGTCTGCATCTCTGACTCGAACTAGGTGATAAATGTACTTGTTAGATATCATCTTTCTGGCCTTAAAATAGGAAATAAATATATCCCATAGGCTCCATTGCATCACCCTTCCATTATAGAACCGGTTCACCAGAAAATTCAAAACTCACTATTTTGGTTCTACAACCTATTGTGACATAACATGACGACGACCAATCTATGTCCATGATTACATCGAACTCCACCATCTCTAACTTTACTAAGTCTACTACAGTACTGCAGTGATAGACTCTAACCGGGCAACCCCTATACACACACCTAACTATAACTAACTCTCCAACTAGGGTGGACACTTCAAATGGCTCATGTAATTTTTCTAGTTCTATTTCTTAACAATAAATGGGGTTATATAAGATAGGGTAAATCCTGGATCCATGAGGGCAAAAACATCAAAGGTAAAGACCGTTAGCATACACGTGACAATATCTGCACGAACCTCTGTGTCATGACGACCTGCTAGTGCATATAAGCGGTTCTTACCTCCGCTCGTATTACCAGAATTTGCCACACCATGCACTGCTTGGGCTTGAGAATTTCGAGGAGCCGCTGAATTCGTGGACTGAGCCACGTTACCGCCGATATCTTGCTTTGCTGATGGACAATCCCTCAGATAATGACCCTGTTGACCGCATCCAAAACAACCATTTGTGCCTGAATGACACTCTCCTGATTTTCTCCTTCCAGACTTGTCGCACATAGGGTTTGTAGGACATCGATGGCCCACACTAGGTTGAGATTGTGAGCCTGCTGCTCCAAAATTTCGATTTCTCTGATTAAACTTGGACATCAAGACTGATGCACTGGCTGCAGACCTGCTCTAGATGACAGTTTCTTTTTGATATTTTTATTTTTGGGAGAAATTAGAAGATCTTTTTTATTTGGCTACAAGTATAAGCCCCTTAGCAAAGTGTAACATAAACTAGAATCATTTGAGTCTCGTGTACCAATAGATTTTCTTACTTTTCAAAGCTACAGATCAAATCAACGGTTATAAAATAAAGCCACCGAAACACGAACGGCCAAGATGAAAAATTAGAATCTAGGGCACGGATCCAACCAAAACACAGAGACCTCTCCTCTCCAATTTCAGCTCTATAAATCAACACCCCCCCCCCCCTTCGAGTCCATCTAACCTTCGTTGGCTCTATAAATCCCAATTGGAGTAATTTTTTTTCGTTTTTGTTCCAGTGTTCGTCTTGTCCTTAGTGAGTGAAGAAAGCAATACGTATATGTGTGTTGAAAAATGGCGAAAGCACGTAAAGGGAAAAGCGAAGAGCAAAAAGGGGATAATACCGAAGCAGTGGTTCGTCATCAAAAGCTATGTCTCTCAATTGACATGGACAAACGTCGAATTTACGGGTTTGTTTCCTTTTTAACCCACCAAAATTGCATTATTTTGTGAAGGTTGATCACATTTGAAGTTATTATATAGTAGATTTTTTCTAGAGTTGAGTCATTTAGTGTCCAAGTTATTGTCATGCTATTCTACTAATTTCAAGAGAACTAGGGTTTTAAAGATGAATTACATTGTTTTTAAAGATGAATTATATTTCAACCCAGTAAATTTCTAGAAAGTTTGGAATATTCACTCTTGTTGAAACTTACTATGTTATGAAGTGTTTTTCACCAGTGTAAATTTCAAGAAATTATGAATTTTAGAAAGGTACTAGGTTCAGGGTGTGTTTGGTATGAAGAAAAATGTTTTTCATGGAAAAATGTGTGTTCTACTTATTTTCTTGTGTTCGTACCTAAGCAAAAATAATTATCCTAAAAGCATTTGTATATAATCGAGAGACATATACTGTGGGGTGTGGGGGTGGTGCTTCGGGAGTGAGGGGTGAAGATAAGGTGTGTTCGAGGGCCCGGGGGGAGGGGGACACAATCAATGTGTATTGCCACCTGTGGAACTTGTTTTTTCCTCATTTTTAAGGAACTTGTTTTCTTAGAGGAAATGTTTTCCAAAAAAATTGACCAACCGAACATGAGAAAATTGGAAAACATTCCCACAACACACCCTGACCGTGATTATTTTCCCAAGCTGATTCATTCTAAAGATTCACTTGGTTTACTTGGAAAAAACTTTTAGGTCTTCAAACCTGAAGTGGAAAATCTGTTTTTGTTCATATTTTTCCCAAGTACCATGTCATTGCTTGCTGGTATTAGGAATTGTTCTTAGTGCGTTATGCAAACACTTGGCATTAGTACTAAATTGGGTGTTAACTTTTTGGCTTTTCAGCTACACAGAGCTTGATATAGTTGTACCAGAAAATGGAATTTTAGGCTTGCACGCGGATAATCTGGTGATAGATAGTGTTACAGTTGATGGGGATCCTACAGAATTTGAAGTTTTCCCGCATTATTTAGCCTTGGAAAATGGGGATAGATGGTGCTCTGTATCATCAATTACTTCAGCTGCTGATGCGGCTGGTTCAGTTTACTTGTCACATCTAGATCGAGAATTGCTAGCAAATTTGCTGATAATGTGCAGAAAACCAGCGAAGCATGATATTGAAGGAGAGGAAATGCATTTAGAGAATGGGGTGAACTCTTCAGCTGAAAACAATCAGGTTTTTGAGTATTTTTTTAGTTTTTGGCTCATCGCACAAGCTTTGGTGCTGCTGGCTATATCTTTGTTTCATAATTGTTGTGATCGATATTGAATGCGGTTGCATGTTTTATGATGGAAAATGACTTGTTGGAAGAGAACATTTTCCTGTGTTTAGTTACCCTGAAGTTTGGGAAATATTTTCCCGCAAAAGGTGAAAATGAGTCTTGTCACTGATGAGTGGAAGTCATTTTCTTTTGTGAAAAACTTTTTCTTCATGGAAGTATTTTCCACCACAAGGTGAAAATGACTTGTTTTTATGGGTGGAACTCAATTTTCTTTACAAGTATCTCAACGTAACATGTTTGGGTCTGGAACAAATGAACATGAAATGTTATTCTAGAACTTCCAGCTCATCCAAAATATCAAAACCTTAGTCATATAATTTTCAAGTGAGTTAGCTTGAAATGTAGAATCTTTGTCCACACATGAATTTAACTTTCCTCCAGCGAAATTGATGTGTTGCCATACTTTGCACAATTGTATTTTTTAAAACCGAAGGACCATAATCATCTCAAAAGTTGCAAATTGACACATCTCAGCCGTATTTTTTTTTGATCAAGCAAAAGTTTTTTCATCATGATCATGGAAAAAAAGAAAAAATGACTGTATACAAGGGATAAGGAATCTGCAAAATATGATTCTGTACGGAGTCTCCTCCTCAACTGAGAAAAACATGACTTTACTCCTTCAAAAGCTCCCTTGTTTCTCTCTCCCCAAACTACCCACATCAATGCAAGCAGAGCCATGTTTCAAGCCCTTTCGTCTTTTCCTCCTCCTCCTGCTCTTCCAACTCTTCCAACTGACCATCAAGTATTTCACAGTTCTTGGCATTGCCCAAGGAGTGCGAAACCACCTAAACATATCCCACCACAATCTCATTGTAAGCCCGCAGTGTAGAAGAAGATGGTCGACGTCCTTCCCTGCCTCCTTGCTCATGTAACACCAACAGACAAAGACAACCTTCCGCTTTCTAAGATTTTCCACCGTCAAAATCACCCCTCTAGTGGCTTTTAAAGTGAAAAAACACACCTTTCTCGACACACTTGGAACCCATATTGCATTACATGGGAAATTAACCTCCTCCCTAACCAAAAGTTTCTCATAAAAAGACTTTCACAGAGAACACTCTATTATTTCCCAGGCCCCACCACCACACATCAGGATTATCCACCTGATTGACTTGCCTATGAAGCAAATGTATCAAACTCTGAAACTCGTTCACTTCACAATCTTGAAAATTCCTTCTAATCTCAAATTTCAAAAAGTCTCCCCACCTTGTGTCCCGTGTCCCTAATCTGTTGAATTGCCAAGTCTCTTTGGCTAGATATTCTGTTCAAACTCTAGAAATCATCTTTCAATAATATGTTCCCACACCAGTTGTGTCTCCAAAGGAAATATTATACTCAAAATTAAAGGGCCCTAGTCAGATTAGAAGTGTGTTAATTGAAGAAAATTTGTCTATCTGGCTACTTTAATCTGTATAGAGATTTTCTGTCTTATAACTTTGATCAGATTTCCTTTAGGATATTTAAGTAATGAGGTTTACACTTCTGTGACTTATGTAGGTTATGTTGGATGCAGAATGTGAAGAAGGTCCGTATTGATTATTGGGTAGAGAAGGCTGAAACTGGAATCCACTTTGATGGTGACGTTTTACATACTGACAACCAAATCCGGCGTGCACGATGTTGGTTCCCCTGCATGGACGACAATTTACAATGTTGCTGGTAAGATGCAAGACTTGTTATACTTTTGGATACTGTTTGAATTTAAGTTTATTATATTCATTATTGTTGCTCCTTCTGCAGCTATGATTTGGAATTTACAGTGGCCAGTAATCTTGTGGCTGTTAGTACTGGAAGCTTACTTTATCAGGTGGGTGGATAAGTCACATCTCTTCTTCTGCGCTAGTCTTGTGAGGTGAAAATCACGGTGAGAAAGTGAGGGGTTCCCCTGAGTGTGAACTTGTGCTAGCACTAGTTTGCTGGATTGCATGGATTGTAGAGTGTTCTAACATTAAGATCAGTGACATTTTCCTTAGAACTCCATTAGACGTTACCTCTATGATGACAAGAATGAGTATCAGTTGGTTAGTTGATGACAGAGATATAATTATGATTTTTAATCATCTGTTCTTTTCTTGATAAACATATTCGTGATAATTACTTGGGGAAAATGGTTAATTACTGATCTTAGGTTATAAATTCATTATTGATGTAGGTTCTCTTCTTTTGGTATATATCTTGTATATGGGGTTTCCCCAATTGTTAATAAAATTATTTCCTTGTCAAAAAAAAAAAATTTCATAATCTATTTTCGTTGCAAAATTTCGATTTCTAAGGCTTCTTCTAGCTGTTTCTGGAAACCTTCCCTGCCTAGAACAGTTGCTTTAATTTCCAGTTCCTCTGTGAGGAGTGAGAACCAAGAGTTGGACTAAAAGGATAAAAGATGGTGCTTCTCGGAAGTTTTTTCGTTGCTAGTTTTCTTGTGACTGAAGAGTATGTCTATGGAAGGGTTGAACCAGATGTTTATAGTTGCTAACTGTAATGGCTGGATGAATGGTGAAGGTAAGTTTTGTGGTGGATTTTTGAATCTATGAATCAACTAGGTTTTTGTTCAACAGTGGTAAAGAGAAAAATGTGAAGAGGGAGACATGATTATTTTTCAGCTTTTTTGCAAGCTTTAATCATCCTTCTAGGGTAACTCAAAATTCATTTGTGTCTTGTTGGAGTGCTCTTCGAAGTCACATGGAGTTAAATCTAGTTACTCTTGTTGGGGGATGACCAATTTGTCCTTCGTGTTGCAGATTGACATTGATTTTCAAATAAAAAGAAATCGTGAGTTTATGGTTCATCAGTCAGTATCAATCTTTTGCTGGATGTACTTTGCCCATATAATGCAACAATGTATCCAAATGATATCCTTTGTTTGCTTTTATTTTCCCCCAGTGAGTTGTTCTAACTTAGTTTTCCTTTTTCCTTTTTTTCCCGTCAGATCTGGACTGAGGATGTTCCTGCGCGTAAAACTTATGTCTACAGACTAAGTACTCCCGTTAGTGCTCGATGGATTTCCTTGGCAGTCGCACCATTTGAAATTCTTCCTGACCACAATATTGCTCATCTATCACATATTTGTCTACCTGCTGACTCAACAAAGCTGCGGCACACTCTGGGATTTTTTCACAGTGCTTTTAGGTATGTAAATGTCTCCTCATGGAATAATTTATACTTGGACTTCTTTTCACTTTACCCTCCCTACCCAACCCCCCTGTTACTCATATTCAACCAGTGGACCTCAAAGAAAATCTCTTCATTTTTTTTGAACAGCTACTATGAGGACTACCTTTCTGCATCATTTCCATTTGGGTCATACACTCAAGCTTTTATTTCTCCTGAGATAGCAATATCCTCAGTGAGTCTAGGAGCCTCCTTGAGCATCTTCAGTTCTCAATTACTATTCGACGAGAAGGTCATTAATAAGGTATGCTTGTATAATGAATTGGGAAAGTAATACACTGCAAATTTTGGATTTTGATCTTCAAAATAGTGAAGTCAAAAAGGAAAATCTGCAGAAGTGGCTTGTGCTTTTCTCTGCTTCAAATTTTGCAATCTTTTCTGCTCCAATTCATGCTTACTTGTTATTCTGTTGCCCTTCTATTACTCTTCTCCCTAAAGAATGTAGGTGATTACTGGATTGCATGAACAATTGGTTGTCAAGAAAATATCTTGGTTATTTTTCTTCTTCCTTGTTATTTCTTTTGATGGGTTCAGATTTATTTAACAGACCATAGAGACGAGGATTAAACTTGCTTATTCCCTTGCAAGACAATGGTTTGGAGTGTATATTAACCCGGAAGCGCCAAGCGATGGTAAATTATTGGACAAGTTAACATGTGATAAAATATAACTTCTGTATCTTAACTATGTGTCGTTAATGCTCTCAGATTGGTTGTTGGATGGTCTTGCTGGTTTCTTGACTGATATATTCATCAAGAGATTCCTTGGCAATAATGAAGCACGCTATAGGAGATACAAGGTTCGCTTCTGCTTTATGGTCTTTTTTTAAAATGATGGTGGTGTCGGGGCCAACTTTTGTGCACCTTGACTACTCCACCAGGTACCTGCCACCTCCCATCCGCACGGGTACTGTGTAACTTTGCCAGGCTTAGGTAGATGCAGAAATCACCTAGTGTTTTTGCCTCCGTTGGGCTTGAACTTCAGATGTCTCCTCTCACTTAACCACTAAATCACACTTTTTTTTGATAAGGTGAAGTACACTAGGTCACACTCTTCTGTTTTAAGGTCTTCATTCGCAATGAGCAAGTCTATTTTTGCATTTTATTTGTAGTTCCATGGAAGCTTGCAGCTCTTTTAGGCTCATAATGTCACTATGCCTATTCGTATCACAAGCTTTTAGGTTCATCAGCTGTGCTATTTGTGTTGAATGTCTGTACTTCTCATGCCTGGCTTCTCTTGCAATATCATATTTAATTAGTTTGGTAATTTAGGGTCAAACTTCAGAAGCGGTATCCTGACATCTGTGTGTGTGAGAAAGTGTTCTTTCTTGATCTAACTTCGCCCATGACTTGCAGGCTAATATTGCTGTTTGCAGAGCAGACGATAGTGGTGCAACTGCCTTAAGTGCTGTTGCTGCTTCAAAGAATTTGTATGGCACCCAGTGTATTGGTTTATTTGGAAAAATAAGATCGTGGAAGTCTGTAAGTGATATGCTGCCTTTCATTGTAGTTACAAAATATAGTGTACCAATCAGGTCTGATCTTGGAAGTCTGTATTTGTCTTAATAGGTTGCGATTCTCCAAATGTTAGAAAAGCAGATGGGACCTGAGTCATTTCGCAAGGTATGAGCCTTATAGCAACTACTAGGTGCCACCCTTATCTTGGAAAAGACATCTTAGAATCTTATGGCTTTTAGGTGTTAATGCATCTTGTTAGAAATGATTTATTGGCTTCTCTATTTTATTTCTGAAAAATTAGTTTAGCTTAATATATTAGATATTTTAGTAAAACACATGCATTTTTATATCCTTTGGCTGGTATAATTCTAAATGTCAGGTTCCATCCACGTACACATGAAAAGTAAATCAACCATATTATAGCTCATCAACTTGTCAAGCATATGTGCTCAATAATATTTGTGTTGGAAAAGAGTATGAGAGAAAACAATTTTATTCCTTATTTGATCAGTCACAACCAGGTTTTCCATTGATTCACCTATGATAGTGAAGTTTCGTGTGTCTTAACAAAAAATGAAATATTCCAGTGTACTAGAAGTAGTATTTTATTTTAATTCAAGAAAAAGAGGTATTTTCCCAGCGACATGAAGAATATATCTTAATTAGTCAAATTATTAGCTTGGTTCTGCTATAATTTACGAAGTACATATGCTTGTGATGATGGCAAACAAGATGCTACTTGAGTTTTTTAAAACTAATACTATAAAATGAATTGTAATACCCAGATCAAATTAACTTTGTAAAATCTGTGCCTAGTAAAATGATGTCAATTAAAGTAGGAAGGACAGTGTATGAACTTTAGCGGTTCTGCTGTTCTCCAATAACTAAAAAAATGATGCAGCTTTTTTTTTCCTTCTAATTGCGTCATTGTGTAACCTAAAGCATTCTCCATCTTTGTAAAAATATTACTGGTTACTTGGCAAGCCGAGATTTCATTTGCCCAGTCCTTTCTACCGACCTGAATACGCATATAGATAGAAGAGAATTTATTGTCTGTAGAGCTACAACACCACTAGCATTCTTGCTCTTTTGTATCTCATCCAATGTCTCTCTCCTCTTCATTCTTTGCCTCTCTTTGATGTCTTCTTTGCGTCAGAAAATATAGCTCTTGGAATCAATACCTTCTCCATAACTCCATTCACTATGCATCCTTGTTACTGCTGCAATTCCACTGAGTTGTTGCACAGGATTCGCTAATGCAGTTGCAGTGATGCATGATGAATTCCTGAATCAGTCATGTTAAGGGCCACACTATTTTTATTCTGTTCTGTGCAGGAATGCAAGGTAAGACTGCGTACAATAGACCCTTGTGGTCCGGCCCTTCCTAGGACCCCGCGCATAGCGGGAGCTTAGTGCACCGGGCTGCCCTTTTTTTCTGTGTTGGGGAATGTGATGTTCGAAGCTTAGTTCGGTGGTATTGTTGTCCTTTCCGGACACATACTCTCCTTTTGCTTGAAAAAAAAGATATGTTATATAGGATGCATGCAAATATGTTTCAGGGTTGTTCCATATGTATTATTGGTAAGAGAGAACCTTAATGTAAGAATAGGATAGTACTACTGACACAGTATGTTTGCTCTACGGCGCCGTATAGAAGGCAATACTAACAAACAACCACAACAACAACATACCCAGTAAGAGAAGGCAATACTCTTTTGGAGATTTTTATGCTGTTTAAATTACAGAAAATTTTGTTTATGGAAACGGCGGGTCTTTTTTATTTTTTGATGAAGTGCATATTATCATTAATGGGCACCGAGAAGATGCAGATAGTGCTGCTATTGCAAAAGATAAACAAAAGAGATTCTGTAACCCCCTATGTTAAGGCCTATGCTAAGGATAGGGAGTTAAAAAAATCCAAAACGGTGTCAGGAGGGTCCTTTGTATGCTATTATAGTTGTATTTCGTGATACTAATTACTTATCCTTATTTTTGCAGATTCTTCAGCAAATTGTTTCCCGGGCACACGATGTAAATCGACCGTTGAGAACCCTTAGCACGAAGGAGGTTTTATTTCTAATTCAGTTCTTGAAATCATTTTGGAATAGTTTCTCCCTCAGTAACAAAGCAAGACATAATCTAGCCTTTTAGATATAGTTTCCTGTATTTCACATGAAGCATGCATCTTCAAAAGTTATCTGCCAAAATGCGTTCAGGACCAATTCAGTGATTGTGCTTGGCATGCTCTGGAAGTTTGCTATATCATTGTTTTTATCTTCACTATATTTTTGTGCTAGTAATGCTAATTAAGTGGATTACATTTGCATCATCACTTTTGAATCATTTGGTAGCTCTTTGCGTATCTGATTTTGTACTACAAATTGCAGTTTCGGCACCTTGCCAACAAGGTTGGTAATCTTGAGCGCCCGTTTCTTAAAGAATTCTTTCCACGTTGGGTCGGATCATGTGGCTGTCCGGTTCTGAAGTATGATTTCTCCTGCACGCCTCTGTACTTACTTTGAGTTGGGCATTGAAATTGCTTGACTGATGTCTGTTTGAACTTT
Source organism: Anisodus acutangulus (assembly GCA_029783415.1). Classification (NCBI taxonomy): domain Eukaryota; kingdom Viridiplantae; phylum Streptophyta; class Magnoliopsida; order Solanales; family Solanaceae; genus Anisodus; species Anisodus acutangulus. The sequence goes on from CM056497.1 coordinate 3,714,487, forward strand.
TGTCTTTGGTGCCTGAACAAGAATGGGGTTCTCCTATAACAAAAGAAAGAATATGGTCGAATTAGCAATATCGAGGGAATGCACAGCTAGACTCGATTCAAGTGCTACTATGACTAATGGTAAGCCTGACTCTGAAAAGCAAGACGGTGATGGCTGGCCTGGCATGATGAGCATAAGGGTGCATGAGCTTGATGGCATGTACGATCATCCAATTCTTCCTATGACGGGTGAACCCTGGCAGCTGCTTGAATTTCAGTGTCATTCTAGATTTGCAGCAAAACGATTTCAAAAACCCAAAAAGGCTTCTAAACCCGATGGTTCGGATGATAATGGTGATGCTGTGGCTAATGTAGATACGCGTGCAACGTATGTTTGATGTATTTATGTCTTACATACTCCTCTTCAATCGTAAACAGTTTTTGTTTCTTCACCATTTAGTGTATCTGGAAATTTATTCTTGCTGTGTATTTGCAGCTCTGACTCCCCGTTGTTATGGCTACGGGCAGATCCTGAATTGGAGTATCTCGCTGAAATTCATTTTAATCAACCGGTCCAGATGTGGGTAAGTATATCGTGAGTTAATCATGAAGTGCTCTTTGTATGTTAATATTCCCAGCTTAATTTTCATTTTATTTGGTTTAAAAAATGTTAATGTTTGGATTATTCCAAAGATAAATCAATTGGAGAAGGATAGAGACGTGGTTGCTCAGGCGCAGGCTATTGCAACATTAGAAGCATTGCCACAACTTTCTTTTGCAGTTGTTAATGCTCTCAACAACTTCCTTAGTGACTCTAAGGTGTGCTTTCATCATGAACTACTGAAAAGCTACATCTCTCCCCTCACCCTTGTTTCCCCATGCTTTTTATGCTAAGCTTGGTGAAATCATTATTTACCTTCTATTTTGCTTTCTAATACTTGGGAATGCTTCAGGCCTTTTGGAGGATTCGAATTGAGGCGGCGTTTGCTTTGGCCAGTACAGCATCTGAGGTAAAGGTCTTTTCTCTTTTCCATTCAGATTAGTAGCTTTTTTTTGGCTATCATGTTGTCCTATTCTTTTCAGTACCCTCCTGAGCACTGTGTTCATTGATGCTTCTGATTTTGCACTGCTATTGGATTATAAGATCTCTCCGTTCTCTATCCGCAAAATGTGATTCCCCCATTTGTTACAAAATGTGAATTTTTATGTTTTCTGAATCATAATTTAAATGTTTCAGTGTCATCCAACTGACTTGAGACTTCATTCATATGACTTTGAATCTGCTATATTAAATGACCTTGATATAGATATCATAATGTAGACGGGGTAGTAAACCGTACATCCTCCTCTTGACAATTCTTTTCATATGGGTTACTCCACCACTCAAAACTCCATACGTGTCTGACAGTGGCATGTTCTCACTTTTGCTCCCTCGGTGATTTGAATCCCTGAACCTTTAGGTTGAAGGTAGGGAGTTCTTACCACTAGGCTATCCCTATTTTTTCATCCATTCATTGTGATCTAATGAACTTGCAACTCATCTATGAACCAAAACCCTTTTGTCTTTGTAATGGTGGGTGTTATCTTCTGGAGTTATTTGACATCTATATTCATGCTCAATAGTTTCAATTTAAATGTCAACCATAGAGAAGGATATCATTCAAGCTGAATAATGGGTGTTCAAATGACTTAAAAGTAGTTTCCATTTTGTGAATTGGACGTCTCACTGGCACATTAAAAGCTATTTATGAGTCTCCTGGATAGAGATGCAAGTTAAAGTTATTTCCCTTGTGTATGTCCTCATCAGAGATTGCTTAGTGAATTGCTCACCCTTATCCATGAGGTGTGGGTTCCTTTCTCTTTAGTTGTCTTTGTGATTCTCATATTCTTTGACAAGGCCATATGTTTCTAAGGAAAGATGTTCATTTTGTAGATTTGTGTGTTTTCCCCCTTAACTTATCAAGATTATTGGTGTGCCTCCTTCACATTAAACGGCAATTTTAATTTCATGGTCAGGAAACTGATTGGGCTGGCTTGACACATCTTGTTACATTTTATAAAACTCGACGATTTGATGCCAACATTGGACTCCCCAAGTGAGCTCTGCATACCTTTTTGCTGGCATCTTCATCGGTTTTCTGCAATTTGGAATTCACACGTTATTTTTCCTTTCCTTTTTAGGCCAAATGACTTCCGTGATTTCCAGGAGTACTTTGTACTTGAGGTAATGCAACGAGGTAGGATGTGAATTGTATGTACACAGCTGTGAATCAATGTGCTGGTTATCTGAAATTAGACATTAATTGATTCTCCATCTTCTTGATTGCTGGAAGCTAGAAGTTTGGGACGGCTTTACCTTTGTCTGCATCCCTTCACTCTGCATATTTGGGATTTTGAACTGCCGCAAATCAATGAGATTTGACTAATACCATGGATTTTCATTTCCTTTTCTTTGGGTACCTTGATAGTTTTATTGATATTGTAGGGGGAAACTCTGTACACTGTTTATACAAGTAGTATACCAAAAAGCAGGGAACTACACAAAAATATGATTCACTCTATGGGACACACACCCCCAACCATTCTTGGTAACAAGGACCTTTTGAGTGCAATAAAAGTTATAAGCCAAAAGAAATGCTGTAATCTGTACAAAGTTGTATTTCATCACTTCAAAAGCTCTCATATTCATTTGCTTTTTAAATTCTTACAGAAGTTCCAGGCCCTAGCTGACCAAATTGGTTGCCAGTAACTCTTGCTATCTTTGATTGCCTGGTGAATTCTTGTTGTAAGCAAGGTCAAATATATGGATAGACACTTAGTTGTCATTAATTTCCAGATTGACCATTTAAACACCTTTACTGGGTGGAGTTGTCTCTCTCGGACATCCAAGTCTGACCTGGCACCACACATGTCTTCATGTTTGAGTGCCTTATATGTTAATCCAACGCAGTTCCAATTGAAAATGTAGTTAGATTCTTGTTTTACCCTTATAACCTACCTCAATTTCATTCCAAATTATCCCTCCCGTTCTTCTCCATCTTTCTTGGTGTGACGGCCTCAGTAGTACCCTTCCAATCACCGGCGACTCCTCGCCTTTTGTTTCATCCATTTTTTCTTTTCTCCTAGCCCTTCTTCTCAAACATTTCTGCCTAGTTCCAAAAAAGGAGCTTGAAAGAAGAGAATCAGAGATTGTCTCTGCTGGATTCTTCGGCTTCTAAACCATTTCTCCATTCTGAAACTAGAATCAGGCTGCTAAACGACGTTGGAATTTCTTTTCTTCACCTAAATTTTCTAGTAGTGGCCAGATGGTGAAAATGGTTTTTTTGGGAGAGTATGGAGGTCGAGGATTAGGGGAAGGTTAGTAGGCAGCCGAGGGTTGTCGCTCTTTATGTGGGAGAGGCAGGGCTAGCCTCATCACCTCTCCTCCTTATTAGTAGTAGTATCCCGTTGTGGCTTAGTTTTTTATTCTTAATGTGTATTACTATCTGTTGCTTCATTTGCTTTGTATCTTACTATTTGTCATCATACTTCTCTGGCAACTTTACTTCGAAAACTTCTCTTTTGAGCCGAGGGTCTATTAGAAACAGCCTCTACCCCGCAATGTAGGGGTAAGGTCTGGGTACATCTTACCCTCCCTAGACCCCACTTGTGGGATTGCATTGTTGTTGTAAAGCTAGTGTCTGTGATGGCTTCTACTTATGGTGGTATGGGAGGATGTTCGGTTGCTGCTATGTTATGTTTCTTGGAACTGGTTTCATGATTTTCTTTTTCTTTTTTGAATCCCGAATGGATAAATTTAGGGGGGAATTAGACGGAAGGATTTTAAAGAGAATTAATATTGTCGTTGGTACTAAACAAGATTGAGAACACGGATAATGTAATTAACACGGGCTCAAAGATATGATCTAGACCTACAGTTAAGTTAAAACTAGAACCAATTAGAATTATGAAGCCTAACTACCTCTGAGATTTCAATTAATTGTAACCCTGAACTATGAACTCTCAAGAGATTAGTAACTACTGAAAATCAGAGATAAGTAATTAAGCATTCACTATGAATCACTCATCAGCTAAACACCAATTAACATTAACGAAAACAATAAACAAAGCAAGTAATCAAAGCCTTAAAGAAATTGAAGGCATAAACTTATAAACACATAAAAACGAGTCCTATGGTACTTACTCCAATGCACCTTAGTACTATGACCTGTTATTACGTTCATGGACCATAAGATGAAATGCAAGGAAACTTGGCTACATCTAACTATTATACTCGTGGTAGTGTTGATATACGTGCCTAGTAGTACCTCTTTATGTGGGAGAAATTTGTAAGTGATGTATTTCTTGATATTCTTAGAAGTAAACCTTGGAAGGAACATGGGGAAAAAACAAGAAAACATATGTATCTATTCTCATGAAGCAGAAAGGAATAACCGCCGCATGGAGAATAGTAAATTTATCAACTTTCCTAAATCTTGATTCTACTTTTGAAGTTGAGCCCCCTTGTGGGAAGTGTGACAAGAAGATTATCCTTGAAGCATAGAAACAATAGAGTAACTGAAACCAACAAATAAGAGGTGAAATGCCTTCACAATCAAATATAAGGTCTCATGAATCACCAAGTGAGCAAGTAAGCCTGATTCTTCCCAAGAATCCAGTAATAAGTTCAAGTATCTCAAGTAAATCAGACAAGGTTAAAGCCTAATGAAGTATTGAATGAGCAATTAAGTTTCATATCATATGTAAAAAGTACTTCAAGAAAAAAAAAGGATGAGAGATAAGATCCGATGAATGACGAATTGTTGCTTATGGTATGTTATTTGTCTTAGGGTTTATCTTAATTCTCTTTAGCAGCCTCTCTTGAATTACACCATCGCTATGTAATTCTCGTATGACTTCTCTATCTCCCATCTAGCATTGTTTCTTAATTTGAACGTTAATCTAATTGGTGTCTAGATTTTCTTTGAATGTTCTTTATTTCGACATTCTTTTTTACTTGATCCATACCTTCTTTCTAGCTATACTTGATGTGATTATTGTTATATAACGAATGCGCAACTAATTCGTAGTTGTGTGCTTGCTAATTTATAACCCTAATACCTCTTCCACATATCCTCTACTTGCTTTCAATATCGATCTTCATAGTGTTCTTGGGGTTTGTTAATTTCATAACCCATTCTCATGTATGATGTAATCCACTACTACTTGCATCATGGACAACCAATAAGTGTGCCAAAAGATCTCAAGAATTACGGATCATCATGTTTGTATCCAGAACAAAGGTTTTGGTATCACTTCCTCTTTTTGGGACAGTTTTTGGAACGTTATCACAATCAAAATCCTCTTTTTTGGGACAAGGTATTGAAACACCACAATAGTCAAAATCCTCTTTTTGGGACAAGGTGTTTGGAATTGCTATCCCAATAGGAATCAACCAAAAACAAATACTCCCTCTGTCATAATTTATATGACACTTTCCTTTTTAGTCGGTCTTAAAAAGAATGACACATTTCCTTATTTGGCAACAATTTAACTTTAAACTTTACCTTTTACGCTTAACGAGATGATTTATAACCACAGAAATATCTTTGGCTTGTTTTAGACCACAAGATTCAAAAATCTTCCTTTATTTCTTAAACTCTGTGCCCAGTCAAACTACACATAATTTGGGACAGAGGGAGTAATTCCTTTGAATCAAATTTAAAGCATCATTTAGTGGAAATGATAAGCTGCTTCTTTTAATCCATACGTGCAAATCCTTCCGTCTTACTTCCAAAATTACATGTGTTACTATTTTGTTGGTTCATTTGACTTGTCAGCAACGAGTGCATTTCACGCCTGTAGCCCGCTGGCCCCGAGTGTCCAAGAGACACTTGCGTCAAGTAGAAGTATCAAAATGGTCACTTGTAAATTTAAGGTGTCAAACTGGCAGTTGGTGACAATTTTAAGTGTCTAGCTATGTATTTGACCTGGAGTTTTAATTAGTTTTATAGAAGTGCTATGTTATTTGAATTTCTCCCTCAATCCTGATTACTTTGCCTAGTCCTTTTCCAGCTTGTTCAGGGAAGATTGACCAGTTCACCCTGCTGGAAATTGGTTGATGTGAATTTATCTTTTAGTTTTTATCTTAATGTAATCACTTTTCCAATAAGTCTCCATGAGATCCCATCCTTTCTAGTGCGACTTCTTCACAATCATAAGGTTTTTGGCAATCTTCTGGGTGTCAACTCATATTCTGAAGTCTATTTTCAAGAGGCTTGGTTTAAGTGATGCAAGTCTTCACCATTTAATGAAATGTAGGAAGACTTGCAATACATTCTTGAATCGATAGGCTTGCCTAATTCTTCGACGACCCATACCATTACTGAGCTGGAAGATGCTCATATTGATGATTCAACTCTCTCATAAATGGCTTTTTATTCTTTTGTTTGTTGTTCTTTTAGCTTTTAGCCATTCTTTGTACTTTTCTTTTTTCCCCAGGCTATTCCACATGCTATAGCTATGGTTCGAGCAGCTGACCAGAAAAGCCCTAGGGAAGCTGTTGAATTTGTTCTACAACTTCTGAAGGTGGTCATTATAGTGATTCTACTGGCATGTGCTAGTGCTAATTTATATGCATTTTACATACAAGTTGTTTTGGCTTCATGCAGTACAACGACAACAGTGGGAACCCCTACTCTGATGTCTTTTGGCTCGCTGCATTAGTCCAGTCCATTGGTGAGCTTGAATTTGGACAGCAGGTATTCATCACTTTCACGAATCCTTGCCAATCTGCCTGATGAATTGCCTGCCTTTTCTCTTCTATTCAGAATTTTGTTTCTGTTATCCTTTTTCCGTAAGTCTTTAATGATGGAGTTGAGCATAAATTTGGTATGAGCTTTTCTTTTCTTTTTCTGTTCATTCACTTCTACCACATTCCATGATGTTTCCTGCATGCCGGTTATATGGGGTTTCAGGGCCATTTTCTTCTAAAGTTAGCTTTCTTATAACTCAAACAGAGATTACCTTTTTGATTCTTGTCAACCTGTTGGGATATTGCAGAGCATTGTCTATTTATCATCCCTTCTCAAGCGAGTTGATCGGCTCTTGCAATTTGACAGGTGCATTATTTTCTGAATTATTGGATAGGGTGGGCTATGTCAACTAGCTTTTATCAATGATTTGAGAATGATGTAACAGGTTGATGCCAAGTTACGATGGTATTTTGACAATTAGCTGCATCCGATCTTTGACCCAAATTGCACTAAAGCTGTCAGAGTTTGTTCCTCTTGTAAGTAATTTCCCTTTCATCTGGTATCCCCTCTAGGAACTGGCATATGTAGATTATCATTATTGGTGGTTGCAGGATCGTGTCATTGAGCTTATTAATCCATTCCGGACTTCGAAGACACAGTGGAAAGTTCGGGTTGAAGCAAGCAGATCGCTTCTTGATCTTGAGTTCCAGCGCAATGGCATTGATGCTGCATTGACATTGTTTATTAGATATTTGGATGAAGAGCCAAGTATAAGAGGTTCTGCGCAGTTCATAATTCTGTCGGCCAAATCATTTTTTCCTCTTGATGAAATACGGCCTAGAAGTTCAGATTTACCACGTTTTTTGTTAATTTGTTGGATACAGGTGCAACAAGTAAATAATTTCTGTTTTGATCACAGGTCAAGTGAAGTTAGGCGTGCATGCCATGCGTTTATGTCAGATAAGAAATGAATCTGATTCTGACAGTGATGTGAAGGGTGAAACTCTCGTTGCTTTATTGCGCCTACTTGAGAGCCCAACCTCGTTTAACAATGTTATTCTTCGTCATTACTTGTTCTGCATCTTACAAGTCCTTGCTCGAAGGTGTGCTTATGCCTTCATTAACTGTTATTTGATGGATTCTGGTACTTCAATCTGCTCTGCTATCTGTTGGAGATGGCAATGAAACATGTTTTATTGCTTCCTTTGGTTGTGTAGATTTCTAATTAAAGCATCTTGTGTTCCCTCAAAACTTGCTTAGTGTCTGGAATCATTTTGCCAGTGTAATTTACATGGTGCTCCTCCTTTGTCACTTGCACCGAATTTATGCAGGGGCTTAATTCATCGATAGCCCCTAAAGTTGTCCACTATTTACACTTTGACACTTCAACTGAGGCTAGTTTCAGTTGGACACTCCAACCTTAACAAATGTATACCTATTTAACACCCAACACTAAGGTGGCACAAAAAGTTATGTTCACGTTAAGGTTATGGAGTTCCAACTGAAACTAGTCTCAGTTGAAGTGTCGAAGTGAAAATAGTAGACAACTTTTAGGGGCTATCTATGTATTAATCCTTGTGCATTATATAAAAAGTGAAGTACGAAATACTACATGGATTATGTGATGAAGTCTGTCTATCTCAAAGCATGTTACAATCCGTAATAATACAGTTCTTAGAAAATTTGCCTTTTGTTTATTAGAGCATTTTTATGTTTAATTTTTTGGAACCTATTGCACTTTGAAGTTTTCCGCTCAAGTCTGTTCTATTTGGAAGTTGGAACCTACTCTTTTCTGGTTAGGTAGGGTTTTTGTTGTTTACTGTTTTAAAACTTACTGGGTATGTTGTTTTAAAATTTAATTTCTTTCAGAGCCCCGACACTGTATGGAGTGCCAAAAGATGAAACTTTGAGGATGGGGCACGCCGCATTTTGCAGCAATATTCAGAATATTTTCGCTGCTCTTGTCAAACAATCTAAACCTCCTGAATGCCCTCTGGAGAACCTTGAAGATATACTTGATGGTTCAGCCATTGCAGAAGCTCCTCGCGAAGCAGATGCTCTTCCAGGCAATGAAAATGTGAAAGCTGCTACTAGCTCAGTACCTGATAGTGTATTTGTATCAGAGGTCCGAAAAGAAGTAGATGATGATGCTCTTTTGAGTAATGAAATTACTAACACGGCTACTGGTGTCATACCTGATAGTTTGGTTGTTACAGAGGTCCAGAATGAGGCAGATTCACTGAATTTCAGGCATGAAGTACATCCAGTGGATGACCTCCCATTGGCTAGTTCCACAGCTCCTTCTAGAGAAGAACCTGTCTTACCTGACAATGAGCAAACAAAGCCAATGGTGAGCCTGTTACATGACACTGCAGTTATGTCCATGGGTCCCCCAGCAGGCGATAACCTTGCAAGTCGTGATCAAGGGAAGCCAGTAATCAATCTTGGACGAGATAATCCAGGAATTTCTGAACCTTCCAGAGAACCTGATACTGTTTCTGCAAGTCATGAAAGAAAGAAGCCTGTTTTCAAGATTAAAGTGAAAAAAACTGTCACATCTTCTCGAGCTGAGGATCATGAAAATGCAACGATGGACAAATCTCAAGATGGTTTTCGTGATGTTGACCGTGGGGCAAGTAGCTCAGTTTCTGTTGATGCACCTCAAAGAAATGTTGTTGAAATATTGAGCAGTGGTAACAACCAGTTTCCTGAGGATGTCGACTCTTGTCATGATGTTGGATCTCATGTTACTGCCAGCATTGGAAGTGCCAAAGTTGCAATCGAAGGTGAAGAGCTAACGAAGGAGTTGCAATGCACCGCTGAGTCAAGCAAAGTTTCTTTGGTGCCACGTCCTGATGATCACTTATCAACTGGTATCACGAGAGTTGATCCTGAGGTTGAACCACATAAATATGCAAGTTTACATTCACTGACTATGCCTAACCTTCCAGTTCACGGAAAAGTGAAGGAAAAGAAGAAAGACAGGGTAAAGAAACGAAAGCTGGAGGGGCGCAAAGATGACCCGGAGTACTTGGAACGGAAAAGGTTAAAGAAGGAGAAGAAACGGAAGGAGAAGGAGTTAGCAAAGCTCTTGCAAGACGAGGCAAAGGCTTCAACGTCCGTGGGGAGTCCGAGAAAGAGCGAGCAGCGAGGTACCAAAGCAGAGACAATCAGGAATGATCACAAGACAAGTTTAGTGGAGCAAGAAAGTAGAAAAGATGGGGTTCAACTCAGACAAGCGATGAATGGTGCAGAAGCAAAGGCAACCTCTTCGGGTTTGTATAGTAGGAACGAAGATATTGGGGCTAAAGTAGCAAGTGTGCAATTGAAACCTGGTGGCTCCAGTGGGGTGAAGTTAAACGTAGATAGAGGCGATACAAGTATAAATGCTGCGCCACCTACTACTTCACATAAACTTAAAATTAGGATTAAAAACCGAACGCTTGGAAAATCATGATTTGTGTCGAAATAGGTAATTTGTGTTCTATTTGTTCTATTCAAGTGTATGTTTTAGTGGTAGAGCCATCATGTATGAAATTTGCTTGTACGGAGTCTTCATTTACATGTACTAATAAAATGGCGTTTACTCTTTTTCATTGCGACCTGTGTATTGTTGTCGCTACTGCCTCTAGTGCCAAAGGTGTTCAATCTTGGGGGTTGTGTATTTTGCATAATCATTTGGTTAAATGCCTTTAGTGAAATGTTGGACTTAATCTAAAAATTTCTCGTCATTTGTTTGAATTTTTTCATTTAGTGTACTTTGATATGTCAGAATTTCTCGAAGACCTTGATTAAATCATTTTATTTCTTTGTACTGCTGAAATATATAAGTAATGTTTTCTATTGAAAATATTCTCTTGTTTTCCTTATTTTCTCCTCTGGTTTGTTCGGCTTTCCAGCCGACTCAGCTTAAAATGGAGGTTTTTGGTGTTGACTTCCGCCAAAGGTGGTAGTCAGTTTCAATTTCTTTGATAGTGTTTGACTTGACACATAATTAATTTTTTTTTTTTAGAAACAGTTATTACTGATTAAGAACAGAAGGAAGTGTGCACCTATAGGGAAAATAGAAACAGTGATGTGAGTTTAGATTGTACATCTTTCCTCTCTAAAACTTTTTATCTTCACTCACATCTAAACTTCTATTTTGTCTAAAAAAATATTTTCAACCAAAAATCATTAATGTTTTGGTCAAACGATCTCAGCAATTGCACTACAAATTAAAGCAGCCTACCTTTTCAAAAAGAGGATTTTATTTGTACTGGATGATTAATTTCTGGGAGTATTTAACTCAACCTACTTTTTCTCTTTTCTTACCAAGAAGAAATAAATCGTATAGATTGTCAAATCTTGAGGGATTTTCTTCTCTTATTGGCACGCCATTTCAATTTTGTACTTACGTCCAGTTCTTACTTCTTACCATTTATGAGTTACGTGTGTTGAAATTTAATTTGATTGGGGGATACCTGATATTTGTACATGAAAAATAACAAATACTCAGATAGAAAAAAATGAGATGTGACCTAGACATCCACCATCATAATAAAAATGGGTCCCCTCCTTACGTAGCTACACACGAAAAGTTTACCATGTGCATATGTTAAAAAGAAAAATGAGTACATTTAGATTACATTTTTCATCGCTATTTATCAGTAACAGCAGGTTATCACATACAATGAACCATAGTCAATTATGCATCCTTTATGAAAAAAATATACTTAACTGTGTATATATAGAACTCCTTTAACAAAATTCCTGATATCGTCACTCCCCCCCTAAAAAAATGACTAAACTGTTAAATAAGGGATGACATATATACCATTTATATTAATCATGAACGTAAACAATTTATCTCGAACCTAAGATCTTCATGCTTATCTCAGTAAGTGTCGTGTTGCATACATTGGGATTTGGGACTTGACGATGAGTGAAAGTGAATTCTACCGTCTGTTTCAAACTATTTTATACAGTTAAAAAAATTATAAAGCTGTAGAGGTATTCTACAAGGCTCGATTTTATATCAAGCATTCAATATGCCGAAAGAGTACATCCTAAAAAATAGTACAGTACTGATCATGATGTACTCTATAGTATATAGGGTTATTGATGCAATCTTTCTTTTAGGGATTTGTCGCTGTACCACTCACTCATTGGTTTGTCTTTGTCCCGTCACTTACGTGCCGCTATGATATTAGAGTTCTGAGCCTTATAAACTCATAACACCCTTATTCCTTCATTTTTTTTCTACAGGTTCTCGCTTTTCCTCATACGAGTATTATATAGCAAAAGCTACACAAAAAGTATCTAGAGGTTTTTTAATTTGAATGAAGATTTTGGAAACTCATTCTAATATGTTTTACTTTTCCATCACAATTAATATATATATATATATATATCTGCTGATATCATATTTTTCATCAGCTGAAAATGCAGAAGCGGAGGAGGAAGAACTCTAAGGATTTCAATTTATTAGAAATGGTAATATTAGAGCATGATTTCAGGTCAGTCTCAACTCTCAATCATTTCTCATTCTTTTCTACTATTCTCCTATTCCAATTTTTGTAATATATATAATTTGTTTTGACATGAAGTTTAACAATCAAAAAGACTTTCAAATAGTATTACATTTTGAATTTGTCATATAACAATCTTAAAAACGAACATATAAGAAAATAATGTAATCTAAATTGAAATAGAGGGAGTAGTTATTTTCTTCTTCTCTTAGGAACCTAAGCTTTAGAATTCGCGTAAAAAAGATATAGGAACCGAAACAAGGGGAGTGCTCCAAAAATTCGCTGAGTCAGCAACCTACTAACGTGGATCGTCGCCTTGCCTACGTGAACCCACGTGCATGAAACGCAGCGTTCCCCGACAAAAGGGACGTCATTACGACTGATGTACTGAGTATGTCAGGCATGAGTAATAACATAACAGGGGTATAACAATAACTGAAATCGAAATAGCCGACCAGCATTAAATGCCTCGGAGAACCCTAATACATATGCCTAAATGTTATGCACAATACAAATGCGGTATACATATAAATATTGGCCACACAAGGGCATCTTCCTGTCCATAACAGTCTCTGTGGACATCATTTCATTATCATGTTGGCCACACAAGGGCATCAATATTGGCCTCATATGGCTCGTTCTTTACGTGATAGTCTGTACCAACTGCAGGTGGTGTGCGTATATAACGTCATTCCCTTTTCCCCATCCCCTAACGTATATATATTTCATATCATATAGTAGTGTATAAAACACATGTGGGTCTAGGGTAATACATGAATAAAATGCAAATGAAAATGTATGAATGACAGTAAAATATCCTGAGTGACATAATATCCTTGTACCTTCGGCTAACACTGTGAATATCAACATCTTTTCCGTATGCCTCAATAAGGACTTAGGAACATATTTAGACATGCTTTTAACATAGGAATCAATTACATGAATATTCTTAACTACTAGGAGTAGAATAATTTATGGAACAATATCACAGTTATATTTCGTTACATGAAACATGCCAAAAGAAAAAAATAATTTGGCTTAACATACCTTGATTCCACTTAATTACTCGAAATTGAACTTGAAATGGAAGCTTCAATTATTGTTGCTGCACTTGTACCCTAGTACTACTACTGCTTCGTACGTTTTCAAATCAAAAGTAAAATGGTTTGTTTCAGTTTCGTACAAAAAAAAAGGGTTGGAGGAGTTTGGCAGTAGATCACGATTTGCTTCTCCAAAGTAATGAAGTGTTTTACTAAAATGAGAAGTTAAGGAATGAAATTGAAATGTATCAAATCTGCTAACTTAACACGTAGCCTAAGTTAGGCAATCCTATTCCATTAATAGTTAACACACACGACACCACATTAGTTTAGGCTTAGTCATTTAGGAATCCCTCTACACACTGCACGTAATATTCCACTTAAACTTGTCCCCCTATTTAAGATTATTAATCCATCCCACAATTAATCAAGTACACACACAATTAATTCTTGATCCCAATTCACTTAAATCTTAATGACTTATGAGGCCTTCGTATTCAATGTCATAATTTTGTGATATGACACTAGTCCATAACCTTTTTTGGGATATACAACTATTATTATTAATCCCCATCGTCACACTTATTAAGTCCTAAATTATTTCAGGACTGCATCCTTTTATATACTAATCTCTTTATTAGCATACGTGAGTATGACATAAATTTCCCGAGGCCCGGGTCCACTTGCCTACGTTTAGGTGCTCAAACCATCGCCCAAAATTACGGGATGTTACAGAACTCTAGATATTGGTGTGCTGTTTTTTGGTAATTACTCCATTACTTTTGGGTTGGGCCGGGAAGAATGGTGAGTGTTTGTTCTAGCTCTGAGAATGAATATTGGCATACTGTTGTACAGGAGGCGATGTTTGAATGAAAGCCTATTATGTGCCCCCATTGTAAGAATTATGACATGCTCCAATAGAATGTAGGAAGTTTTTGAAGGAGGAAGAAGTAAGGAAGGGGAAGATGCAAATACAGAAGAACAGGATAGGTTTATATCTATGAGGTTGATATATTAGAGAGTTCAGAACAGATGATTCACTGTGAGGTGATATATAGGGGCACACAGAATAGGTTTAATATCACAATGGTGTATGCTTTTAATGATGAAGCTTTAAGAAGGGCACTATGGGCAGATTTAAGGAGATTACAGGGTCATGTACATGACCCTTGGGCTATAATGGGGGATTTCAATTGTGTATTTGAAAGAGATGAAATAATAGGGTGTCCAGTTACTATGGCAGAAATAAGATAATTCAAGCAATGTGTCATTGATTGTGATATGATAGAACTTAGATTGAAACCAAGGCTGAGCAGTGGAGATTGAAACTATGTGAATGCCAGACCAAACTACAGGGGAGTCCCTTAGATGCAAACCTTATTGAGGAAGAAAGGCAGATAGAAAAAGAATGCTTGAAATGAAACAAAACCAAGGATATGTTCCTAAGGCAAAAGAGTAAAGTGAAATGGCTATCAATGGGAGATCAGAATACTAAGTTTTTTCAAGAGGGGCATTTTGGAGTTGGTTAGACAAGGTGTTGTGGTACAAGAGGGGCAGAAGAGTCAACTTGAGCTCCCTATAACATCAGAGGAGATCAAACAAGCTTTATGGGCAATTCATGGAGACAAAGCTCCTGGCCCTGATGGGTTCAGTAGACAGTTCTTTAAACACAGTTGGGAAGTGGTGGGTGCAGATGTAATTAATGCAGTACAAGACTTCTTCAGGACAGGTAAAATGTTAAAAGCCTTGAATACAACTCTGATTACTGTAATACCTAAGAGTAAGCATGTGGTAGGGGTTGGAGACTTTAGGCCTATTGCTTGCTGTAATACTGTATACAAGATCATCTCCAAGGTGATTTGTAATAGATTGAGGAAAGTATTGTCTACTATCATCTCTGATAATCAGAGTGCTTTCATAGAGAGGAGAACTATTGTCCAGAACATCCTGATATGTCAGGATCTTGTTAGGTTATATAAGAGGAAGAATACTATTCAGAGTTGTCTTCTCAAGATTGACCTTAGGAAGGCTTATGATTTTATTGAATGGGAGTTTGTGAAGAAAATGCTTGAGACGCTGCAGTTTCCTCCTAAATTTATAGTATGGGTGATGCAACGTGTGAGCACTACTCAGTATAATATTGCAGTGAATGGAGGTGTGTTTGGTAATATCCAGGGCAAGAGGGGTCTAAGACAAGGGGATTCCATTTCCCCCTTACTCTTTGTCATTTGTATGGAGTACCTGTCTAGGATCCTCAAGAGGGTGGGGTGGGAGAGATGCCAAGTTTTGACTACCATACTAAATGGAGAAGTATGAAACTCAATTTTATGTGCTTTGCAAATGATATATTACTATTTTGTAAAGGGAATTATCAGTCTGTCATGCTCCTGCTCAGAGGGTTAAAAACATTTTCAAATGCTTCTGATTTGCAAGCCAATGTAGAGAAGTTCAACATTTTCAGTGCTAATATGGATCAAAATTGTTTGGAGGACATTTGTAATGTTACAGGTTACCAGAAAGGCAAATTACCTTTCAGGTATCTTGGTGTGCCAGTGTCAGCCTAAAAGATTAATGCAATGGATTGTGAGGTCCTTATTGATAAAATGGGGGCAAGAATTAGAACCTGGAGATCTAGACACTTATCATATGCAGGCAGAGTTCAACTTATTAACTCTGTTTTGCAATATTTACATGTCTATTGGTCTTCCATCTTTATTTTACCTAAGGAAGTTATGAAGAAACTGATTGCTATGTGTAGGAACTTCCTTTGGGATGGTAAAGAGGCAAGTAACAAGATGCCTCTTGTAGCTTGGGATTTAGTGTGTAGACCAAAGAAAATGAGTGGACTGGGGGTGTTGGATAGTCTTGTTTGGAATGTGGCAGCCATAACAAAATATGTGTGGAATGTGGCACAAAAAGCTGATAACCTTTGGGTGAAATGGGTGAATCATGTGTTTATTAAGGAGAAGGATTGGTGGGAATACAATCCTTAGGAGTGGGTATACATGGAGGAAAGGTAACATGACAGTGGCAGGGGAGTAGATGGGTATGGAGTAATGTTAATGTCCCCGAGCACTGTTTTATAGGATGGTTAGTAGCTCATCAAAGGCTCCTAACAAGAGACAGATTGGTTAAGATGGGTGTTGTAACTGATGGTCAAATGTGTGCTGTGTGACAATGCAGGGGAGTCTATTCCACATTTGTTTTTTGAATGCTTGTTTTCCAAGAAATGTTTGGAGCTGATTTTCCAGTGGCTTGGCATGAGGGTCACTAACTTGGAGGTACAAGGCTTGTGGAGGAGAATGACCAGGAGTAAAAGAGGCAAGAATAGAAGGGAGTTTGTCATAGCTGCTCTTACTGGACTGATTTACAGCATTTGGAGGGCAAGAAATGATGCAGTGTGGAACAACAAAGTTCCTATACCAAGACTGGTGTGTGACAGGTTGAAGGAAGAGCCGTATATAAGAGAGACATACAAGAAGGAGGAAAGAATGCAGGCAAGGAAGACAATGTATAGATAGTTTGTTTAATACTTAGTTAATTGTACATATAACAATAGATAAAATGAGATAGAGGGATGCCTCTGGTCTTTAGTTTAGCATAGATAGGGTGTTTGAGCTAAATTTTGTAATGGTTTTGGTATGGTGATCAATAAAATTCTTTCTTTTCACCAAAAAAAAAAAAACAAATAATCACAAGATAACAATAATTAGTGATGGGACTAAGCTTTGCTGATTAATTTTAGCATATCAATCTTACTAAGAATTATGTTAAAGCTGCTAATTGACAGGCTATGTTTTAGGCCAAAAGATGCCAACCGAATAATGATATCAATGTCTGCAATAGTACTACACTAATATAAAAGGACTCTTGAAAGCAGAAATGGATAAGATTTTTGAAATGAACAAGTGATGAAGACAAGACATCTTCAACGTTAGCATTTCTGCAGAAACACATACAAATATCTATGCACTTGTTTGTTAAATTTTGCTTTTGGGAATGTCCTTTAGTATTCGTCTGTTACAAAGAAAGAGTACTGAGGCAGAAGGGGATAAGTGGGTCCTTTTAGGATTAGACAACATTTGACACAAGCTTTTTATACAACAACAACATACTCAGTGAAATCCCACAACGTGGATCTGAGAAGGATAGAGTGTACGCAGACCTTGGTAGGTAGAACAGCTGTTTTCGAAAGACCATCGGCTCAAGACAACGCATAAGCACCAGCAAAGCAAGAGAAACGGTCAGACCCGGTCAAGAAATTTAAAGCAGTATGAAAATGATGGTAGCAAAAGTAAATAAACCACGATAGAGCATTCTGAAAAAAAAAAGCAGTAACTAACGTAGATAAATAAGATAAACAGAGTACACTAAAGAACACATAACAACCGAAATCAAACGGCGGAGGACCATAAAGCAATATTGTGCCTACTAGTATGATAGGCTAAGAATGCCTACAATAATAACACTACAACTACCAGTATGTAAGCGTAAGTAGGACTACACTCAACTACCTGCTACCCTTCTACCCTAATCCGTTTCCTCCACAAGCTCCTATCTAAGGTCATGTCCTCATTAAGTTGCACATGCGCCATATCCCGTCTAATCACCTTCCCAAATACTTCTTCGGCCTATCACTACCCCTCCTGAACCCGTCCATAGCCAACCTCCACACTGGGAAATTTGTCTCTTCTTTGCACATGCTCGAACTATCTCAACCTTGCTACCCGCATCTTATCCTCCACCGAGGCTACTCCCACTCTGTATCGGATATCATCATTTCTAATCCTATCCCACCTTGTATGCCCACACATTCATCTCATCATCTTCATTTCTGCAACTTTCATCTTTTGGATGTGCGAAGTCTTGACTGGCCAATACTCCGCCCCATACAACATAGTCGGTCTAACCACCACCCTATAGAACTTGCCTTTACGTTTTGGTGGCACATTTTTATCACACAAGACTCCAAATGCGAGCCTCCATTTCATCCACCCTACCCCAATACGATAGGTGACATCGTCATCAATCTCTTCATTCCATTGGATAATAGACCCTAGGTACTTGAAGCTTTCTTTCTTTGGAATGACCTAAGTACCAATCCTCACCTCCACGCCTGTCTCAATGTCGCTCCCGTTACTGAACTTGCACTCCAAGTGTTATGTCTTAATCCTACTCGGCCTGAACCCTTTAGACTCCAGAGTCAGTCTCCAAACATCTAGCTTAGCGTTCACTCCGCTGCGAGTCTCATAAATTAGAACTATGTCGTTTGTAAATAACATACACCATGGTACCTCATCTTGAATTTATCGCGTCAATCCATCCATCACCAAGACAAATAAGAATGGGCTAAGAACTGATCCTTGGTGCAACCCCAACATCACTGGAAAGTGCTTCGAGTCTCCTCCTACTGCCCGTACCCTGATTTTGGCTCAATCATACTGTAAGAAGGAGAAGAAGAAGCAATTCAACTTATAAGCCGAAAATTCGAATTCTCCAAACTAATTTATTCAAAATCGAACTTAAAAATCTAATCCAATCCGAACGTATTTGGATTGGATTCGAATTACATGTTGCGAAATTCAAAAACCGAAATTATAATATGAAATGTGCTAAACTCGATCCAAACCGACCGATGAACATGCCTAATAAGTTGTGTATTAAGTATCTAATTCGCTGAGCACTACATAACTTGTGTTATATTATGCCGGCCGAATTAGATACTGCACAACTTATGCCGGATAACTTAATTTCTACAAAACTTAATATTTATAGAGTTTATGCCTTGCGAAATTAGGTCATAAATAAGGGTAGGCCGATTTTTCCCTATGTCAGAAATATTTTCGACCACTTTTTTTGTTTCTGAAAGCACTGAAGAACAAAAATTAAACACCCGAGCATTCATGCGAATGAGTCGAAAAAGTTGAGATAAAAATGACTTTCATTCTTAAGCGAGAATTCATTTTCCCATTTGGTAGGGAAAAAAAAGAAGATATTTTTTTATAGCTAAAGTACACAAAAAATGACTTTTTCATGAAGAATATTTTTCTGAAATAATTCATTCATCATACCAAACACACCTTAGTGAAATAGAAAATGATGACAAATACTTGTAAAGTAGTAAGTGCTTACGACAAAATGAAATAAATGTAATATTCGTATACCTATAACTTCAAATAATAATCCACACAAATGTTTAAATCAATGAGAGAAAAAAATTGTACACATGTTGAAAACGTGTTGATTAATTCCATTTTCGAATCTGAGCCCTAACTTATCTTTTACCTAGCAGATGTCTGTACTAGCATTCTTTCTAGGGTTTCAAGGAAATTTGCAGTAGTGAATCTAGGAAGAAGCTACAGCACGTGTATATACAGAAACCCTAGTGTGGGGAAGAACACACATATAATGTTAATTATAGGTCAAAAAACCTAATCTGTGCTACCTGCAGCTTCCACCCTTTGTAGGATGGGGACCCTATGTATGGTGTGGGCAGCAATGGTACTGCTAGGTTCAATTTTTTTGTGGCCGTGGGTGGAATAGTACACTTTCAAACACATATCTTCTTTCGCACATTCATTAATTTGACTGGAAATGTTTTGTGTCTGTGCTATGGCCATATGCTACTTTGGTCGAATGCGACACTCCTTTCTTAATTGGCTCTGCACTATATATGCTGGAAATGCTTATATTTTCAATTTTTATCAAGTGAAACACTTTCGGGAGGGGAGTCAAATAAATGGGGGAAAAAGAGAAAAATGTCTATATGACCCTTTCTTAATAAGTAAGAAATTATTAGTAGATAGAGTATCCGTATTAAAATATGTAAGAACCATCTTATTACTAGGGATAGTAAATAAAAAAGTTTCAGTTAAACTTTAAACGCCTCTTTTGAGTTAGGTGGGTTTTATTGAAGAGATTATTAGGACGTACGTTGGAAAAGAAGATTGTGTTGCTCGTGCTTCATTTTGTTGTTGTGACTGCTTGGAAATGGACATTAACCCATGTCTTTTTTATCGACGGCGAATCCGCAAATGCTACTCTTTCGAAATACAAGACAAGCGAAACCATGTACATTAACCCATGTCTTTTTATCGACGGCGAACCCGCACTGCTACTCTTTCGAAATACAAGACAAGGTAAACCACGGACCGACGTAATAGCCTGCAAACCACGCCACCGATTAACCACACTTGGCAAGCCATGTGTGACGCTCAACCAAGAAGGTTTATGCAGGATCGAACTCGTGACCTTGGCCCGCTTCATCAAGCTACACCAATTCTTGGCTATTTCATGGTGTGACATTAACCCATATCTGCATTCTATTCTTGGGGATCGTTTGTCTGTCAACAATTAATGAATGAGATTTCTTTTATAAAAATGAATAACCGCTTAATTATAGTGATAGGAAGGAGTAAACACATGCTATATGTTGAAAATAGTAAACTTAAATATTTAATTGTCTATATTCATATGTCTTTTAGTTATCCTAGCTAGGTGCATGATCTTTTATATTATTTAGATACATTGTTAGATTTTCAAGAAGATTAAGCTAATGATATGTGTGAAGTCATTTATTAAGTGTGTCTAGAAGTGTCTCTTGACACCTATAAAAGCATCATTTGTCATGTTATTATGTAAGCGTGGAGTTTTTCTAGTGATATAAAGTGAGATCAATGTATATCTCCCTCTTCCATCCTCTTCTTATTCTATGATATTATTAAGGGTTTGCCTTACATTTCCAACACTATATATAAAAACAATGCAAGAGATGAACTAGAAAATTTGATACTCTCCGTCCTCAAATTATTTATCTCTTTTAATTTGCACGTCCCTTAAGAAATATTAATTAGAAAAAGTATTTAATTTATTTTATTTTTATTTATATTTAAGTTATAATCACGCTCCATTCTCTGCAACTACCTACAGAGCAGAGGATTTCACTTGAGGAAATCACTAATCAGACACCTAATTAAAATGCTCAAGTTAGAATGATTAGTCCAGATCCCCAATCAGCTCAACATACCGTGGCAAAAGATTTTCTTTAAAACTGATATACAAATTAACAGACTGTTGTGTCCGAATCTTTGGTCTCTTGGACACAAACGTGGATTCTTTCCAAGTGTCTTGTGTGGATTGTGGAACACTGTTTGGATTAGAGAAAGTATATACATTATACATATATACATAAAAACTTACTATGTGACTATTTGTTGTCACTTATAAAGAAGAAAGGAGGAGAACTTTTTTTATTTTTTATTTTGTATTTTGTAAGAATTTAAATCAACAAATCTTGTGTTTCATGCAACTAAAATATTTGATGATGGACTGGGATCTGTAAATTGTAAATATAAAAACCCATGAAACAAAAAAAATAGGTAAAATTATATGTGGTCATCATTAAAAATAAATCTCTATTGCCTTGCATATATATTAGTACAAGTTTTAAATTATGAAAATTCTATTTTCCTATGTGGAGGGAAGAAATGTGGAGGAAAAAAAGAACTGTCATTGACTTAAAACGCTGCTAATGTTTTGTTCTCCATTTGTTGTAATATACTTTATATAGATATAGAGCATGTTTGGCCAAGTGATTTTGAGGTTAAAAGTGCTTTTTAATAGAAAAACACATTTTTTGTTATTTTAGGTGTTTTGTCAATTAGTAAAACTGTTTTTAAGTAAAAGCAAAAACATTTTTTCTGCAATTAGGAAGAAGCAGAAATTTATTTTTTTCAAGACAAAAATATCCATGGATATATTGTTGTAGTAATTAGGTTAGGCTAATTTTTCTTATATAAATTTAAAGTCGTCAATCCTAATTTATAGTTCAATGTATATTCTAATGCACTTAAAATGAAGCAAATTAACGGAACTTTGCAATTTTAATTAGCAAATATACGAGCAGGTGTGGCAAAATTCTTGATTAACTATTTCCAGTCCTAATTATATGCCTACTTTGTTCACATTTGAGAAGAAAATATAATTAGGAATAATATGTTGAACACAGAATTAAGATAATCATTTGGGAATGTCACCTGTATGGATATGCTTATTTCTTGTTCCCCACCTTTATGCATCTCTTTTTTTGGTTCATTTAACCTATCCAGTACCTTTCTCCTTTTCTTTCTTCCTCACTTTCTTCATTTAACCTTTATTCTCATTAAGCAATGATTTGCAGGTACTATCACTTGCTATTTAATTTCTTGGTCCTCCGTATTTATCCTCATCTATTAATAATTTGTGAGTGTTCTTCTCCTTTTCTTAATCCAGTACCGATTATTGTGGAACAATGTCTGCCATGAGATATAGTTAGTATATGTTAAATTTTGAAGTATTTCGTCCAATACTTTTGTGTTAATCGATTTAAATTATGATAGAAGAAAATTGGAGAAATCTAAATTGGTGCCTTTCACCAACATTTTGTTTTGCCTACATTTGTCAAGGCCATTGCTACAATCTTAGCTCGACGTTAGGAGAGTCAAGGGGGGAACGCCATAACTACATAGAAGAACCGATGTTCGATGACTTTCTAAGGTCTAACCTTTCGCTGCCTTACTGAAAAGGGGCAAGGCCGCTTCGCACCACTGATAGACTACTTAAGATTCAATTCAAAAGGAACCGGTCTACCAGGAGCAAAGAGCTCACCTAGATAATGAAC
>CM056497.1:3737550-4031049 GCA_029783415.1 Anisodus acutangulus
TTCCAAATCAACCGTTCATTCAACACTGCTACAACCGGAGCACGCATTCGTCATCCTACATCAATGACGACCTCTTATTTTCGATACTCGTTTATTCAAACTTTATATTACTAGTATTCATTCTTATCTTCATTTTTTGAACTTCATACTGCTCGTATTAGTAGCCTTCTTCCCTCAATTTCATCTAATGAATGGAGAATCTTTCCTGAACCGAATGAGATCATCACCATAAGGAGTTCTTACTGTTGGAAATTTTTCTTTGGTGGGGAGGTGCGTCCACCCATATTTAATGAATTAAACACTAGGATTTCGCATGTTGGAGGCTTTGTCTCTTCACACGTGATAATATACTAAGTGAGTAGATGACCGTAGGGCCAAGAATCATCAAATTTCGTTGAGAAATGAAAGAGATATTGGTCCACAAAGTAAGGTGTTTGAGGCATAGAAATATGGTGTGGGACAAATCTACCACATCGGTGGGAAAAAGAAGAATTGTTCTCTTTATAAGTCTCAAAATTGGCTAAGGGTTTGGGACCCCAAGGGGTAACCCATGTGTTTAAAGGAGGGAGGACCTAGATGTGCTTGGGTTCAAGGCTAAGCCCACACGTGCCCCGCCGCCGCCTGCCCATCCGGTCCGGGCTCGGGTCTTGGGACTTGGGACTCTTCTGATATTATCTCTTTGGACCCCAAATTGCTTAATATTTACAGTTTGGTCCCTCGAGTTTCTAAAAAGATGAAATTCGGAAGACATTTTCTGCCTACCATTTGAGTTGATTTTTGGGGGCGTTATTGCACATTAACCATCCATTACTTGGTTGATTAACTCCTTCCTTCAATGCCATAAACAACCATTACTTGGCTGATTTAATCCCTCATTCAATGGCCATAAACAACCATTTCTTGGCAGTTGGAGTCCCTCCCCTTATGCTATATATTGGAGCCTTTTGGCTCAATTGTGGGTGGCCAGAAAGAAACGAGACAACAACATATAAACACAGAGACAAACAGAAGAGAAAAACAACACACATTTTGTCAAAAATAGAAACTCTTCATTCCTTTTTCATTCTTCAGCAAGTCGTTTTGTGTTTGTTTTCTTCGTCAGAATCAACCTATTTGCTTTGTAGTGTTGATTAGTTGTTGTTTTATCTTGGGAGACTATTGCCCGTTAACGTAAAAGCATATATACGGGGCAATCTTGTCTTAAAGACAGAGAGCCATCTCTCGACTCAGCCACAGTTGTAACAATCCAGATTTAGTGTTTCTTGATTTCAGGTTATCAAGATTCAACATTCAACATTCAACAAGTTTAGGGCAGTTCTGAATATTGGCTATTTGTTTATCCTTTCGAACACTTGTAATATTTATTTACTTCCCGTACTGCTTTACAATATCCAACACTTACTTGATCAAATTCCCCCCAGTATGAGTTCTTTTTTTTTTACTTAATTAGTTACAATTGCCATACTTAAATAGTGTGTTATCCACTAACTAGGTCATGGAGATTTGATTTTGAGAAAGGCTTTCTTGAAACTAAATCGTTTGGTACTACCAAATCATAATTGAGGTAGACGGCATATCTTAATTATTTGTCTCCTTTCTGAAAATTGCGTCTCGAAATAGTGGAAAAGTTACCAATATGGCATTAATAAGTGTCACTCAGATGTCACTTATTATTATTAAGGTCAAATACTATGAATGTAACATAGTAAATCATCCCTCAATTACAACATCATCCTCTTCTCTGACTTTTGATATAAAATCTGCGAAAAAATTGAAAATAGTGCCTATTACTGAAAGCTCAGAAATGCACAAATGAAACAAAGAATTGTAACACCCCGTACTTTCGGGCGATGGGTTAAGCATCTAGACATATATGAATAAGAGCTTAGTATATAAAAGGGTACGATCCCGAATTAATTTAGGACTTACTGAGTGGGACAATAACGATCGGCTAACGGATACATTATGGGGGGGTTACGACTACGATCGACTAATCGATAACGAGGATCAGCTAATTAATGAATTATTAATGGGGGACAAGACTAAGTGAGAATGTTATGTGTAGTATTTAAATGAATTACCTAGTAACTAAGGCAAGGAAATTAGGTGGTGACTATTTGTTTAGGGTATATCTAGTGGTGACACATAATAGCTAATGTGTCAAGTGTGGCTTAAGAGGTGGGTGGACCCCATGGCCGCTAAGGAAATAAAAGAGAAGGCAATAACGTTGGGACTAAAAAGAGAAGGCATCAATTCTTAGTTAATCTAGGCAAATAAATATTAGCAAAAACATGAGAAGTAGGAAATATACACCAAGGCAGTGACCTTTACCCAGTTAGCCGCAGCAAGCAAAATACGATCCCTAAGTTACGTTGAATTCCATTGTCAAGCTGGTCCATTCATGCTTAAGGTTAGGTGTCATACGGACTACTTGGGTTGTATAATCGAGTGTATCGACGAAGGTATGTTAAGGAAAATTATTTCTTTCTTTTGACATGTTCCATGTAACGTAAATGTAATATTGTTCCATGAATTATTCTGCTCTTAGTAGCCAAGGATGTTCATGTTATTGATTCCTATGTTAAAAACATGTCTAAATATGTTTCTAAGTCCTTATTGAGGCATATGGAAATGATGTTAATGTTCACGGTGTTAGCCGAAGGTACAAGGATATTATGTCACTCAGAATATTTTATTGTCATTCATGCATCACATTCATGTACATACCTTGACCTCAAAGGAGTTATATACTCTACTATATATATGCATTATATATATGTATAAGATATGGGGAAATAGAAGGCGTTATAAACGCACAACACCTGCAGCTGGTACAGATATACATGAAAAAAATTATGCCCACAAGGTTGTTATGGGAAGGAAGATGCCCAATGAGGCCAATATATATATATGAATATCGCATTGTGCATGACATTTAGGCATATTATGGCCCTCAGAGGCATTCATTGTTGTCCGCTGTTACTATCGGCTAGTTATGTCAGTTATCTCTGTCGGCTGTTCCTATTTCAGTTTATTTTTGTATCTCTATTTGTTATTTCTCATGCCTGACATACTCGGTACATCAGTCGTACTGACGTCCCTTTTGTCGGGGGACGCTGCGTTTCATGTCCGCATGTTTACGTAGGCAAGGCGACGATCCACATTAGTATATTGCAGACTCAACGGATATTGGAACACTCCTCTTGTTTCGGAGTGTCGGTCTAATCTTGGTATGGTATTTTTGCATGTACATATGGGTATGGCAGGGCCCTATCCCGACCTTTTGATGTTGTGTACTCTTTAGAGGCTTGTAGATAGATGTCTTGTGTGTAGTAGTCATGTATGGCCTTGTTAGCCTTGGTATGTATGTATATATATATATATATATATGAGTTAGGACTTTCTGGTTAAGACTTTAGATAGTTACTTTCTAGTGTATAGTTTTGATGTGTCAGCAGGGTACTGGGTGACGACCCTTGTGCCGTAATTGATTATGATTAGACGTTGATAGTATGATTAGTGGTACCCAGCAGGTGAGGTCCAGATGCCCGTCGCGGCCATCCGGGTTGGGTCATGACAAGAATCTCTTTGAATCAGTAGATATATATAATAAAATCATAGTAATGATGCTGACAACGATGCCACATTTATGAACATTCATGTCTAATAGAATATTCACCAAATAAGGGGTCGTGGATGGTGGTGGGGTGGTGAGTGGTATATGGTGGGGGTTGGTGGGTTTGGGTGTAATGGAGGGGGTGGGTGGTTGTGGTGGTAGAGGTGGGTGATAGGGTGGTAGTGGGGTGGGCAGCGAGAGGGAGGGTTGGGTAGTTTTGGGTGTGATAGAGGTGGGTTGGTGGGTGGGGTATACTGGAAAAATGAAATACATAACCATGCAAAACCCACCAAATTCGTGGTTATAAAAATTGAGCTTTTTCATGGTTATTTAATCACGAAATTACAACGGATTTACAATACCATACAACATAATTTTAAGAACAATGAAAACAAACATGGTTTAATAGAAAATGATACAATAATGAACCACGGGAAACAACCATCCAAACAAGGGGTAAGGGAAGGATATGGTGGTAGTGGAGTGGGCAGTGGGAGGGAGGGTTGGGTGGGGTATAATGAAAAAATGAAATACATAAACACGCAAAACCCACCAAATTCGTGGTTATAAAAACTGAGCTTTTTCATGGTTATTTAACCACGAAATTACAACGGATTTACAATATCATACAACATAATTTTAAGAACAATGAAAACAAACATGGTTTAATAGAAAATGACACAATAATGAACCACGGGAAACAACCATCCAAACAGGGGGTAAGGGAAGGATAGGGTGGTAGTGGGGTGGGCAGCGAGAGGGAAGGTTGGGTGGTTTTGGGTGTGATAGAGGTGGGTGGGTGGGGTGGGATATAATGAAAAAATGAAGTACATAACCACGCAAAACCACCAAATTCGTGGTTATAAAAACGGAGATTTTTCATGATTATTTAACCACGAAATTACAACGAATTTACAACAACATACAACATAATTTTAAGAACAATGAAAACAAACATAGTTTAATAGAAAATGATACAATAATGAACCACGTGAAACTACCATCCAAACAGGGGGTAAGGGGAGGATTGAGGTTACAAGTGATGATTTAAAATTCATGCACTAACATACATCAGATGTTGATATGGAGAATTATTTGATCGGAAACAAGATCTTAAGGCATTAATCATAATCTTATAGACTTTGTTCAAATTGTATGCTAATGCTAAATGTAACAACAATTACTATGACTCAATCCCAAGCGAGTCAGCTATATGAATTCTCACTATTCTGTTTAAGCTAATCTTAGTCCAATATTATAAAAGTTTAGTTTCTCTGGAAGTCGAAGTTCTCATCATTTTTGAAAGAAATAACTCCCTTGATTATTTTCATTAATTGAAAGGCTATATATACAAGTTACATATTTCCATAATAGGAGAATCCTATTCCTATTCTATTTCTAAATTCTTATTCTACCATAATTCTAACTATACAATTATGGTAAGTGTATAACACTAATTAAGGTAACTTTTACACTACAATATACTACAAATATATATACCATATATACAATATTGTGTTGTCCACAATTCTATATGATCTGGCCGAGAGGCCCAACAAGTCCATCGTGACCGCCGCTTCGCTTAGGCCATTGCTTGATCCATCAGATACATGTGATATACAATGTTGTATATTCAGTGTATATCACATGTATATTGCTCTGTTTAACACACCCCCGCAGTCATAACGGGCGGTTTTAACGCCGAGATCGTCCTAAAATCTTCAAAGAGAACCGCTGGTAGACCCTTTGTAAAGATGTCTGCAATTTGATAACGAGACGGGACATGGCATACGCGAACTTGACCCTTTGCAACCTTTTCACGGACAAAGTGAATGTTCATTTCGATATGCTTGGTGCGTTGGTGTTGAACTGGATTACTTGAAAGGTAGATGGCACTAATGTTATCGCAATATACCAAGGTTGCCTTCTGAATGGGACAATGAAGCTCCAAAAGCAAATTACGTAGCCAACATGATTCAGAGACCACATTCGCTACCCCTCGATATTCTGCCTCTGCACTCTTGAGCGTGATAGAGTTGCCTGACGTTTTGCTGACCAGGAGACCAAGTTGTTGCCAAAGAACATACAGTAGCCAGAAGTCGACCGTCTGGTGTCGGGACAACCACCCCAATCAGCATCCGTGTAAGAGACAAGTGTGGATGTAGATGAAGGATACAAGTGCAACCCATAGTCTAGTGTCCCCTGAATATACCGAATGATGCGTTTGATTGCATTCATGTGCTCAACTCTGGGATCATGCATGAATAAACACACCTGCTGAACCGCATATGTAATATCCGGTCTGGTAAAGGTAAGATACTGGAGGGCCCCTGCCAGACTGCGATAGCGGGTCGGATCCTCGTATGGTGCACCTGTTGCGGTACTTAGCTTTGGGTTTGCATCAACCGACGTGGAAGTGGACTTACAGGATGACATCCCAACCCTCTCTATGATCTCAGCAGCATACTTTCGTTGCGACAAAAATAAGCCACCTGAATGACGCTTGACGGCAATCCCCAAAAAATAACTCAAAGGCCCTGAGTCTTTCATAGCAAACTCAGAACTGAGCATGGTCATGATAGACTGGCGCAAGGCATCGGAAGAGGCAGTCAAGATGATATCATCCACGTACAACAAAATGTAGGCCAATGACGAACCACGGCGGTAGATGAACAAGAAATTATCTAACCTGCTGTGAATGAACCCCATAGTCGAAACAAAGTCAGCAAATCGTGTATACCAGGCCCGTGGAGACTGCTTAAGCCCATATAATAACTTCTTCAACAAACAGACATGATGAGGGCGGTTGGGATCCCTGAAACCCAACGACTGATGCATATAGACTGTTTCCTTGAGATCACCATGTAGAAAAGCATTCTTGACATCCAACTGATGAATTGGCCAAGTCTTTGAAAGAGCCAAGCTAAGCATAGTGCGAATGGTAGCCGGTTTGACCACCGGACTAAACGTCTCACCACAATCAATTTCAATCTGCCGAGTCTTACCATCACCAACAAGTCGCGCCTTATGTCGAGCAAAGGACCCATCTGAATTCTCCTTATGAGCAAAAATTCACATAGACCTGATAACATTAATACCATATGGACGGGGCACCAACTCCCACGTCTTATTGTCAATAAGAGCATTATATTCATCAGTCATAGCAATTTTCCAATTAGGGTCATTTAATACGGACACATGATTGCGGGGCAAGGGGGATTTAGAGAAATCAGAATGTAAATTAAAATGTCTTTTGGGTGTAAATATGCCCCGCTGACTACGAGTGACCGGTCTATGACTCGAGGAGGAATTTTGAGAATTTTCTGGGGTCGGGACAGTCGGGACAGACGGGCCAACAGGCTGTGGGCCTGCTGGCCCAAATCGGTAAACTGTGGTGTCGTCTGGATCAATTGCTGAATTGGTCGACAGCCCAGTGCAGGACTGCTCTTAAACCGCCGCACTGGCGGATCGGACCAGCGGGCAGTGGGCCCACTGGAGGACTTTGGGTGCGGGATATGTCTGAAAAATTCTGAATAATATACGGGGATATTTGATCATCCAAAAAATTATACGACCTAGGCTCGGGAGTATGAACTTTGGTAAAAGGGAATTGGGTTTCATCAAAAATGACATGGCGATTAATTATGATTTTCTTGGAGGATAAATCAAAACACTTATAACCACGATGATTTGACGGATAACCCAAAAATACACACGGGGTAGACCGAGCCTGAAGTTTGTTAATTGTGGTGGATGAGAATAATGGATAACACAAGCACCCAAAAATCCGAAGATGAGAATAAGAAAGGTTCTTATTATATAAGATTTTGAAGGGGAAGAATATGTCAGACCTTTAGAAGGAATTATGTTAAGAAGATATGTGGCCATTTGTAGAGCATGATGCCAAAAATATGGAGGTATGGAGGCATGGATTAAGAGAGTTCGGACAATGTTATTTATGGAACAAATTTTACATTCGGCTTTCCCATTTTGTGAAGACGTATGAGGACACGAAAAACGAAAATTTATCCCATTATTAGCACAAAATTCCCGAAACTCCCTATTGTCATACTTTTTCCCATTATCACATTGAATATTTTTTATTTCTCTTTCGAATTGAGTACGAATGAACGCTCTAAATTTGATGAAGACGAAAAACACTTGTGATTTA
This sequence comes from Anisodus acutangulus, assembly GCA_029783415.1. Taxonomy (NCBI): domain Eukaryota; kingdom Viridiplantae; phylum Streptophyta; class Magnoliopsida; order Solanales; family Solanaceae; genus Anisodus; species Anisodus acutangulus. The sequence continues at coordinate 3,745,338 of CM056497.1, forward strand.
GTCGCAATTGAAAACGTCCACAAAAATCTAGAATAATCATCTAAAAAGAGAACATAATAGCGATGACCTAATGAACTAAGAACAGGAGATGTCCATAAGTCGCTATGAATAATGTCAAATGGCATAGAAGTATGAGAATTGGAGTCTACAAATGGCAACTTAACAATTTTTCCTAATGAACAAGACTGACAAATTGCAGTATGACTCGTACCCTTACAAGAAATAAAGCTATTTTTATCTAGAACTGATAAAATAGAAGATCCCGGATGACTCAGGCGAGCATGCCACATGGAAGGAGAGATGGCTGCAAAAGCTGACGGCAAGGCTGGACTCGATGGACTGAAACCGGGCATGATAGGATACAGATCCCCCCTACTATCACACCTCATGAGATGACTCCCCGTCTTGAAATCATTCACAGAGAAACCGAAAGGATCAAATTCAACAGAAACAGAATTGTCATTTGTGAATTTTCGGACAGACACTAAATTTTTAATCAATTTAGGAGCATGTAAAGTATTTTCAAGAGGAGTGGTGGATTGGGGGGAGACAATGTTTTCTGACCATACTCTAGAATTGGAATAGAACTGCCATTACCAACAATTATCCCCCGAAGGGTGCTCAAATTGGAATAAGATGAGAGAGTACCTGATTCGAAAGTCATGTGAGTAGTGGCACCGGTGTCCATATACCAATTTGGGTCCGGTTGAGATAACCCCAGTGTGTGCATTGCGGCCTCGATATCGGTTTGAGTGGGGCCTGCTGCATGATGGGCTTGCGGAGGTCGGGGCCCAAGAACTCCTGTCCGTGGTGTAGCTGGGCCGTAGCTGCTGTTGCTACCGCTGCTGGGCCACTGGCCAGTGGGCCGCCACTGCTGGGTATTGGGCCTGGACTGTTGGCCAGCCCACTGGCCGCTGGAAACTGCTGCTGGATGGTACGGGTTCCACTGCCATGGGCCCCACTGCTGGGCCCAGGGGGGTGGTGGGCCACTGTACCCTGGATGGGACCCACCGCCTGCTTGTTGACCACCGGAACCGCCACCAGAACCGCCGCGTTTGCCCCCGCGGTTTTTGTTATTATTTTTGCGATTATTCTTGCCGCCACCATTATTATGGTTTTGGCCCGAATTATTCACAAAACCCGAAGAACTAGGAGAGGATGCCACCATGACGACTGGGCTTGCTCCGGTAGTCGCCTTTTTGGCCAAACCGACTTCTTCCAACGTAAGCATGGAGCGGGCTTAATAGAAGTCGGGAAGATGATTGCTTTGGCGAAGGAGAGTTCCAACACCATTATAGGCCTCCGAAAGACCGGCAACCAACTGTAGAACTAGACGATTATTTGTTATTGGTGTGCCAACATTACGGAGTTGATCTTCCAACTCCTTCAGTTTCTTGCAATATGCAGAAACGTTCGGAAATTCGTCCATTCGAACGAGAGAGAATTTCTGCTCGAGTGTGACGACACGTGAATGTTGGTTGTCTTGGAATATGTCACGCAATCTATTCCATGCAGCCATAGCCTTGGTATCCGGCTCAATAATCGTCTGTAGAAGGTCCACTGAAATAGTGGCGTAGATCCACCGGAGAACGGTAGCATCAAATGTAATCCATAACTCAGGATCCTCCGCATGAAGGGGTCTAGCGGAAGGAATGATGTGATGAAGAACTTGATAAGAGATAGCGTGAATTTTAAACAACTCCGCCCACGTCGCATATTGAACGTTTTCCATCTCAAGGACAATAGGGATACTGCTCTTGATATTGGACACCGTGAGGGCAGGGTGATAATTGTTCTTAGACATATTGGAAGAACAAAGAAGAAAGGGAAATTTAAGAGAGGTGGTTTTGAGAGCGGAAGACGAATTTTGAAAGAGAAAACCCGAGGGGGGGGGGTCTCGGCCAAAGGGAGGACAAAAGTTGAGAGAAAAACTTTTGTTTAGACCTAGTCTCTTGATACCATGAAAGAAATAATCCCCTTGATTATTTTCATTAATTGAAAGGCTATATATACAAGTTACATATTTCCATAATAGGAGAATCATATTCCTATTCTATTTCTAAATCCTTATTCTACCATAATTCTAACTATACAATTATGGTAAGTGTATAACACTAATTAAGGTAACTTTTACACTACAATATACTACAAATATATATACCATATATACAATATTGTGTTGTCCACAATTCTGTATGATGTGGCCGAGAGGCCCACTACCGAGAGGCCCAACAAGCCCACTGCCGCCGCTGTCGCTTAGGCCATCAAGCCAGTCCATCAGATACATGTGATATACACTGTTGTATATCACATGTATATTGCTCTGTTTAACAATTTTAATTAGCATATACATATATGACAAGTCTAATAGACTCATAGCAAATATTGGATCTAACGTAACGTACTATAACACTTTAAAAAAAACAGGCATTTCATTGATTTGGAATGTATACCGGATTTGAAATTTGGCATTCCTAACTTACAACATGATGCTCTTCGAACATTAATGTGGTAAGTAAAACTTAATTCCAACTAATTGATATCGCCGAGATCTTTTAATTTTCTTCTACTTTGCCCATTTTCATTAGGCTTACATATATTCCAAGTGATTGTAGGTTTGTCGAGATAACTACCTTCAATGTGATTTTAGGTCTACCTCGTCGTCCCCATTAACACTTTGACCTACGGACCAGTGATTCTAGAGGTCAACATAGGAGATGACTGAACCATCTCAAACGATATTCTCTCATTTTATCCTATATGTTATACTTGCACCTTCTGTCGAACATGGTCCGATCTTCTTATTCTGTCTAGTCTTCTACGACTGCACATCCATCATATCATTCATATGTTATGATACTCATATTGTGGATATATTCGACTTTAGAGGCCAAATATTTACTCCTATACAACATTCGTGATTTTACTGCTATCCTATATAGAACTTGACTTTCATCACTTTGGTAGGATATCAGTTCAATCATATAACACACCAGTAACACTTGTTCTAATCATCCTTACTATTTTGGTTTTACGTGTGATATTTTTTAATTTATCATATCATCATTTTCCTGGAATATTGAGCCTAGTTATTTGAATTGTTTGCAGCTAGGCAATTAAATTCCGTCTAATCTTACCTCGACTTCATTTTTCTATGTTTATGTTAAATACATGGTTATTAAATAAATGTGTGCGGTTTTTTTCATGCATATTTACAATTAATAAGGGTGTAATATGCTAAAGGTAAAGAAGTTATAAATATGGATTGTATAATATAAGATTGTAGTGAATCTTAATTTCTACTACTATACTATAATAGCAGCAAGCTCAAAATATCTTTCTCCTCTATGTCTCATCTTATCATATGCAACTAACAGTTTTGCAATCCTTTAGAAACTTCATCAGAGCAGATATGAGTGGACAGTTACCCAAACATCTACAGAAGATACATACAGGATATAAAGTTTAATTCTCTCACACTCAGTACTATGTCATGTGAAATGCTTCCCGATATTATCCAAAAGAATTTTGACCGTAAGAAATTAAGTTGTAAAAAATGGATCTTGGGCCTAACTCAACCCCAAAAGCTAGCTTGTAGAGTGAGGATTATACAAGTCTATCTAAGGAGTCCATGTTTTCATTCCATATCCGATGTGGGACTCTTAACATTATATTCAATATATATGAGATGTTTAGAATCTATAAGACATAAGAGAAACCTAAATTTACAATATCTTTGTGGACTTGCTGCTTCAGCATAAAAGTCTTTTCACTTTATGATGATAATATCTGGATTTTGATATAAAGTCAATTTGATGAAATTTTATGATTAAATATAATTAAACAGGTAAATTATCATAGAATGCAACTATCAAGTGGCTGGTTCCCATCTTTAATTATTACTAATTAGTAATAAACACAAGTCTAGTCTCTTTTTGTTGGTTTTCTTGCATTTTTGGAATTACTTAAAGATTAGGCTATTTACAAATTAAGTTCTCATGGAATACACACAATAATAAAATAGAAAAATTCATTTTACATTACCAACAGGACCAAATAGCCTTCTTCTGGGGTTGCACTAAATTAACAATATTACTTCCTTGCCCTAAGCTTCCCATAACTTCCCAGAATATTGGAAGTTTGTAAATTGATGCTGCAACATGAGAAAAAACAATACTACTCCATTAGATGAAGCTGATAGGAATATGTAAACCAGATACTATTAAATTTTACTACTAATTATAACGTACCTCTTGAGAAATTTCAGTATTGATGTGGTGATAGCTGAAGATAGGAAATGGGCTCCAATTGCCAGTATCCACCAAAAAATTACAGTTATCATTTACAACATTCTCTTTAGTCCCGATAAGATCATGCTGCTTCTCATGATGATGATTCATAATATTGTTACTATTATTATAGCCTTGAATACCTGATTGATGATCCTCAAATGGACTCCAAGATCCTAATCGTTTTAAATCATCATCAGTCATGGATTCACCAAGGCTTTTCTTTATTTCTGTTCTTTCCCTTGCCCTCGCTCTCGCTTGCCTCCTCGATTCCTTTGCAACAACTGGATGAATTAATGTTACCCTACGAATCGACTTAACCTTTTTCTTCTGTTGCTTCTGAATATCATTGTTATTAGTGGCAGGTTCATCGATGATTACCGATATAACTTCACATGACTCGGAGGTAGACGATGTACTAATTGCTGCACCAGCAATAGGAGAGTTTTCTTTGTTTATGTGAAGGCCTTGGACGAGCTCATCGACAGAAGATTTTGACTTTGTGAGCAACCATTCCACAGTTTTGCTGGCCTTATCGAACTTGAGCAAGTCTTGCAAATTGAAGAATTTGCGAGCGACTTCAAGTGAAAGTCTCATTCTTCGGTCTCTAGGGCCTTGAGCCGTGTTAATCTTGCTGTGTCTATCTTTCTTCGTAGCAGCAGCAGCTCTCTTGTTGTTGTTTTTACGAATAGTACTAGTCGTGGTACTGATCGTCTCATCTTTCTTGTTCTTGCAGCCTTTTACTAATTCTTCATCTAATATGTTGGAATTATCTTCTGCCATGTTGGTATCGAGATTATTTTGATCGTGAGCGGGTTGAAGGAGATGATGATCATGGAGATATTGGAAGAGTTCGTGTTCGTATTGCATAGAAGGAGATGGAATGTGGAAAAAAGAGGAGGAAATATTAGTGGGGCTGTAATTGCTCGAAGGGTACATCTTAATTTGCCTTATAAGAAAACTGCTTGATAAGGAGGCTATACGGTGGGACTGGAGCTTGAGAAGGACAAGCTAGCTCTTCTCTATTGAAGTTGAAAGAACCGCAACATCTTCTTCAGTTTGTCAATTTAATAAGCTAGCTAGCTCCAGCAACAAGGAAAACAAAGTTAGTTAAGACTTTTGATAGAGACGTCATAATTCCTTGGATATATAAAAAAAAAATTTATGTGTATACTATAAAAAGAGAAATATGAGAAATAGGGGAAGGAAAAGAGACTTACTTTATGCTACTATGTGAATTTTTCAATATGATGATGATAACATAGCTTTATGGTTGAGAAGGACAGGAAAATGTGGTTTTAAACATCTATGTTGCTTGGTGTATGCTTATGATAATAATAGCTAGTGGATTTTTCGTGTTCGTGCGAGTGTAAGCATTTATAAGCTAGCTGGAATTAACTAGTACTGTGGATGTTGAGAATGACAGTCATGGTGGTGGTGTTGTTGACAAAGTGAGATGGAGATAAGAAATCATGTTATTACCAGAGACAAAGAGAGCTGTATTTGTACTTCCCTATAGCTAAAGATAAAGAAAGCTTCTCTAGCTTATGTGGGAGTTTTAAAGTGTGAAAGGGAATTGGAAAAAAAATGGAGGGGACACTCTAGTACTTGTTGTAGTTAGAACTGAATTTATGGGAGGAGGCCCTTCAGTTCACGTGATAGCAACTGACACATACTTTGACAAAAACCCTTCAATTCCCCTCTTCCCGGCCAGCTCCATCACCACAACCTCTCCCACCTTCATCCTCTCCACGAGAAGCCCTTAAGTCCCTTAAAAATAAGGGCAGTCCGATGCACTAAACTCTCGCTATGCGCGGAATTCGGAGAATGGCCGAACCATAAAGGTCTATTGTACACAGTCTTACCTTACAGTTCTGCCGGAGGATGTTTCCACAACTTGAACCCGTGATCTCTTGGTCACATGACATCAACTTTATTAATTACTAACACGCTCCCTTAAGTCCCTAACTGGCTAAAATAAATGGACGTGAGGGCTAGTTCACTGGGTGATGAGCTCCCTGCTTCCACAAATAAGGCAAAGGATTCAAACCCTTCAGTAGCATAGCATTCCTTTTCTCTTTTTCCTTTTCTCTTTCCTCCCTCTCGGACGTAATTAAATTTAAAAAAAAAAACAAGAGAGCAAAAATTATGGTCCTTTAATTTTTTTCTATTTTTTATTGAGAAAAAGTTTATTTTTTATGCACTATCAGTACATAAATACTGAGTAACTTGAAGTCTATAACTATTCAGGTAGAACTGTCGAGGTATTATTAGCTTTGGCACTACTTTTTGGTCTTTACATTATGTCTCCTTCAACTTAAACACAAAAGACATACTCCTAATTGTTTCAGGGGAAAAGGGTCATATTTGCCAATTATATTTTTGGAAAAGAATTATATTTGTCCTTTGTTAAAGTTTGAGATTAAATATATCCTTAACGTTAATAAAGTTGTCAAATATATTCTCCATGGACGAAAATTCCATGTGAACGCCACGTGGGATCCACATGGGCGACATTAAACACAGGTGGGATCTACTTTAACGGAGGGTTTATTTTGGCCATTTCCGGTGGCCACCAACAACATTGTCTAGCCATTTCCGTCTCTCTCAACCCTTACCTCCCTCGCACAAGCAACCCTCCTTTTTCTCCTCCACTGCTCCGGCGAGGAGCTTCTAGCTCCGATGAGCCGGAGCAACCCAACACCGCCCAACCACCACCAATGGACCACCGTCACTACATCACTCCCTTCCTCTCTCCCCCTTTGTACACCCCCAGGAAAGAAAGAAAAAGAAGCTAAAGGTAGCAGCTAAAAAAATCAAACGAAACCATCCCCAAAACCTCCATTGTTGCACTCTAAAATCGAGTTGTGGTGAGCTCACTACTCCGACCACAATCACAGTGAAACCACCACTTCAATCGCCTTATCTCTACTCTGTGCTGTGAAATCGCATAAGAAATATTCCCTTTTTAGTTTCAGCATCTTATTAATTCAGACCCACTTTCGAAACTCAATTGTTGACCACCATTAAAAAGAACAAGTGGAATTAAAGGAAATGGTAAAGATGAGGAGTTTGACTGCATTGATTGATTGATTTTTTTTTCAATCCGTAATCGATCTCATTATTTCGAGATCGATCCGATCAAAATTAAAACTCCACTGTGTTGTGTTTTCGAATTAGCTTCAGAGAGCTCATAATATGATTGAAAAATTTGGGTATTTACTGTGTGCAAGTATTAATGTGTGTGTATTTGAGTTATTGACTTGAAAATGAAAAAGTTTAGGAAATTTTTTCTTGCATTTCGATGTGAAAGACAAGATACACAATTTACTCCTTTTGAGTTCAACCGGTAGAAGCACTCTAGTTAAGGATGTTACACGTGGCCAAGTCCAAACTATTTCAGAGAAGGAGAACAGCAACAAAACATATTGCGGATAAATGACACCCCAAATTTGAGGATATGTACAGTAAGGATCGAGCAGTGATGGCCTCTCCCTCACAACTCACAAGTAGTCAGTCCTTTAGAAACGTTTAAAGGCAAAAGCAACTTTAGACCAGGAATGCTCGGACTATATGTCACTTTCACTAAAAAGAGAAACCTCTCTCTTCCACAATTAAAACAACCCCCGCCTCTCTCTCTTACATCTCTCTTTCCATCAGCATGACTTTGTACCTAGAGTATATGGTGAGTTTGAGACTTGAGAGATAGTGCAAAAGATATATATTCTGATGTTTGGAGCCAAATAGCATATTAGTGTAGAAGTGTCTCACACTCTCATTAGAAAAAAGAGAATTGAGTTCTACGTAGGGCTGTCCAGTGGGCCAGGTCGGCCCGTCCCGCTACCCGACCCGATCCCCCATAAAAAAAAAATTGTTGGTGTCAGAATTTGAACTTTGGACGGGGCCTGGGAACGTCCCGCCCATCCCTATCCCGACCCGATCCGCCCCATCCTGTCCCGCTACTCCCCATCCCTTTGCAAAAATAACCATTGCAACAACGGCCAAATTTTGATTTTGGCCGTTGTGCAACGACTATAACGATCATTTTTAGTCCCCCACCTCATAAACCTACCTCCTTAATATTTATTTTTAACCCCTAAGTTAATATATTTACACTTTAACCTTATTTGTTAACTATAAATACTTTATTTTCCTCTTCATTTTTTTCACAAATTTTTCTACAATCTCTCAACTTATCTCTCTACAATTCTACGTTGTCTTCTAAATTTTATTTTATTTTTGCTCATTTATATCAATGTTAAAAAAATTGGGAGTGAAGTTGGCAACTAGCTTGAGGATCACCCATCGAGCAAAGTTTTAATTTTCAACCTCGATTACACGTCGGCGTTTAGTACCTTCGTTTCTTCTTTAAATTATTATTCTTACTTTATTTTAATTATCGCACTTAATTTCATTATCTTTAATTATTTATTTGCATAATTAAAATGGAATGATTAAGGGGTGTGTTTAAGGATAAGGGTAAGGGTACTTCTTCTAGTAGGGGTAACAATGACAGGGGTACTTCTTCTAGTAATTCTATTCCTAGTCCCGATGATTTCATTGATTTCACTCATATAGACGAAACTGTTTTTTTTAATGATATATCATTAGATGATGCGGTAGATGAACAAAACTTTAATTTAGACGATAATCTAGATGACACACCCACTAGTGCACCTCAACTTCAGGCTCAGACTAAGTCTCAAACTGAAACTGGAATGCATCTTATTCCCCATAGTATGAGTCGAGGCCCCACATAACGAAAATTAAAATAAGTTGCATGATATTTTTTTATAGGGACCAATAGAATCAACTAGCTAGATGTAAAATTTGTAAAAAAAATGTTTATAAATTTAAAACGGAAAAAAGTCAATGTGGAATGGAAGGTTTATTGAGACATGTACAAGGCGAGCACACAGCTAGGTGGAATGAATATCAGGCTAAAAAATTGGGTGTGTCAATGTTATCTGAGTCAGGACAAGGTTCACATAGTGTCCCCGACCAAGTACAATCAAATTAACCCGACGACGGGAGGAATTTTTTGCCCTAAACATGATAAAAACAAATATAGAGAAAGTATGGCAAAATTAGTTGCGGTGGAGGGTTTGCCTTTTTCATTTCCTTCCTCTCCTGGTTTTATTCATTACATTCTAGAAACATATAATCATGCTTTAATGGTTTTCCTAGATCAACTGTTAGAAGGGGTGTTTTTAAATTTGCAAGTGAATATCAACAATATTTACGTTATACATTGTATTATTTTAATGGCAAAGTGGCTATCACTTCTGACATAGGCCGTAGTACTAACGGTAATGATTATTTAACGGTAACATGTCATTGGATAGATCAAAATTGGTCTATGCAAAAATGTATTTTAGCATATAGATATATTGATGATAGGCACACTGAAAGTTTTATTACACAAAATATTAATGAAATTTGTGATTATTATGAAATAAACTATAAAATTATGACTATTACATTAGATAATGCTACTTCTAATGATTATGCTATAAGATTTTTAAAAGTTCGATTAACTCCATATTTTCCTGATCATTTTCATATAAGATGTGCATGTCATATTTATAACTTAGTTGTAAAGGATGGCCTAAAACTTTTTGAAAGCATTTTTGATTAAATACAATTTGCTATAAATTTTATTTTTAAAGGTAATAAAATACAAAGACGCAAAGAGTATAAAAAATGTGTCATGATTGTGGATTACCTTATAGAAAAATTTCAGAAGAAGTTTCGACTAGGTGGAATTCTATGTATGAGCAACTACTTGTTGTTTACGATTATAAACAACATATAACTTTATTATTTAACGCCCATAATAAAAATTCAATGGATATGTTTATAGATAATGATTGGGAATTTTTTTTAGAACATAATGGATTTCTAGAGAAATTTTTTCAAGTTACTAAAGAATTTTTTGGTATTTATTATCCTACTGTTTCAAATATATTATTTTATATAGCTCTAATATTTTTGTTACTTAATGAATATATGCAAAAATCAACTTATAAGGCATCTATTGAAAAAATGTTTAAAAAATTAAAAAAAAAATTCCTATTCCCACTATTTATATTATTGGTGCGGTATTAAATCCGACTATTAAAGTAGGCGGTTGTAAAACACTAATAGAAATGATTTATGATTGTATAGAAGTACTTCCAACATACCAAACTAAAGAAACAACTCACAAACCAACTAAAGAAGAAGTTACGTCTAGCATACACTGAATGCAAACAAGTATATATGTATTATCAACAACAAAGTGTAAATAATCAACCGACTTCTGTACCATCTTCTACTACTTCGCTGCAACCTTATAAAAAAATATGTGATTTTTGCTGCTAGTATTCAAGGTCTTATAAATAAAATATTTAGTGGTTCAACTTCTTCACAATTTAGCGAATTTGATGTTTATGTTTTGCAATGTGTTGTACCGTACGAATTGATTGTCAGTGATGAAGGACATGAAGACTTGCTGAAATACTGGAGGCAGAATGAGAAGACATTTCCGACACTAGCAAAGATGGCCTGAGATGTGTTGAACATTCAAGCGTCATCAACAGCGTCTGAAAGCACTTTTTCTGCTGGTAGATTTCAAATAGGAGAGCACATACATTCATTGGCGGGAGACACATTGGAGATTGTTGATCTTTTCAGAGATTGGATTCGAGCGGAGCGTAGAAGATGCGGTCAACCAGAGATCAATGAAGAAGAAGACTACAACTACAACGAAATCTTGTCTGAGGGAACATGAAGCGACGTCGAACAATTTGATCAACAAATTTCAATTCCAACCGAAAATCCGCAAGACATTGTGAGGAAATTTGAAAAAGTATGGTTAACTATGTATTTTTTTAATTGTAATTTTACTATGTGATTTGCAACTTTTGAAATTGTATTACAAAAAAATTATATTTCTATTAAATAATATAAGAGGCACAAAACAGTCTTGAGATGTTTTTATTACATTATCTTGTTCAATTATTGAAGTGTTTATATATATTATTTTTTTAAATCAAGTGCCAATAAAAAAAAAAGAAATCCTGATCCCGCCGCCTTCGACCCTCGCTTCAATGGGATGTGGGACTGACCGGGACATCCGCTTTGCCTAAGCCCGTCCCCGCCTCGACCACGGAGACCCAATCCCGACCCTTCCCCGTCCTGTCGGGACCCGGCCCGGCCCACCCGTTGGACAGTGTTAGTCTGTAGTATACGAAACATATCAACCAAACAAGAGGTATAATTTCGTCCTCTGGGGCATAGTCCAGTGGCAAAGTCTGGGCGCTATAAGGCGCTCTGGCATGGGACAACGTGGGTTCGATTCCCCGCAAGCACGAAGAAACTCTGCATGTTGGGGAATTTGACCTTGTCTCATTGATCAGTTGTATTCTCCCAGAAAACTGGCCACCGGAGCGCATCCCGCGATTTACCTGGTAATAGTGTTGAAGGACCGGTGCTATTACCTCCAGGACGTAGTCATGCGTAAGCCTGGAGACCTGCATTATCAAAAAAAAAAAAAAACAAGAGGTATAATTTCAATTTATGCGCAAAAAATAAAGTAGAGCTTCCCTCTACTTAAAAAGGAAATTTCAAAAAAGAAGAGGCCCAAAAGCCCACGTCATATTTCAATTTTTACCACCAAGAGTTGCAAAAAAAAAAAAAAAACATGACAAAAAAATGCTGGTAGAAGCACTTTTTCCTTTAATGACCTTACGCCGCTTATCCCAGATTAGTTGGGTACCAAAGGTGGCGTGTGGGGGAACAAAAAAGAAACTAGAAGCAGCTTTAACAAAAATGTACTCATCAAAGACCAAACACTCAGCATTTGAAGCATCAGGTTCCTCTTCCACATACTACAAATTGGATTTGCCTCTTGACACTTATTGGTTATATATGTCATCAAAGACCAAACACTCAGCATTTATACATGAAGTCCTTAAAGTTCCATTGATGGATGTGATATCTAAGCTTGACAAAAACTTGGAACCTCAGTGAACTGAATGTAATAAATTTTGTTGAGAGCCTTAGCCTGGAATTTTCATTCCATGTTAGCCATTACTATTTGTGGAAGCAAAAAAGCATTTATGAATTACATGTAAGCCACCCCAGTAGTTGCCCAATTAAGCCACTAGCTCTGTTTCCACTGCCAACATACTGTGACACAAAAAGGAGAACTGCAAAACCAACTATATAGATCATTAGGCAGATAGGCGAAATTACTTATCATTTGGCTGTGATTCATATTTAAGGACGTTAATGCATCTTCGGGTTGGCCAAACCTTCTGAAAGATTCTTGGATTGAAGATAAACAAGATCAGAAGAAGACATTTCAAGTGCAACGAAATCTTGTCCGAGGAAACAGGAAGCGACGTCGAATAATTTGACCAACAAATTTCAATTCCAACCGAATATCCTCAAGACATTGTGAGAAAATTATAAATAGTATGATTAACTATGTAATTTTTTTATTGCAATTTTACTATATGATTTGCGAATTTTGAAATTGTATTATAAAAAAATCATATTTTTATTAAATAATATAATAGGCACAAAAACAGTCTTGACATGTTTTTATTACACTATCTTGTTCAATTATTGAAGTGTTTATATATAATATTTTTTAAATTAAGTGGCAAAAAAAATTCAAATCTCGATCCCGACCCGTCCCCCCAAATCCCGGCCCCTCTTCCGGCGGGATGTGGGACGGGACGGGACCTCTTTCCATCCCGCCTGGCCCACCGGAACCCGCCCCGTTGGACAGCCCTAGTTCTACTTGTATTTGCTATTGATGACACTTCCTTTAAAACCCTAGCCATTAAACCACTATTGTCATTTTCCTTTAATATTTTTTTCTTCTAACATCTAGTATATGAAATTTATTGGTCTTATTAATTCAAATTAGTTGTGAGTATAGGCTCACTAAAGGGTAAAGCATGTTTTATTAAGAATTTTTCATTTGCAGAATTCAAACTCAAAGAATATTACTCATTCATCTCACGTCGATGATAATTGTGGTTATACTTATTATAGATGTTCGTAAGACCTCCCTTAAAACCCTAGCTGCAGCATTATATTGGGCCAAGTGTCCATCTACTACTTTTCAATTTTTTTAAAATTATTTAGTATTCGAAATTTACTGATTTGATTAATTTAGATTTATCGTATATAGATATTTACTATAGGGTAAAGTGGCTCAAGCATTTACTTTTCTAGTTAGAGACCAGCGTCTTGGGGCTAATGTAGGATCCGCTCAAGGACCTACTGATTTAGGTAAATATCTAATGCGTTCCCCGATCGGAGAAGTCATTTTTAAAGGAGAAATTATGTGTTTTTGGGATCTGCGTGCTCCATGGTTAGAGCCTCTAAGGGGTCCATTTGAAAAAAAAAACATTCTAAAAATTAAGACAAAGGAATACCCAATCATCTCACCAAATTCATTGGTGGTAATTCTGCTTGTACTTGCTAATGATGTTCACAAGACCTCCCTAAAAACCCTAGCCATTGAGCCCACTTGTCCATTTTCTTTCTACTTTTACGTCATTTTTATCCATCTAACTTACTCATTGTTAAGCCCTTTTCCACAAGTGAAAGAATCATCTTTGCAAGCCACTAACTTCTTCCTTTCCATATATGCATGCGGCCTTTGCAAATGCCTACCCATTGAACCCTTCAACTTCAAGTCCTAAAAAGTAGTGTGGGTGGGGGAATACTAATAATATATGTAACATCCCTTACTTTCGAGTCACGATTTGAATCGCTAGGCGTATGTAAATAGACTCGATCGTTGAGAAAATTTATGTTATATTTACGTATACTAATAAATAGATTAATATATAAAAGGATGCAGTCCTGAAATAATTTTGGGCGTAACAAGTGTGACGATGGAGATTAATAATAATAGTTGTATATCCCCCAAAGAGGTTATGGACTAGTGTCTTATCACACAAATTATGACATTGAGTATAAGAAGATTTTATAGGTTATCAAGATTTAAGTGAATTAGGATCAGGAAATAAATTATGTGTGTGATTGATAAATTATACAGAAGCAAATCATTTAATTAAAAAGGCAGGTGGCACGATGAGATGTATGTGGCGTGATTAAGTGTGCTCCACCGCCAAAGAATTGGATGGGTGGAAGACATTATTATGAGGTCATTAAATAGCACTTAGTAATGGTTCAATACATTTCATTTAAGTAAACATCTTCATTTTGGGAACTCCTTAAGACCAAAAGAAATTGATCATTTTCATTGTTTTAAACTCTATGTGGTGCTATGAAAATTAATGGTAGTGGTTCGTAGGTAGTGTAGGCAACGAGAGTGAACAAAACGTGAGCAGTGATTTGGGTTCTTCATTTTAGATTTTCATGCGAAATTGTTCTAGCAAATTCAATAAAGGAGTTATTGAAAGGACAAAATTTGAGGTATGTTAAGATAAATTATTTCTTTATTTTGGCATATTCCATGAACGAAATATAACTGTGATATTGCTCCATAAATTGTTCTACTCCTAGAAGTTAAGAATATTTATATTATTGATTCATATGTTAAAAGCATGTCTAAATATGTTCCTAAGTCCTTATTGGGGCATACTGAAAAGATGTTGATATTCACAGTGTTAGCTGAAGGTACAAGGATATTAGGTCATCCGATAAGTTCAGAATGTTTCATTGTCATTCATGCATTATACACATATAATATATTGGATCGGGTTGCACGTTCCGCAACACTAACATTTATTGGATCGGGTTGCACGTTCCGCAACATAACATATATTGGATCGGGTTGCACGTTTCGCAACACTGACATATATTGGATCGGGTTGCACTTTGCGCAACACTGACATATATTGGATCGGGTTGCATTTTGCGCAACACTGACATATATTGGATCGGGTTGCACTTTGCGCAACACTGACATATATTGGATCGTGTTGCACGTTCCGCAACACTGACATATATTGGATCGGGTTGCACGTTCCGCATCCATGGGCGTTCCAGTGGACATTATGCGCTTGTTACACAACAACCCCTTAGAGGAAGAGCCAAACATGGGGGACAGCGGGTAGGAGAAATGGAGGTTTGGGCTCTAGAAGGGTTTGGGGTTGCTCATATTTTACAAGAGATGCTTACTTATAAATCGGATCATATTAGAGCTCGCCAGGAAGTACTTGGTACTACGATCATTGGGGGAACAATACCTAATCCCGAAGATGCTCCAGAATCTTTTCGATTGCTCGTTCGAGAACTACGATCTTTAGCTCTGGAACTGAATCATTTCCTTGTATCTGAGAAGAACTTCCAGATTAATAGGAAGGAAGCTTAATCGGAATGAATAATAATTTTTCTTCTATGATCGATCGATATAAACATCAACAGCTCCGAATTGGATCAGTTTCTCCTCAACAAATAAGTGCTTGGGCCACTAAAATCCTGCTTAATGGAGAGATAGTTGGAGAGGTAACAAAACCCTATACTTTTCATTACAAAACTAATAAATATATATATATATATATTTACATATATATTTATATATATTTATATATATATTTATATATTTATATTTATATATATATCGCATCTGCATTTAGGCATATGTATTTGGGCCCTTAGAGACATTTGTTGTTGGTCAGTTGTTTCTGTTTCAGTTGTTGTTATATCCCTGTTATACTATTGTTCATGTCTGACATACTCAGTACATCAGTCGTACTGACGTCCCTTTTGTTATATGAAGCTGCGTTTTATGCCCGCAGATTTACGTAGACAGGACGACGATCCACGTTAGTAGGTTGCTGACTCAGCGAATTTTGGAGCACTCCCCTGTTTCGGAGTGTCGGTCTTATTTTGGTACGGTGTATTTTTGCATGTGTATATGGGTATGTCGGGGCCCTGTTCCGACCGGTTGATGTTATGTACTCTTTAGAGGCTTGTAGACAAGTGTCATGTGTGTAGTAGTCTTGTGTGGCCTTGTCGGCCTTGGTATGGGTATGTAATATGTATATATATAAGTTGGTTATCTGATTTTACATAATCCTTTTTCGGCTTAGTCTGTATTTAATTATGATTAGGTATTGATAGTGTGATTAGTGGTATCCGACGGGTAAGATCCGGGTGTCCGTCGCGGCCCTCTCCGATTTGGGTCGTGACAATATATGTGGCTGTCCTATTTTAGAATTTTAGATTGTCTGGCATTATTATTATTGTTATTATGAGAATCACAATAAATGGTCTACCTGAAGGGGTTGGAACTGGAGGTTGCTTTCACAAGTTTAGATAACTATGAACAAAAAAAGGGATGTACCATTTAAGGTCGGGTGACAATGAGAGCATATATTACCCTATACTTCAAGTGCTTTCATTTCCATTCATAAAGAAGGAAAAGGAAAAAAAGAGGTATTATTCTTTCATCCACCACTTCTTTCTGTATCATTTGTTATCTAAAATTTATTGGCTCCACTAATTTAGATTCATACTATGTAGGATTTATTATAAGGAGAAGTGCTTCTACAGGGGATCCGCAATGTAACATATATGTTGATGTGAATTCAATAACTTTTTTTCAGAGTCTATATATATGTTTAAGAAATTTACTAAATATATATATAAACTTCAAATTTGTATCTGCATATAGCTCCTACCAAGGTTTCTCTATTTCAAAGCTTAAACCTAGGAACTCTAATAAAGAGTGAAGAGATTTTGTATATCCCACCCTTAAATGGTAGTGCATTAGCTAGATGATCAAAAGACCTTAGTAGAAAACCCTTCATCCAAAATTATATTGTGTATACAGAAAATTATATTATTTATAAAGATTAAAAATTAATTTTTATATATATGCATTATACTTTGAACACTTTTAATGAAATTTGACGGTACTACTAATTAGTATTTCAACCTTTTCTTGTGCTAGCTCTTTGATATTTGTACCAAAATTAAAATCCTTTTTAAACACATTGTCATGGTATACTTTCTTTAATTTGTTCTACTTCTTACAGCCAGGATACAGTGCACCTTGATCGAAACTTTTAGCAGATGAACTGTTAAGAGTCTCACATCGGATATGGAATGAGAACATGGACTCCTTATATGTACTTGAACAATCCTCACCCTATAAGCTAGCTTTTGGGGTTGAGTTAGGCTCAAGATCCATTCGTTACATGGTATCAGAGTCATGCTCGTTACAATTCTTTATTCGTCGATATTGGGCCCCCAAATTATATTATTCACGCTCCAGTTAACAAGATTTGGGTGTGCGGGGAGTGTTAAGAGTCCCACATCGGATATGAAATTGGAACATGAATTCTTTATATGAACTTGAACAATCTTCTCCTATAAGTTAGCTTTTGAATTTGAATTAGACCAAAGATATATTTTTGACGTTAACCAATTTCTATTCTTAGTAAAAATATGTAACGGGATTGGTTTGCAGGACAATGACTTCTTACTATCTCCTTATATAAGTAGTCATTTGCTTTTCCTTTTTTTCTTTCTAAAAGTAATTGATTGATCCCTCATTTTCACATAAATTAAGTTTCTTTATGTAGACGTACTTGTTTATACAGTACTAGCCAAACTCCATGTTCCTTTCCATCGTTCCACGCGCATGCTAAAGCTATCTTGTCGTCTTGCATTCCAATCTCAAATAATAAAGACCAAAAAGGTAAAATAAAAAGGACGTTGGCATCAAGATTATGTTGGGTATTTTTGCTCTATGATACTTTATAAAGCAGTACGTGAAGTATATAACTATTACAAGTATTCGAAAGGCTAAACAAAGATTCAATAATTCAACTAGTAATCTGAAAATTACAATAGATCCACAAAACTGAAATTACAATTTTGTTGAAGACGGAAAAATGGAAACTGGTTTTGCTGAGTCGAGTGTGGCACTCTGTCCTTAAGACAATATTGCCCCGTATGTATCCTTTATACGTCCTGGACAATTTGTCTCCCAAGATAAAACAGCAATGGAACACTTGAACAAAGGAAACTCAAGAGCTACCGTGAAGAATATTGAGTAACGAAATGATGCTTTGGAAGTTGTAGGAAGAAGAAAACTTTCTGCTTGTGTAAGCTTATGAATTTCGTGTATATTATATGTGTGTTCTTAGTTCTCAACATGGTGTAAGGGGGTGTTTATATAGGTGATGGAGGGTCGAATCGCTTCCATAATAGCCAAATAATGGCCATTATGGAGGTAGTAAAGTCACCAACATAAATGGTGAAAGACCAACGGATTTGGCCATTATAGGAGGAGTAATTCACCAAAATAAATGGTGAATTGAGAGCTTGGCGTTCACTTTGGATCGTCCAAATTCGACGCTCGAAACTTCAGGGACCAAACTGTACATCCGAAAGAATTCTCGTCCGAATCAGACATCCGAACTTCGGGATCAAACTGCATACTGAAAAGTTCTCTGGCCCAAAAAGATAATATCAGAAGGCCCATGGACCCATGGACCCGTGGCCGGGCAAGCGGCTGCACGCGCGTGTGGGTCTTTCCTCGAACCAAGCACATCTAGGTCCTCCCTCCTTTAAACACATGGGATACCCCTTGGGGTCCCAAACCCCAAACCAATTTCGAGTCTTATATACACAACAATTCTTTCTTCCTCTACCGATGAGGGAGAATTGAACACAATACCACACTTTCCATGCTTCAAACACCTTACTTCGTGGACCAATATCTCTTTCATTTCTCAATGAAATTTGACGATTCTTGGCCCTACGGTTATCTACGTACTTAGTAGATCATGCATGTGTGAAGAACCGGATTCTCCAACATACGTAACACTAGTGTTTAAGCCGTTAAAGTTGGTCGGTCGCAACTCCCGCCAAAGGCAAATTTCCAACAGATTATAATTAACAGAAAAGGATATGAGTAATTATATCTAGTAAGATCATATGATGACATATAAGAAATGATTGACAAGGTGGCATTTAACTTGGATTTGATCAGTTTATTTTTTTGAAAACGATTTTGTATGTTTGAATGCTGCTTTGGAAGAATAAATTTAAAAAGTAGTTCTGTTTGGATTTATTTAGTTTTCTTCATAATCTATTAAGTTGATCTAATTCTCTTTCAATCTTCTGAAGAAATATAGAGTAACTAAAACTATATATAGAAAGTTGCAGACCTAAGACATTGCCACAAGGTTAAATTGAAATTAGCTACGAACTTTGTGGTTGATCTGTTGTTAAATTGTTCGTTACTAACAAAATTTTACGATAATTCATCGCTAAATAGGATTAGCGATGAATTTTATTGTTTAGCTACTGAATTTACTAATTCCCTCTTTTTAGTAGTGTCCCTCCGTTTTATTTTATGTGTATTAGTTTGATTAGTCATGAAGTTTGAAGTTTGAAAAACTAAGAGAGACTCTAACATCTTGTTGTCTTAAACTAACGATTTGTATATAATATAGTTGAATGTTGTGGCCTTAAACATACCATGATTTTGAATAAATGAGTTTCTACACGTAGAAATCGCATGCTTTTTGAAAAAGAGTAAAAAGAAAGTAATATACGTGTGTTGAAATAGAGGGATGAATAAATTATATAATATTTTTAAAATATATTCTTTTTGTAAAAATATTATAATTTTTTTAAAAAGTTAGATTTTTAATTTAAAGAATTAGAGTTTTCTAAACAAGAGAAAATAATAATAATTTCAAGCACATTAAAGAATTTATTGAGCTTCAAACAATTAATAGTGGAGCTTCAAACCCGTGATACTAAATATTGCATATTGCACATGAATTACGGCGTTAACATTTATCAAGGTGATTGCTTGATGAAAATTATTTGTCATGGCGGTACATCCACGTACCAAAGCAGTTGTTCATTTGCAAATAACATTTTCCTTTACTTTCTTGTGCTATGGTACGATTGATCTGAAGAAAAAGGACCACTTTACGCAAAAAATTACAAATACAGCTATCGTTGTGATAATTTTGCAGCGTAATGGACAAACTGAAGTTTAATCATTCTGACCTTAGCTTATCCTTTTAACTTTTTTTCCTCTTTTGCTTTTGTTTGGACGTTTACTGTTTACATAGCAAGGATAGTGTATAGGCTGCGGTGTACATGGACCTGTCCTAGTACAGTTTCCTGGTATTATGATAGATGAGGTGTGGTTTATGCCTTTCTCCCTGTTTTTTGTAATCCTTTTGGTATTCAATCTATAAGGTAGGGGTCTACCCCAAATCCCATCACCACAAAGGTAAAAGCATGGGTGATTGGTTTATGGAAGAAAAAAAAAACATAGCAAGGATATGTTTAATGTTCTGATGACTTGAGAGTTTTTAAAATGACATTAGTTACTTGGGAACAACTTTTATTTCTCCAAAGCGGTGTAATATTTATTTTTGACTAAAGATGTTCAAGTGATAGTCTAATTTATAGAATTGTATGATTCTCCTTGTTTGGATATTTCTCATTGATACAATATATATAGTTGTACAAATATAATTGTATGAGGATATTTAGTTTACATAATTACATCAAAATTATAATTGTAGAATATATGGATAATATTAATATATTTTCTATCACACCCCTTCAATCGAAGCGGGGAGAGGCCGGACGCTGAGACTGGATCTGAAGTCAAGGAACAATTGTCGAAAAAGTCTCTTAGTAAATATATTTGCTTACTGATATTAAGAAGTAACATGTAACACCCTAACATGACCCATGACAACCTTCTCACGAACAAAGTGAATATTCATCTCAATATGTTTGGTTCTCTGATGTTGAACCGGGTTGTGAAATAAATAGACAGCAATTATGTTATCACAATATACAATAGATGTCTTACGTAAGAGACAATAAAGCTCTCGAATGAGGTTTCTGAGTGAACAAGTTTTGACCACAACGTTCGCAACGCCACTATATTCTGCATCTACACTCGAATGAGAAAGTGTGGTTTGCCGTTTTGCAGACCATGAAATGAGGTTAGCACCAAAAAATACACAATAGCTTGAAGTAGATCGACATGTGTCAGGACAGCCACCCCAATCGGCGTCCGTGTATGATACAAGTCTGGTCGGTGCAGATGTATAAAGATGTAATCCATAGTCAATAGTATCCTTAACGTATTGAATGATACGTTTAAGAGCGGTAAAGTAAGGCTCCATGGGAGCATGCATGAACAAGCACACATGTTGAACATCATAGGGGATATCGGGCCTAGTGAATGTAAGATATTGAAGTGCACAATCTAGACTCCTATAAAGGGAAGGATCACGCACCGGATCCCCATCATTGGCGCTGTGCTTCGACTTCGAGTCAATTGGAGTAGGCATGATTTTGCAGTTTGTCATTTTAGCCATATAAACAATCTCTTCGGCATACTTACGCTGACATAGGAACATTTCATTCACAGATCTAGTCACGGAAATCCTCAAGAAATAGCTCAACTTACCCAAGTCTGTCATGGAAAACTCTGATTTGAGCAAGGTAATGATCTCATTTTTTAGCATATCTGGGGAGGCGGTCAAGACAATGTCATCCACGTAGAGCAAGAGGTATGCAATGTCATTACCTCGATGAAAAATAAAAAGTGAATTATTACTTTTGCTGCACACAAACTCAATTTGCATGATGTATGTGGAAAATCGCTTATACCAAGTCCGGGGGCTTGTTTCAATCCATAGAATGACTTGCGAAGATGGCAGACATGCAGAGGAGCCGAGGGATGTACAAAGCCAGATGGTTGATGCATATAGACTGTTTCTTTCAAATCCCCATGTAGGAATGCATTTTTCACATCAAGTTGATGAATCGGCCAGTTCTTCCTCATAGCAATGCTCAAAACAGTACGAATGGTGGTAGGTTTAACCACTGGATTGAAGGTCTCACCACAATCAACGCCCTCATGTTGCCCTGTGCTATTTGTAACAAGTCAAATCTTATGGCATTCAAGATCCCCACTATCTCTGAATTTGTGGCGATATAGCCACATGCAATGAATCACTTGACCCCTTCTAATTTTGAGACAAGATCCCAAATGTGTTGTTTAGTGAGCGCATCAAACTCCTCACGCATGTCCGCATTCCAATTTGGGTCAAGCTTGATTAATTTTGGATTTTTTAGGTAGAGGTGAGATAGTTTGAGTGGATAAATTAAAGTAAACTTTTGGCTTGAAGATCCCGTGTTGGGCATAAGTTTCCATTCGGTGTGTAGGAATTGGGACTGGATGAGTGGTAGTTGCTGGGAGGTGGTCGGGCTGCGTGTTTTCTAGGCTCAGGGATCGGCTGGCAGACGGGGACAGGGGGTTTTTTGACTTGGACAGTGGGACAGACGGGGTGGGTTATTGGAAGTGGGCAGGTTGTGATTGGGAGCTGGCAGTGGGCAGACGTGGACGGCACACTGCACATAGGCAGGCAGTGTGCCGGGGTTTTGATAGAAGGTGTCGGAGGCTCGGGTGGGGTCAGGCTGTCAGTCCTATGTAATGCATTTTTTATGAGTGGTGATGTGTCTGAATCATCAAGGAAGGCATAATCAGGGACTTGGTATTTTCGAACGTTTGCGAATGGGAAAGTGTGCTCCTTAAACGTGACATGACGAAAGACTAGGATTTTATTGGTGGACAACTTATAGCATATATATCCCCTATCATTTGACGGGAAGCCCAAGAAGATGCAAGGAGTGGACCTAGGCACTAGTTTGTGAGGAGCTGTGGAGGTAAGATTCAGGAAGCATAGATAACCAAAGATCTGAAGGTGACCATAGGAAGGGATTCGAATGAAGAGAATTTCGGTTGGAGTTTTATTATAAAGAGTACATGTTGGTAATATATTAAGGATACATGCTACCATGTGCAATGCGTAGACCCAAAAGGAATGGGGGATAGAAGTATGAAGGAGTAAAGTACGGATCATATTGTTGATGGTGCGCAAGATTCTTTCGGCTTTTCTATTTTGAGGGGAGGGGACAAGAGAAGGAAAACAACATGTCATTATCCGCACAAAATTTATGAAAAAGGGAATTGTCAAACTCACGACCGTTGTCACATTGAAACGTTTTGATGTTTTTCTCAAACTCGGTTTTAACATATGCTTGAAATTCAAGAAAAAATTGGTAAACTTAAAACTTATATTTTAGAGAATAAACCCAAAGAAAGTGAGAGAAATCATCCAACACAACAACATCAACAACATCAACAACATACCCAGTGCAATCCCACAATGTAGAGTATGGGGAGGGTAGAGTGTACACAGACCTTACCTCTACCTTAGTAGGTAGAGCGCCTGTTTCTGAGAGACCCTCAGATCAAGACAAAGCACAAGCCCAAGCAAAGTAAGACACACAAAGTGCGTAAGTCATGACAGCCCATTCTGAAAAAAAAGAAGCAAAAAGAAGCAATAGCTAATACAAGTAAATAAGACAAACAAAATACACATAGCAGCATAAATCAAATGACAGTGGACTATGAGGCAATATGATAGGCTAAGCGAGCCTACAATAATAATACTACAACTACCAGTTTGTAAGTGTAGGTAGGACTACACTGGACTACCTACTATCCTTTTACCCTAATATGCTTCCTCCATAACCCCATATCAAGGTCATGTCCTCAGTGAGTTGCACATGTGTCATATCCCGTCTAATCATCTTTTCCCAATACTTCATCGGCCTACCTCTACCCCTATTGTACTCATTCATAGCCAACCTTTCACATCTCTGTACTAGGGCATTTGTGTCTCTCCTCTGCACGTGTCTGAACCATCTCAACCTAGCTTCTCGCATCTTATCCTCCACCGAGGCCACTCCCACTCTGTCCTTGATATCATTATTTATAATTCTATCCCTCCTTGTATGCCCACACATTCATCTTACCATCCTCATTTTCGCAACTTTCATCTTTTGGGTGTACAAAGTCCTGATCGGCCAACACTCCGCCCCATACAACATGGTCGATCTAACCACCACCCTATAGAACTTGCCTTTAAGTTTTGGTGGCACTTTTTTATCGCACAATACTCCAAATGCAAGCCTTCATTACATCGTCATCAATTTATCAATTTCCTTGGATAATAGACCCGAGGTACTTGAAGCTAATTTTATTTGGAATGACATGGGTGCCAAGCCTCACCTCCATGCATGTCTCAAGGTCGCTCCCGTCACTGAACTTGCACTCCAAGTATTATGTCTTGGTCCTACTCAGCCTGAACCCTTTAGACTCTAGAGCTTGTCTCCAAACCTCCAGCTTAGTATTCACTCTGCTGCGAGTCTCATTAATTAGGACTATGTCATCTGGGAATAACATACACCATGGCACCTCCCCTTAGATTTATCGCGTCAGTCCATCCATCACCAAGGCAAATATGAATGGGTTAAGAGCTGATCCATGGTGCTGCCCCATCATCACTGGAAAATGCTCTGAGTCTCCTCCTAATGTCCGTACTCTGATCTCATACATATCCTTGATTGTCCTAGTATATGCCACAGGTACACCTCTAACCCACAAACATCTCCATAGAACTTCCTTAGGGACTTTGTCGTTTGCATTATCGAGGTCGATAAAAACCACATGTAAGTCTTTCTTCCTCTACATATACTGCTCCATCAACCTCATAATAAAATAGATGACTTTTGTAGTCGACCGCCCCGACATAAATCCAAACTGCTTCTCGGAGATACACATTCTTCTTCTCACCCTCATCTCCACGACTATTTCTCAAACTTCCATAGTGTGGCTTAGTAGCTTGATACCCTTATAGTTGTTGCAACTCTGGATATCACCTTTGTTTTTGTACAAAGAAATCATTGTACTCCACATCCATTCTTCGGGCATCCTCGCCGTCTTAAAAATGATGTTAAACAACTCCGTCAGCCACTCCAAACCTGCCCTGCTTGCGCTTTTCCAAAATATAACTAGATCTCATCAGGCCCAGTCACTTGTCTCATGCGCATCCTGCGCACAACACCCTGAACCTCATCAACCTTAATGTTTTCACATTACCCAAAATCCCGATACCTACCACAGTGCTTCAGATCTCCTAGCACAATGTCTATATCTTCTTTTTCATTCAAGAGTTTATGGAAATAAGACTGCCACCTCCGCCTAATATGCGCGTCCTCCACCAACACTTTGATGTCATCATCTTTGATACACCTCACGTGATACAAGTCTCGGGCCCTCTTCTCCCTCACCTTGGCTAGTCTGTACAACTTTTTTTCTCCGTATTTTTCCTTTAATTCCACATATATACGTTCAAAAGCCGTTGTAACCGCTAGTTTTGCCTCTTTCCGCGCCATCTAATATAATTTCTTATTCGTCCACTTCTCCACCTCATCCTTACTTTCTACCAATTTCGCATACGCCACTTTTTTCATTTCCACCTACTCTTGAACTTTACCATTTCACCACCAGTCCCCTCGATGCCCACCACAGCTACCCCGTGAGACCCCTAGCACTTCTCTAGCAACCTTCTGAATGAAACTAACCATTTTGTCCCACATTCCAGTCGCATCCCCACTACTCCCCCAAGCCATTTTGGCCATCAACCTCTCCCTCATCTCATTTGCACTAGCCATGGTCAAACTCCCCCATTTGATTCTTAACCTGTCATCCACAACCCTCTTCTTCTTCTGCATCTTGATCTCCAAATCCATCAACAAAAGCTTATGTCAGGTTGTAAGATACTCTTTCGGAATAACCTTGTAGTCTTTACAAAGACCTTTGTCAACCTTCCTAAGGAGCAAAAAGTATATCTGAGTCTTAGCCACCTAACTACGGAAAGTCACCAAATGCTCATCCTTCTTCAGGAACCTTGAATTGGCTATCACCATCCCAAAAGCTCTAGCAAACTCCAAAAGTGAGATGTCTCCCCTATTTCTGTCCCCGAGGCCAAAACCTCCATGCACATCGTCATAAACCCCGAAAGTGCCCCGATATGTCCATTGAAATCCCCTCCTACAAATAACTTCTCAATGGTTGGTATACCTCCTACCACTTCGTCTAAATCTTCCCAAAAATGCCTCTTCTCCTCCTTTTTCAAGCCCGCCTGCGGCGCATACGCACTAATAATGTTCATAGTGCACCCTCCAACTACCAACTTAATCGTCATCATCCTGTCATTGATCCTCCTAACCTCTACCACCTGATCCCTTAGCTCACTGTCTACCAAAATGCTTACGTCATTCCTATACTTCAACCTACCTGAGAACCATAGCTTATACCCGTCTACATCTTTAGCCTTAGGTTCTACTCATTTGGTCTCCTGTACACAGACTATATTAATCATCATCTTTTTAAAAATCTTAACTAGCTCTCTAGCCTTCCCCGTTAGAGTTCCAATATTCCAAGGACCCTAGTCTACCATCATTCACCAAAGCCACTAAAGCAAAAAAAAAAATTAGTCAAAGGCTAACGTTAACACACACGAAAACCAATACTAAAACACAAATTAGCAAGAACTACCAAAAGGGAAAGGAAACAATGTCAATAAAACTAAAGAAAGATCCGAATAGTATAATACAGTAAACAACCAGAATACCAAATTAAGAATACTCAAATGTTTACCCTAAAACAGGGAGGGATCAAAGTGCAAGCATACATTAACATGAATATAGAGGCAAGTAAAACCACTACTCCAACAATGCTATAACTAAAGAGAAGAAGCGGAAAAATTTATCAACAAGGTTAAGGACAAAGAATGGATACGGGCAACCGGAGGTACCAACTACAGTTGAATCAAACTTGTTTGCCAGCGAAAATTGTTGTTCACGGTCACTGTACCAAATAATATTTGTGATCTAGTTTGCTAGTAATTGGAGAAGTTCATAAATCTGCATGAATAATATCAAAAGGAGAAAATATTACATTTAGTGATGACTGAAAATGAAGTCTAACATGCTTCCCTAAAGGACAAGAGTGACAATTATGGGAAAATTTCCCTTTATTACATAGAATTAAATTATGACACCTAAGAAAATTAAAAATTGGTGCTCCCAGGATCCCAAGTTTATCGTGCCAAGTTGATGGAGAGATTATAGCTAGAGAGGTATGTGGATTGACACTGGCAACGGAATTGGATGAGAACGGATAGATGCCCCCCACACTATTACATCTCGTAAGAGTTATCCCCGTACGTAGGTCCTTCACAGAAAAACCAAAAGGGTCAAACTCAATAGATACAAAATTGTCACTAGTAAACTTCCTAATAAATATCAAGTTTTCAATGATGTTTGGCACGTATAAGACATGTTTTAGGGTAAAGGGGGTGAGGTGGTGGTGTTTTGGTGTCATAACCTTGAATTAGAATGTGATTGCCATTTTTGACCAAAATACATCGAGGATTGCGCAAATTAAACAGTTTAGGGAGATTATCTGAGTTATGAGTGAGATGGAATGTGGGCCCCGTATTTATGTACTATATGTTGTCGGGCTGTTGGAAATTCATAGTGTTGTAGGTCTGACACAATTCGGTAGGGGTCATAAGACCGTATGCATATTGTTGTTGTTGGGTCGTTGAGAAGTGAGTTTGGTATGGCTGACCTGTATGGTGTGGGCCAGGCGCCGGGCCAAGAATGCTCGGACTCGGACTTGGTTGTTGTGCCGGGGTGGTTGGGTAAGTGGGAAGGCCCAAATTCTGAAGGTTAGCCACGACATTGGGCTGGCCCACGAATATGGAGACTGGTCCTGTCGTGGTTGGCCATCAGAATTGGGTCGGCCCCTGCCTTTACCGTCGTGGTTGTTGCCTCGATCTCGGCCTCTTTCATCGCCTCAGCCACTGTGCTGACTTTGGTGGTCCGCAAGTTATGATGGTCCGGCCGGTGGAGGGGTGGTCGGCGGTGTATCTACTACCAATGCCTTCTGATTATGTTTGCCTTGTTTGGCACGTCTAGTCTCTTCCAATAGAAACTATGATCGGGCCTTATTGAAGCTAGGAAGAGGGTCAGCTTACTGGATCATCATCGCAAGTGTATCGTACTCACATTTTGGCAACCCATTAATGAGTTGCAACACCATATTTGTGTCAAAAATCGGATTGCCAACATTAGACAGTTGATCAGCAACTAATTTAAGTTGCTTACAATAGTCTGACATGTTAGCAAAGTTCTCAAGACGGATGTTGTTAAATTGTTTCTCTAGATACACGGCACGTGTATGTTTGTTGTCTTGAAAGATTTCTTCTAGCCTCGTTCATAAGTCGTGAGATGAAGCATTTGTCTTCATAATGGTATGAAGTAAATCCTTGGATATGGTGTCATATATCCATTGTTTGACGATTGCATCGAGGCGCTTCCACGTTGGGTTGTCAACGTCGGGTGGTGGCATCGATGTGATCAAAGACATTGTAAGCACAAGCATGAATTCAAAATAGTTCAACCCACGACGAGTATTGACCATCCTCTTGATCAAGAATCAAAGAGATTAAGTTCTTGATGTTCGTCACGGCAAAGGCCGGATGAAATGTGGTAGGAGGGGGTGGAAGGAGTAGGATGTGAGTCGTGTGTGGAGGAGGAATAAGCGGGAGAAGCCATGGACAAAGGCTGCCGGTGGCGTGAAGGAGAAAAGAGGGGCGTCAGATTTTAGGGTTTTGGGGGGTTGTCGGCGGCGGGAAAAAAATAAGAAGAAAGGGGCGCCGGTTTTTAACATTTTGGAGGGGGTAGAGTTTGACTCTTGATACCATGTAAAATTGTATAATTTTTCTTGTTTGAATGATTCTCATTGATATATCTATTAATTTACATAATTATATTAAAATTATAATTATAAAATATATAAAAAATATTAATATATTCTCTATTAAATTTATTGTAACTCTACCCCAATCTCTTCCTCTTCCCTTCTCTCTGTCTCACGTAATAGGAAAAAATACTATTGAGTCAAATAGCATGAAGGATGAGTTTAATGACATATACCATCAAGCTCCAGTGACGTGTACTTTCTATACATTGAACAGTTTATCAAACAATTGCATGTGCCGATTCTCTCTGACACAAACACAAAAAATTATCTACACCTTCCAAGCCTTATTTAACTTTTTTTCCAAAATTACGTTGTGACCTACTTTTTGATACTAACCAAAAAAAAAAAAGGAAACCAAAAAAAATCAAAAGGAAAAATCAAACTATTACTTAAATATATTGTCTAACTTTACGTGCTTTAGTAATTGTATCTAAACAAATGAGACAACTAAATTTAGTAATTATCTTCTACTAGTAGTATTTACATGATGAGATTACAAGAGTAATTGTTTGGTCCGCAGTTCTAGTCCAGTCTATTAATTCGGCCCAAATGGCTGCGATGGGTCAATAGATAGGTAATAGGCCCAAAAGAGAAAGATGGAAAGATGGAAAGATGGAAAGATGGAAAGATGTGAAACAATCTCGTTAATTTTCCTTGTGGGAGCAGGCCATTAGGAGGTAACATAATAGGAAGGGTAACTTACACAGATGACTATATTTTAGGAGCAATTAATTATTAGTAGTTATTTCTTTACTATTTATAATTTGTAGCTATATTTTGGCATTTGCGTTGTATTTCAGTGTATTTGAATACATTGTTCAGTTGTATCCAACCTTATCTGATATCACATGTGTTTAGTTGTATTTTGATACATGCAACCTTAATATATCTGAATACATTTGTATTTAAAATGATGTATTTAAGTGCATTAAAATACACGACGGGCTGTGTATTTTAGTGTGTTTATATTGATGTATCCTTTTATTTTGGGTATAGTTAAATGTATTCGACTGTATTTGAATGTATTTCAACAAAATGATGTATATATATATATATATATATATATATATATATATATATATTTTGAATGTATTTCAACAAATTTCATATGCAAAATCTCAAATACATTGTATTTACTCAGAAAAATTGTATACAAACATATGTACATAGATCATTCAACCAAAACATTTAGTCAAATACATCTAATCCCCCCCCCCCCAAAATACAATCAGTCAACGATGTATTTGGTTGTATTTCAACAAATTTTCTGATGCAAAATTTAAGATACACTCAGATCTAAGAGACAACAAGGAGCAAAAGTCATGGATTCTGGTATCCGTCAGATCTGAGAAGCGTATTAAACCCGAAACTCCCGGCAGATGGCCAGTGATGCTTAAAACATCATTCTTTGAATCTAGCCTTGCGATTGGGGCCGCCGAGCCCAACAAAAGAGGCTCTCGAATGGAGGAGGCAGTGGTATTTCTCAGATCTGGTGGTGTCGCCACGGAAGAAGAAGCGGAGGGGGAGATGTGGCCACCACTGAAGCTGCCATACGTGAGAAAGCTAACTTGCCTGGAGTCATGGTATTTGGCCGCATAGACGACGGAGACGGAGGAGACTGCGATGGGGATCTGGTATTTGGCCGCACGGATGGAGGACACGGCGACGGAGATCTCGTATTTAGCTGGAGATCTGGTATTTGGTTGCAGAGACAGAAGAGACTAAGGAGACGATTGTAGAGATTTGACATTTGGCCTCAGAGACGAAGGAGACAACGGCAGTCGAGGGAGAAGAGAGAGGGAAAAATGAGAGAGGCACCAGAGCTCTGGCAGTGGGCGGTGACGGAAAGAGAGAGGAGTGAGGGATAAATATAAGCCATAAACTTAATTTACAAAATCACTGTAGCTACAAAATATAAATAAATTAAAAGATAGTTATTATTAATAATTATTTCTTAAATGTAGTTATGACAAGTAATAATAATCTGTTAATTGCACAGCTTGGGCTTCAAATGGGTTGGTCTTTAATTTTTGCCCCTCAAATTTAACTTTTGCCTATTGGGACATAAATTCTTTAAAGGGTCTGATATAAATTGTGTTGAATTTCTTGAAGAACTTACATTTGAGGGGCAAAAATTAAAGTCCATCATAAAATAGAGGCAAAAGTGCAATTGACCCTATAATAATTAGGAGGTAATTTTCGTGAATTAAAATGCAAAACTGATAAGTAGTTTTTAGGTAGAAACTATAAAGTAATAATTCTGCACAAAATGTGTTTTAACATACAAGTCAAAGTATTATCATAGTACATTATTAATTAATTTGTTTGATTCATAGATGCTTAAGTTATATTAGTATTCAACTTCGTAAATGTCATAAATCAAATATTTAATTTTTGAGACATACCAATTTAGGGGTACTATATTTTTATTTAGGGTGTGTTCGGCATAAAATGAAAATATTTTTCTAAAAAATAAGTATTTTTTTTTATTTATCTTATATGTTTTCGTAAGTAAATGAAAAATGTTGTCCAAAGCATTTAAATAATACTCCTATAGACAAACAATTGGTGTGGAGGTGGAGTAGGGGGGGGTGGGGGGGGATTAGGCGTGAGGATCGTGTTGCTAAGGGTAAGGTTAGGGGGTTTGGGAGGTGCAGGGGTGGGGGTGGAGAGTCGAGGGTGGTGGGAGACAATCAAAACAAAAGTCACTTATGAAATTTATTTTTTCTACTTCTACTAAATAAATTATGATTTTTCTGATTTTTAAGAGAATTCTTTTCATGATAAAAATTATTTTCAAAAATATTTTTTTCCGTAACAAACACATTGAGTGTATGGTATAAAGAAATTTATTTTACACAAAATATGCTTCAATTTTTTGATAAAAAAACGTTTATATGATTAGAAATGAAGTTATACGGGATAAGGTCGAAGTGATCTTCGTGGTAGACAAGATGAGAGAAGCGAAACTGAGATGATTCGGGCATGTGAAGAGGAGGTGTGATGATGCGCCAGTTAGGAGGTGTGAGAGATTGATGATAGCATGAATTAAGAGATGTAAAGGTAGACCGAAAAAAGAAGGGGGGGGGGGGTGATTCGACAGGACATGACACATTTTCAGCTGACCGAGGACATGACCTTAGGTAGGAAGATTTGGAGGTCGAGGATTAGGATAAAAGGTTAGTAGGTAGTTGAGATTTATCGCACAGTGTGTAATAGAGGTAGGGGCTAGCCTTTTCATCTCATATTCTCCTTTTAGTTGTAGTACTATCACTTAGGTTTCGCTTATATCCTTACTCTTATATGTGTATTACTATGTGTTGCTTTATTTGTTTTGTATCGTGATATCTTGTTGTCTTATTTTCTTGAATTTCTGCATTGACTACGTTTCTTTTGAGCTAAGGGTCTATCATACTCTTTACCCCATAAAGGTACATGTAAGCTTTGTGTACATCCTACTCCTACCCCTCCCCCTCCTTAGACCCCACTTATGGGATTAGACTAAGGTCGTTGGGTCAGACGACCCACCCCTCGCCGACCTCTGCCCCGACTCCCGCCGGCCCCGCCCGACCCCGCTCTAAAAAAAAAAAAAAAATTTAATCTGGCGGGACTCGAACTCGGGACGGGCGATGTCTCGTCCCGCTGCACTGAAGCTCGCCTCAGCCCGCGAGACCCACCTCGCCTCGACTCCCGCCGAGCCCGACCAGACCCGACCCTTAACTCCTTTGCAAAAATAACTGCTGCACCAACGGCCATTTTAGATTATGGCCGTTGGCAACAGCCATTTTAGGCCCCCTCCCCAACCCCCTACCCCTTAATATTTATTTTTAACCCATAAGTTATTATATTTACACTTTAACCCAATTTTTCAACTATAAATAACTCATTTTCTCTTCATCTTTCTCACAAATCTTCCTACAATCTCTCTAATTTCTCAATATATCTCTCTACATTGTTTGCTAAATATTCAATTTTATTAATTCATTTGGGAATTGGGAGTGAAGTTGGCAACTAGCTTGAGGATCTTCCATCGAGCAAAGTTTCAATTTTCAACCTTCGATTACATATCGCCGACGTTACGTGCTTGGTACATTCGTTCCTTCATTAAATTATTATTGTCTGTTTATTTTATTTAGCGCACTTAATTTTATTGTCTTTAATTATTTATTATCATAATTAAAATGGAAGGATTAAAAGGTATGTTTAAGGGTAAGGGTAAGGGTGCTTCTTCTAGTAGAGGCAACCAGGGCAAGGGTACTTCTTCTAGTCATCTTATTCCTACACAGGATGATTTTGTTGATACTCAACATTTTCCTACAATACCATTAGATTTAGACGAGGAGTTATTTTCTGGAACTCAAGTCCCAAAAATCTAAATCACCCACCACCTATTGAACAAACTAAAGAAGAAGTGTTGAATAGCGTAGAACACCACTGCAAAAATATATATAGATTTTATCAACAAGAAAATGCTAGTAACGTACCGGCTACCATACCATCTTCTTCATCTTCAACACAACCTCACAAAGACATCTTTGTTTCGCGCTAGTATTGAAAGCCTCGTAAATAGAATGTGCGGCCGCACTCTACTAACCAAATTAGCGAGTTGGATATTTTTGTTTTGCAGGTTCTGCATCGTATCAAGAAGTTATCAATGAAGATGGACAAGAAGACTTCTTTGAAATCTGAGGGAATGAGAAGACCTTTCCGACACTTTCATTGATGGCTCGAGATGTTTTGAACATTCAAGCGTCATCAATCTGCGTCGAAAGCGCTTTTTCTGCAGCAGATATCAAATAGGAGACCACAGACACTCATTGGCCGGAGATGACTTGGAAATTGCGGTATTATTCGTAGATTGGATACGAGCGGAGCGAGAAGGTGCGGTCAACCTGAGATCAACGAAGAAGATGATGAAAACTACAACGAAATCTTAACCGAAGGTAGTGGAAGCGGCGTGGATCAATTTGACCAACAAATACCTATTCCAACCGAAGAACCACATGAAATCATCAAGCAATTAGAAATGCATTTTTTGAAAATGTAATTTTTTAATTGCAATTTTATTATGTAATTTGCAACTTTTGGACAACACCATAAAGTTGCAATTTAGATTTTAGACAATTGTATTTGTATTACAAAAAATCATATGTCTATTAAATAATATAAGAGGCACAAAACAAACCTTGGGATGTTTTTATTACACTATCTTGTTTTATTTATTGAGTTTTTATACATATGTTATTTAAAAAAAAGGAAAACCCGACCGCCCGCCTCGACCCGAGCCCGACTCGAGCCCGCCCGCTTCGATATCGACGGATCGGATCGGGACGGATCGAGCAGTCCCGCCTGCATTCGACCCCGCTAGGCCCGCTAGTCCCGATCCGACCCTGATCGTCCCGCCCGACCCCGACCCGCTGCATCTACCGCAGACTGAGCCCTACCCAATCCACCCCTAGATTAGACTGGTTATGTTATTATTGTTGTAAAATATTTTTCAATTTTTTCATGTTTGGTTAGTCAAATTGAGAAATATTCTTTTACGAAAATAAGATCATTTCCTAATAAAAGTAAGAAAAATAAGTTTCATAAGGGATAATCCACACCCATCTCAATAGCCTTCATCCCTGTCATTCCCGTATTTCTACCTCCATTCCTATAGTGTGTTGTATGTACTATGTAAAAAAAACTGAGTTAATATTTTTTACTTACTAATAAACATAATAAAAATGGAAAAAGGGTCAAATTTGTCCTCCAACTATGCTTTATAGTTTAACATTGCCCTCCGTCAATTTTTGGGATCAAATTTACCCTTCCCGTTAGCAAACTTATTAATTTTGCCCTCAGCTGGAGGAATTTCTGACTTGGACTCCACGACTCCACGTCGGATCCATGTAGACGCCATGTACGCTCCCACCTAATTCTTTTAACCCGTAACCCGTACCCGTTACCCCATCATTTAAATTGTTTTAACCCAGTCAATTTTAGAAGAAGAGGTAACTGATAACCTAGTTTGGGAGAGAGAATTTTTAGCGACGAGCTTTTAGCTTCGGTCCACCTAAACCACCACCGCCGTCTCCGGCGAAGTCGGTGACGAAACACAACCACCGGTGATGACCAACCGGTGAACCAAAGCAGTCACCACCTAGACCACCACCGCTGTCTCCGACGAAATCGGTGACGAAACACAACCACTGGGGATGACCAACCGGTGAACCAGAGCAGTCACCACCTAGACCACCACCGCAGTTTCTGGCGAAGTCGGTGACGAAACACAACCACTGATGATGACCAACTGGTAAACCGAAGAAGTCACCACCTAGACCACCACCGCAATCACTACCTAGACCACCACCGCCTTCTCCGGTAAAGTCGGTGACGAAATACAACCACTGGTGATGACCAAACACAACCACCGGTGACTCCCTAAATACCCAGATTCGAACACTGTCGGTGACCACACCACCAACAACATCAACCCCTCACTGCCTCACCACTAGATCTGCTGACCACCATCGTCGGAGCTCCAAACTCCGATGATCTCGCCAGACCACTAGCCATCCAACACCTTCCATTGCTCCCTCTCTCGCTCCCTTCTTCTCCATCGCCACAACTGCCCCGTCAACAATCGAAACTTCCGCGAACCACCCAACTCAGTCAACAACCACAAATTGCCTCAACACTACTGCCAAACAATACCATCACGCAATCTATTTCGGTGAAACGCCGGCGACAAATCAACCCACATTATGTTATTTTTTGATCGATCGGAACCATGGGGTAACATAACCACTACCTCTTCTTCTAAAATGGACTGGGTTGAAACAATTTAAATGATGGGGTAACGGGTATGAGTTACGGGTTAAAAGAATTGGGTGGGAGCCTACATGGAGTCTACGTAGATCCGATGTGGAGTTCAAGTCAGAAATCCGTCCAGTTGAGGGCAAATTTAATAAGTTTGCTAACGGGAAGGGTAAATTTTATCCCAAAGTTTGATGTAGGACAATGTTAAACTATAAAACATAACTGGAGGACAAATTTGATCCTTTTACTTAAAAACAAATAAGAAAATCTCCAGTTTTTCAAAAAAATATTTTTATAGAAAACATTTTTTATTATACCAAACACACCCACCTCCACTTTTTACCTGATTACCATATCCAATAAGCGAATCTGCAATATTAATGTTTTTTTTACTATTCGGTAGGAGACCTTTTCGTGAGTTTTAGGATAAAAGTGTCAGCCTAGTATTTATCAAATAGAAAGATATTTATGCTCAAATCAATTACAACATCTTATCCAGATTCCTCCAAAAAAAAAAAAAAACTACTAGTATTTAGATTTTGAATTCTTGATGGAGACGGAAAATGTCTTATCTTGGAAAGAATATCATTGAGTTGGATGTATTTTTATTTACACACTTGGAGTAGGATGCTACTTGCCCACCAACATACTATTCAGTTGGGATTTTCCAACCCCCCACCCCCAAACCACCCCCCTAGGAATTTTAAAAATATATTCTAATATTTTGCTTCATAGATTTTAACGAATCCAAAGTTATAGTATGTGTGATAATGAATAGTAAGTCAAGATAATGAATAGTAAGTCAAGATAATGAATAATGACATGATATTTTAAGTAATAGTGGGTTGATTGTAAGTTTTAAATTTTAATAATGCCAACTACTATTGGTATGATGAACAAGCACACCTTGGAGGGGCAATATATCACCTTGCTTGAATTGTTAAAAATAAAATTTTCCTACTTATCCAGTTGTCGTATTTAATTTAATTTTATAATTTTATGATTATATAAGGAAGGACAAAGCAGATAAGCAATGGAGATTCGAGCGTTTTATCCATACATTAGACGAATACATACTCCATAGTCTAACAAATTTTATTTAATATTTAACGGAAAAAGAGTTAAATTTGCTCATGTATTGTTTAAATTGAGAAACTTGCAATTCGTTAGATTTTGAGTCTAATATTACCCTGTTGTTAGGAAAACAAATCGACTTTATCCTTGCCTTCTAATTGATTTGATCAACTATGACGGTTATTTTAAACAGTAATAGCAAAAAACTGAATGATAAATTTGAATTTTCTCAAAAAAAATTTGAACACATGCAATTCACCAGTTTCATGTTGAAATTATACTAAAGACAAAAGTAAATACGAAATAATTTACTAATGACAGGTTATAAACAAACTAAAAGTGTAATAAAAGGTAAAATTAAGCAATTTAGATCAATACGAGAACATATATGGATACTTTCTTAATATTCTAGGCGGAGATGCTTCACTAATAAGCATAATACTCTCTCCGTCTCAAAATACTTGTCATGTTTTTTTTTTAATTTAACTTGACTAAATTTCAAAGTTAAATTAGATTAATTCAATATTTAAAATTAAAATTTAGATATTCGAAAACTATACGAAAAATACTATAAGTTGAAAATTTTCTCATATTAATATGATAAAAAATATAGCTTAAATTATTGGTCAAAGTTCATATAATTTGACTCTTGAAAAACGTAATGCGATAAGTATTTTGGGACAGAGAGAATAGTAGTGAAGAAGTCTAACTCTTCTTTTATTAGTTAAAAAACAATAACAGGGTGCGAAATGTGCATGTTTGGTATTGGATAAAGAATAATTTGTGTTTAGTCAATATTTATATAAAAAAGTGTTTTTAGTGTCAAAATACCAATAACGAAAAATATTACTAACTAAATATTCACTTTGCAATTAATATTATTTAAAGAAAAATGGTCAAATTTGCTCCTATACTATGTGAGATTCTCGAATTACTTTGTCATCAATTACACTTGTGGTCCATTCATACTCTTGTCATTAGCAAATCGTCCTATAATTGTCCTTGACATTAACAAATCTCAATCGTGAAATAAGTAGACTCTGCGTGTCTAATTAATTGAGGAAAAAGTCAAAACTTACCCCTCAAATTCCGACTATAATTTAAAATTACCTTAAAGTTGAAACTCCGCTAAAGATCAAGGTAAATATGAGACTTTTTCCTAACAACTAGGGTAATATTAAACAATCTTTTTTAACAAAGGGCGGGATTTATTAATTTTGAATTGTATGGAGGTAAATTTGACCATTTTCCAGTATTTAAATATATAAAGGATTCTAAATATTTATTATGAATAATTAAATTTGAGATTTTATCTAATTAAAGGTAAAAATAAAGTCACAAAATACATAAAAAAGTTTATTAATAAAAATATAGTTAAATCAATATAATAATATTGAAAATCTTATATAATTTCTTAATTATTATATGATGATTTAACAATTTCAAATTCTATTATCCAATATATAATTGTAATTTATAGTTGATGTTAACTTAAGGATAGATATTTCGCAAATATAAGCTTCAAAGGAAATATCACAGATTTGTTTAACAATAAAATAACATCTTCATAATTTCCCCCCAAACTTGATCAAACATGCTTTAAGATGAATGATAAGGGAAAATAATTGATTGATTGAGTCAATTACCAGCAGGATAAGGTTTTGTCTTGTATTGATTCGACAATAACTAATGGCGCCCGACAATTGAGATTAAACTTCCCCTTTCCCTTCCAACTATTTTCCAATTCAATCTCTTTTTCTAAACCCTAAATATATTCTCTCAAAATCGTACAATTCCTAATTTATTTCGTGCATAGCTATAGATATATTTACTCGAAGCAGTAGCAGTAGAGTGTGTGTGTGTGTGTGTGTAAAACAATGAGCTGGAGGAGAGTGGGTAAATCATTTCAGGCACTATCAGCGCACACCTTGCTTTTATGTTTCACCGTTTTACTGGTCCTCGAGCTCGATCAATTCCTCGATTACTCCTGGTGGTTAGTTTTCTTTCTTTTTTCCCCAATTTTTTTTTGGTTTAATTTTTGAATAATAATGTCATCATAGTAATTGTTTCTCATGGCTGTATATCCCTGGGTGCTGATATTACTTGTTTAAACTATCTGCTAATGGGTCTGATAGGGTGACAAAATTAGGAACGAAAAGATCGTATTTGTATAATAAATAAGCTTAATTTGGTTGCCTCAGGGTAGATGCTATCTCGATTGGTATAATTCAAATGCGAATATAGGCTTGATTGAAGCATAAAAGTGAAATAATAATAATAATAATAGGCTTTTGTCTGTTGATGGTCAGCTTACATGTCTCCTACGCTACGCTCTCAACTGAATCAATTTGCACCTTCTAATCGATCTGAACAACGTATACGGATCCCCTCTAACCCCCCCCCCCCACACCTTTTTTTTGATTACTAATGAAATATCCTTCACTATTTTACTAAAATTGGAACTAAATGATCTTGTTTTGTTCCTTGGTTGAAAAGAAATGTCTTGAGCAATCGGAGAAGCACTTTGATAACCAGATTCGATCAAGGTATCAGTGCTTGTTCTATTATACAACAAAGATCACATTTTTTTTACTTTGTTCAAATAATAGCTGTACCCGTATGGAAGTGGTCAAATGAACACCATTCTTTTTGTTTGTCTGTGAATTTTAAACTGCTCCACCAGGTAACCCCAAGGTTCATCTTTCCCTATAATTGAGATATGTAACCTAGGGGGTAGGGGCAGTGGTGAAGCCAAGAATTTCGCTAAAGGTGTTTAAGATTTAATATTTATGTATAAAAAGTATATTTGACTTGTATACACATTATAATTTTTGGGCAAAGGGTGTTCGTTCAACTGACCACCCTTGAGCCTTGGCAAACCACTGAGTAGGAGACAAGGATAAATGACACGCATTTATAACGCTGGACTTAATATATACTTGAGAAACCGAAAGATCTGTTTTATAGACAAAGGAGCAACTAGTATATTGCCCCTGAGATGTCCTTTATCAGTATCACCGGGTCCTTTACCAGGTTTAGATTTGGAAATGTCTCACTATAACTTTGACTTTGGAATGCAGGATTATATTCTTCCCTCTATGGATGTTTCATGCAGTTGTTGCCCGAGGAAGATTCTCCCTTCCAGCTCCATCAGTTCCCCATGATCGCCATGTATGACTTTATGCAGTAACTTTTTAATATTTTATAAGAAAAAGGAAGTCTGTCCAAACTAAATTACTGATCAATCTGCTTTTGTATTCCATCTATTGTGGGTGTTGCTTCCTTGTGGATAGTGGGCACCATGTCATGCTGTTGTTGCGATACCTTTGCTTATTGCATTTGAACTGCTTCTCTGTATACATCTTGAGAGCATATATGGTAAGAAAGAAAAACTTCATATTCTTTTGGAATATCATCCCTACAAGTTTTCTACTTCTCGGTTTTCTTGTACTACTTCATGGTGCATCTAAAGTTCTTATTAGTTTGTTAGCCAGAATTGTCCTTTACTTACTCTTCTTTTCTTGTGTTTTTGTGCAGTCAACCATTCTGCAGCTGTGAATTTGAAAATTGTCTTTCTTCCCTTGTTAGCATTTGAAATCATTATTCTCGTTGACAATCTCAGGTACTGTGCTGACATATGTTTTTGGTGATTTTTACTTATATGTTTGATTGCGTTACAATGAAAAACAATCTAGTGGTTCTTGTATTGCCACAGTTCTTAAAAGATTCTCCAAAATGCCTTTCCTCTAAGAACCTTGCCATTGTTGTATAGCTTTTCAGTGATGTATTTAAGTGTACGGATAAGCATCCATTTCTAAAGTGATATTTTAGAACATTATACCGTAACGGCTTCAGAAGTGAACTATTTGCCTTCTGAGAGGTTTAGTATTAGCATTGCTTGTGCCTCCAAGTAGAACTATGTCATTTGTTTAACATATTGGTCATGTCTAATATTTCTTGCCTTTTAGTCCCTTTTCTGCAATATTAGCTGTTAAATCTTTGTGCATGACCTATGTATGGGAAGTAATGGAGAAAAGGATAACCAATAATGGATGGAAATAGTTATACTCTTGCTTATAATTAGTTATCTACTAATAAAAAATCATGGGATTGGATGCTACATTCACCTTACGGTTATATGACATGTTTCACTGGTTTATAAGTACCTTTTACCATTTGGAGCAGAATGTGTAAGGCATTATTACCTGGAGATGAAGAAAGCATGAATGATGAGGCAATATGGGAAACACTTCCTGTAAGTTCATTTATTTGTCCTTGGAGATACAGTAATAGTATTGTTTAGGTTTTCATAGCTGAATTTGTATTTCTCTGATTCTCAATTTCTTAATTTTTGTAATTGACCTTACAATTTAATTTGTGCAAGTGTAAGATAAGTATCCTGGTCGACCATATAGTTGAGATCATTTGACACGTATCTGTACTCCTAGGCATAGTAATCCAAACAATGTTTTTATACCTATATTATCAATATGCAACATAAAGAAGTAAGATCTTTGTAACGTTGAAGCTTGTTATATAAAAAGTGTTCTTTGTTAAAAAATTATCTTGGCAAAGACTAAAATGCATAACTGACCAGTAACTGCATTGTTTGTTTGAAAAATTTCCCCGCATGTATAAACCTAAAAGTGTTAGCCTTTGCACTTAAATATGAGGATGCATTATTCATCACTTATTTATAAGGATCAGAAGCGAAGTAGCTAAAACAGTGGGATCTTAATTTAATAAAGAGTATCTTTCATATTGATATGTTAGTCTGATCCAATAATGATCATAAAACATATAGCAGTTAAATTAGAATGTGGGCAGTATTTATCAATACTTACAAGTGACTTGAAGACTTGTGTACTGTAGTTTGTTAATCCCTCTACAAAAAGTGGATGTACTGTCCTCTTCCGTTCGTTGCAAAAGACTCGACTTCTTTCTTTGAAGCAAAACTTTCCCTCCAGTAATTCAAACAACTATAAAGTAATTCTGTTCTATTTTTTTGGAATGGAACTAATACTGTTCTATATTATTTCAAAGTTTAGATGATATCTTTTTTGGTTAGCTACTCTACCTTTTCATATTTCAAACATCTCCCTCTATCCCAATGATAACGTGAGAAGAATTAAATGTGAGTTGTTTAGTATTTGTCCAGAATATGTGGGGCCATTTCTTGGATCTCATGTGGGCAGTATTTATCAATACTTATAAGTGACTGGAAGACTCGTGTACTGTAGTTTGTTAATCCATCTACAAAAAGTGGATGTATTGTCCTCTTCCGTTCGTTGCAAAAGACTCGACTTCTTTCTTTGAAGCAAAACTTTCCCTCCAGTAATTCAAACAACTATAAAGTAATTCTGTTCTATTTATTTTTTTGGAATGGAACTAACACTGTTCTATATTATTTCAAAGTTTAGACGATATCTTTTTTGGTTAGCTACTCCACCTTTTCATATTTCAAACATCTCCCTCTATCCCGATGATTACGTGAGAAGAGTTAAATGTGAGTTGTTTAGTATTTGTCCAGAATATGTGGGGCCATTTCTTGGATCTCACGTGCTTAAAGTATAGAACAAAAAAGGTTGTATTCTCATAAAAAAGTTATTTTTAAAGAGTAATAAAAAGGTATCATTAATCTTTTTGTATCATATAAACTATATTTAAATTTGTGTTGTAGAAAAGTGGGCTCCATTTGGGAATTAACAAAAAATAAAGATAGTGCCATCTTTCTTTTTGAGACTGAGGGAGTATTAGTTCTAACTATGAGTGGCCAGTGGGCCGGGCCTCGGGTCCGCGGGCCGGTCCCGCGGGCTGGCCGGGCGACAGAGAAGGGGCGGGTCGGGTCTCAAGCGGGCTCTGGAGCAAGTCCTTTTCCTCGATCCCGATCCCGCTGGGCCTTGTCCGGGCTCGGCTCTGGTCGGGCTCGCGGATACTATGGTTTTCATTTTTTTTAAATAACATATGTATAAAAACTCAACAAACAAAACAAGATAGTGTAATAAAACATCCCAAGGTCAAGCAGGTTTCTTATATTATTTAATAGACATATGATTTTGTAATACAAATACAATTGTTCAAAATCCTAAATTGCAACTTTGTGGTGTTGTCC
The DNA here is from genome assembly GCA_029783415.1 of Anisodus acutangulus. Taxonomy (NCBI): domain Eukaryota; kingdom Viridiplantae; phylum Streptophyta; class Magnoliopsida; order Solanales; family Solanaceae; genus Anisodus; species Anisodus acutangulus. Next base: position 3,788,335 of record CM056497.1, read on the forward strand.
AAAAGTTGCAAATTACATAATAAAATTACAATTAAAAATTACATTCTCAAAAAAACCTGGTTTCTAATTGCTTGATGATTTCATGGTTCTTCGGTTGGAATTGGTATTTGTTGGTCAAATTGATCCATCGCCGCCCTAATTACCTTCTAAGATTTCATAGAAGTTTTCATCATCTTCTTCGCTGATCTCCTATGACCGCACCTTTCTCCGCCTCCTCTCAGATCCAATCTCCAATAATACCGCACTCTGCAAGTCGCTTCCTCGCTAACGAGTGTCCGTGCGGGTCTCCTATTTGATATTTGCTCTAAAAGCGCTTTAGACGCTAGCTGACGACGCTTTGAATGTTCAAACATCTCGAGCCATCAATGAAAGTGTCTGAAAGGTCTTCTCATTCCCTCCAAGATTTCAAATAAGTCTTCATGTCCATCTTCATTGATAACTTCGATACTAAGATGTAACCCCGCAGAAATAAAAATATCCAACTCGCTAATTTGGTTAGTAGTAGAGGTATTTATCAAGACATTCTATTTTGAGGCTTTCAATACTAGCCGCAGTAAACAAAGATGTCTTTTGTGAGGTTGTATTCAAGATGAAGAAGATGGTATGGAAGTCGGTAAGTTACTAGCATTTTCTTGTTGATAAAATCTATATATATTTTTGCATTGGTGTTCTACGCTGACAATACTTCTTCTTTAGTTTGTTCAATAGGTGGTGGGTGATTTAGATTTTTGGGACTCGAGGTGGTAGTACTTCTATACAATCGTAAATAGTTTCAATTAGTGATTTAGTACCGTTTATTTTAATAGTAGGATTTAATACATAACCAATAATATAAATAGAGGAATAGAATAAAATATTTTTTCATTTTGAGAAACATTTTTTAATAGTCACTTTATAAGTTTCATTTTTTCATATATTCACTAAGTAATAAAAATATTAGAGTTATATAAAATAACATAGTTGAAATAGTAGGATAATATATACGGAAAATTCTTTTGTTGCTTGGAAAAATTTTCTAAAAATACAATAAGTTCGGAAATTTTTTCCCAATCACTATCTAAAATTATATCACCGCTTTTTATTATGAGAGTTAAAAAATAAAGTTATAGGTAATTTATAGTCATAAGCAACAAGTAGTTGCTCAGATAAAGAATTTCACCTAAGGGATACTTCTTGTGAATTTTTCTAAAAGGTAGTCCACAATCATGACAAATTTTTATATTCTTTTTCTACGTTGTACTTTATTACTTTTAAAAATAAAGTTTATAGCAAATTGTATTTTACTAAGAATGTCGCCAAAAAGTGATGTACTATCCTTTACAATTAAGTTATATATATGACACGACATTTTATATGAAAATGGTCCTGAAAAGATGGAGTTAAACTATTTTTTTAAAATTGTAATTGCGAATTGTTATTAGAAGCGTTATTCTAATGTAATAGTCATAATTTTATCGTAATTCCGTGAATAATCAGACACTTGATAAATATTTTCTAATAAAAGTACCCAAAGGTGCCTATCATCTATATATCTCATACGCTTAAAAATACGCTTTTGCATGACTATTTATAATCTATCCAATGACAAGTTACAAATAAATAATCATGGTCAGTAGTACTACTTAATTCCTATATCGACGTGATTGATACTTTGCCATTAAATGATATAATGAAAACGAAATATTGTTGATATTTATGCGCTAATTTAAATACATCTCTCTTAACAAGCTTGATCTAGGAAAATCGTTAAAAGCAAGATTATATATATCTCTAATGTAATGAATAAAACCTGAGACGAAGGAAATGAAAAAGGCAAACCCTCCACAAGAATTCAATTTTGATATTGCTTCCCTATCTCTATGTTTATTGTATTTGAGCCTACAATTCCCCTCGCCATAGGATTAATTTGACTCAGACTTGGTCCTGACAATATCAAGATGTGAACCTTGTCTCGATGGAGCGCGCTTATGCATCTGGTTTTGAAGCCTGGTATCGGGCATACCTAGTCGGATGAGCACTTACTACGCGCAGTTCTAATTAAACCCCCGCCCCACCGTGACCTTTTCCGCTTTTAAATTTTAAAACATTTTTACAAATTTTACATATGGCTACTTGATTCTCTACGTCCCTATCAAAAATGTCCATGCATCCGATTTTAATGGTCGCTGGTCGACCTCGCCTCATACTGGGGAATAGGAGGTATTTCAAATGGAAGGTGCACTAGCGGGTGTGTTGTCATCAACATTAGTGGGTATATCATCTAGATCATCGCCTAAATTAAAGTCTTCTTGAGTTCTAGAAAATAGCTCCTGGTCTAAATCTAATGGTATTGTAGGAAAATGTTGAGTATCAACAAAATCATCTTATGTAGGAATAAGATGACTAGAAGAAGTACCCTTGCCCTCAAGCTGTCTCTACTAGAAGAAGCATCCTTACCCTTAAACATACCTTTTAATCCTTCCATTTTAATTATGATAATAAATAAATAAATAATTAAAGACAATAAATTAAGTGATCTAAACTAAATAAGGCATAATATAATTTAATGAAGGAACGACACTCAAATTCGATTTAACGTCGACGTGTAATCTAGAGGTTGAAAATTGAAACTTTGCTCGATGGAAGATCCTCAAGCTTAGTTGCCAACTTCACTACCAATTCCCAAATGAATAAATAAAATTGAATATTTAGCAAACAATGTAGACTTGTAGAGAGATATATTGAGAAATTAGAGAGATTGTAGGAAGATTTAGTGAGAAAGATGAAGAGAAAATGAGTTATTTATAGTTGAAAATTGGGTTAAAGTGTAAATATAATAACTTATGGGTTAAAAATAAATATTAAGGGTAGGGGTTGGTGGGGTTCCCAAATGGTGCCAATAACGGTTATAATCTAAAATGGTCATGGTGCAACGCCATTTTTGCAAAGGGGGAAAAGGGCGGGTCGGGTCGGGCGGGCGGCTCGGTCTCGACGAGACATCGCCCCATCCTGAATTCGAGTCCCGCCTGCTATTATTATTTTTTTGGCGGGTCGGGCGGACCGGGCGGCCTCGGACGGGCTCGGGTCGGGGTCGGGCTGTCCCGGCCCACTGGCCAGCCCTAGTTCTAACACTTCTCATTCAATACAATGATTTGTACAAAGAGCTTCCTCTGCGAGCTAGTTATACTTGGTCATGTCTTCTGAGATGGGGGACCGTTATCAATAATTGCATCTTGTATTTGATCTGGTTGTGGTTGAATGATTTTATGATGTGTCATTGCAAATTTTTATGGCTTTGAAACAAGTATTACTTATCAAAGAAAAAAAAGATACATCTCAGAACATAATGTGGCTTTGAACTTTATTCTTGCTTTTAATAATGTGGAGAATATAGAAGATGGCGTTAACTAAATGACGATTTTACGCTTACTAGCATTTTTGGGTGGCGATCTCCATGGTCTTCTTTCTTGCTGCTACAGTGTTCACCCTTCTCAAGTTGTGTGGTATGTACCTTTATCTCTCTCTCTACTTTGTGGATTTTATTTTATGTTTAATGCTTTGAGGGGTGCAGCCCAAAGCATCTTCATTCTATGCTTTGAGGGGTCCTGTACTCTTTCCTAAAGATCATCCAATGTTTGACAGGCGAGACTCAGATATACTGATGTGCAATTGGAATCGTGGAAGTTTTATGTGTTCATTTTGACAAAGAGTAGATGAATTATATTTGTTTCCCTTGAGTAAAAGGATTACAGGCAACATGTCCTTAGTCATTTCTAGAGGGAAAGTGGGGGTTTGCAAAATAAAACAAGTCCTATTCATTTGTGGTTGATTGTCAGTTCTTCTAGAAGCTTATGCCAGCTCCTCATTTCCTCTTTTTTATTCTTAAAGTAGATGTCATCAGAAAAAAAAAGTAAATGAAGAAACTGAAAGACACCAAATACAGGCCATGGTCATATGGAAAGTGAAGTCACATTGTGGGATTTCACTGGGTATGTTGTTGTTGTTGTGGTCATATGTAAAGTGAAGTCACAAAAGAAACTGAACGATGCACCTATAATTTTTAAGTAAAATAAAAAAGGATTACAGGCAACATGTCCTTGGTCATTTCTAGAGGGAAAGTGGGGGTTTGCAAAATAAAACAAGTCCTATTCATTTGTGGTTGCTTGTCAGTTCTTCTAGAAGCTTATGCCAGCTCCTCATTTCCTCTTTTTTATTCTTAAAGTAGATGTCATCAGAAAAATAAAGTAAATGAAGAAACTGAAAGACACCAAATACAGGCCGTGGTCATATGGAAAGTGAAGTCACAAAAGAAACTGAACGATGCACCTATAATTTTTTAGCAGAAAGCAAGAAAGAAGGATTCTCAATGTTTGGTTGCTGAATTATCAAAGACATCTTAAAACTTCTTTAAGGAGAAGCCTGAATGAGGTAAATATTTGAGGTCCACTTTGAATCGTTAAGAGACATAATTCTTGGAACTGTTACTCTTGAACCAATGTTCTTTCCAGAAATGGTATTTGTGCTGACAGACCAATTACCAAGATGCATGGCAATCAATCTTGCTCCATTACATAGGCTTCACTTTGGTTTAGATTTCTGAGAAGCATAACTGGAGTACCTACTTTTAAGTGTATGTCATGATTAGGGATGTCAGGGAATCTTAAGATGTTCAGAACTTCAGTTGGGTACGACAGATCTTTCATTAGTGGTCATACTTGCTTTACATACATTGCCTGAGCTAAAATGTGTTCTTCCTTGACCTGTTATCGTTTTCCTTGACCTGTATCATTCAACTCATGCACCATTTCGTTTTTTGGCGTTAGTATTGCTCTTTCTTTCAAATATGCTGGGTCATTGTAGTTCTGCAGGAGGGATGGATAAACTGCCTCGACAATTGATCCGATTGGCTCGTTGGATGATTTGATGCATATATCAGGAGGCAATTTAATAAGCTCCTTGTAACAATTAAGTGAAGTGAAACCCTCTGCTGCATATTGCTGATCGATACCTTGATATTCTAGATGCTTGTTTTAGTTCATGATTTTCATTTAATTATGGCCAGTAATGGTCTTGAATCCATCAGGTTCTTTTTGCATCATTGAGAACTTCCTACTAGTATCTGGATACTGAATAGCAGAAATTTCCGTTAGGAAAAGCGATGCATTAATAGTGATCAGTGTTTTAGAACAAAGTGCTTTTATGCGATAACTTTATTTCTGATAGAATGTGGCCTAAAGAGGTCTCTGGATATTCGCTGTCTATGACTATTTCATTGGTTGATGAAATATGGAAATGGAATAAAGAAACTGGAAGACCCTGTAATTCGTGTTCCTTTAAGGGCAGTTGTATTTGAAGCCTAAATGTTATTCAATGTTTGACTGGTTTATTATTAGTATGCAAGCCTTTTGTTAGCTGTCCATGTCACTAATACTTATGTTAACAGTATTTCTTTGTTGTTCCAGGTGATGTTGGCGCTCTGGGCTGGTGGGACTTGTTTATAAATTATGGGTAACTCTTTTTTGTGATGCTCTTAGTCATCTTTCTTCTAATTAGCGGCTTGGGCTAGAACTAACAAAATTCAACATCTGTTTTGACAGTATTGCTGAATGCTTTGCATTTCTTGTTTGTACTAAGTGGTCAAATCCAACAATTCATAGAAGTTCTGAGACACGTGGAGCTAGTTCTTCATCTACTACCATCAGATATCTTGACTGGAATAGTGGCTTAGTGGTTTCCTCAGAGGAAGAAACCCAGAGTAGAATGTGTGGGCTTGCAGACCTCGGCGGTCACATAATGAAAATTCCAATTATATTATTCCAAGTTCTCCTCTGTATGCGCCTGGAGGTAAGTTACTCTATGATATAATTATGGCCCAGCTACTGGTCAGAGGAGATGCTTCCAAAGTGTTTTAATAATTCATGCTTCTGAATTTCAGGGAACACCTGCAGGTGCAAGGCACATTTCTCTTCCACTTCTTTTCTTACCCATATTCCTACTGCAAGGAGCTGGCGTCTTGTTTGCTACATTAAGATTTGTTGAGAAAATTGTTCTTTTATTGCGAAGTGGAGCTGCTGTGGGACGATACCATGTATTTTCTTCAAGAATGTGTGACTGCTTTGCATTTATGCACCAAGGTTCCAGGTAAAGTCATAAGGAACCAACAAGAGGCAGATGAATCATTACAGCTTTCATTTCTGTAAAACATGGTTTACAAAATGAAGAATCATAAAATTATGGGATAACACTTTGACTTTTAACTGTCACATAATAGTGATTCTTGAAACTGCAATTAAGTGATGGCTAGTAATTGTTTGTATTTTCAATAAGCAGGCTACTTGGTTGGTGGTCCATTGATGAATCAAGTCGAGAGGAACAGGCCCGACTATTCCATGATGGATTTCCTGGGTAAGAATGATGTTTCTTTTTCTTCTCCTCTGCTTGAGTTCTTTGCATTTTCTTTCATTTCTATGAAGAAAGGATAAATTTATTTTTGTTTTTACTATAACAATCCTATTAGTGTGGTGAAAAAGTTCTATACAAGTGGTAAACAAAATTACAGAACATATACAAAAATATGGTTCTCTATAAAATAATATCATATTATCTATGCTGACAATAACCTCATGGGTGCTCCGAATTTTTCTAAAATCCTTTTAGGTTCTCGTCCTTTCCCTCCAAAGCAACCAAATAAAAGCCAAATGGCTATGACATAAGCGCTGCATTTTCTTTTCTTTCCAGCTGAACATTACATCATCTGCTGTAGGTGGCTTTGACCACTTGCCAACAAATTTAGCGTTGTCCTCCAAAGTTACTATGCAACAAGTAATCTACGTGTTTTTCTGAGAGTTTGCACCTGTGAAACCATCTAATATATATTATATCTTTCTTTTCCTCAACTTTTTGGCTGTGAAAATGGTACCCCCTGCTGCCATCAAGTGAAAAGTAAACCTTGCAAGTGAAAAAAGTATACCTTTTTTGGAGCTCTGGGATTCATATAGTTGCTGGAACACTTGTCCTCCTTTCTTAGTAATCTATGGTAGAAAAACTTCTCTGAAAAATTCTGCTTCCCCTCCCATTCCATTTCCAAGCATCATGGTCTGATAATCTGATGTTCTGATTTTTGATAATTTGGGGGTGAATTTGGCTGAAATGAAGTCTCTGCTACTACTTCTGCGGATTATGAGACTTTAATTCATTATAATAACTACTCATCGTTTTTCAGGTATAATACTTTTTGTGGTTATCCACCTGAAATAGTCAAGAAAATGCCCAAGAAGGATCTTGCTGAGGAGGTAAGCCTATCGTTTACGTGTTTTCTTTGCTTATGAACTTTTCTGAATTTGGTATGAGTTCATATGTTCTATTGGACGAACATGTGTTTTTTATTTGTCCAACACATTATGCAATAATACATCTTTTTTTGGGGGGGGGGGGTTGTGTGGAGGTGGGTTAGTGCCATAAAAAAATAGGTATCATGTTCAAACTCTTCTTTGGATGATTATTTGCTTGTTCTTATAAAACTACTACTCTTGTTATAATAACTCTTGCTGTTAACTTGTTGTCATATTGCTTTTCACCACACAAAATTGATACAGAGTGAATACCATTTAATTGGTTGATAAGTTGCTTTCCATTCATATAGTGCATTCAGCTCTTGCCATTAGCTTTTTCTCTGCACTTTTGTGGATCTATCACTTTCTGCCCATTCTGTATTTCTTTAACTATTGTCTTTTGATTGGCTTTGTCATAGGTTTGGAGACTTCAAGCTGCTCTGGGTGAGCAAGCAGAAATTACTAAACTGAGCCAGCAGGAATATGAAAGACTTCAAAATGTAAACTTCTTAATTTCACTTGGGCCTTCTCAACTCTATGGTGCAGGAAATGAGATCTGTCATCTATTTTCAGTATGTTGCATGGACTATACATGCACTTTCTACTTAATTATTTTCTGTGGTATCTTTCTCTTTGGTTAATTATCTAGACCTCCATTAGGCTATGTTATTACATTTGTCTGAATCTTTCTTATTTTTTAATCCGTGACCTAACCTTGGACTACACGAAATCTTGTTGACTTCATGTTTCACTATTATTATTGCTATTACAATTTACTCTTTCTGTCGCTGCCTTCCTAGGGAAAATAAAACTTATGACGGATACACTGACAGAAGTTACTGATGACTGAATGACAGTAATTAACTAGTATAACTTTTTTCTGCCTTGGCATGAAATAGTACTTGCTTGCTAGGGAATATCAAAATCCTTAAGTTGTACTTAGAGCAACAATAACTACTACGCTCAGCCCGGAGTCAGTTGGTGATCCTTAATTTGTCCTTGAAGAAAACCGTAACCCTTGAGTTGTACATCATCTACATTTTCCAATTTATCTTGACATTTCACTTACAGGAGTTCGTGTCTTATCGAAAGATGTCTGACAATATTTTACATTTCCTGTCTGGTAATCTAAATGAATAGAGAGATAAATGTAATACTATGATTTAGTTAACTGGTCTAGCTTGTGATATGGGATAACCATCTGCTGTTTGAGAAATAGGTGTAGTTGTGTGATTTCATACCATCTAATGTTTTGATAAGTCAAACTTCTTATGTACAAAAATGTTATATTTGTTTGTGTGGAGGATCAGAGGGATATCTTCTTGCATAGTTGATTAAATTAACTTCCAACCAATTTTTGATGCTTTGCAGGAAAAAGTTTTATGTAGGGTTTGCTTTGAAGGAGAGATTAGCACAGTGCTACTCCCTTGCAGGCATCGCGTCCTTTGCAGGTAGTTTGCTCCACCATTATGGGCAATCATATTAGCTACTTGACAATAATACATATGTTCATTCTTCTCTTATGCGGTGCAGTTCCTGCTGTGAGAGATGCAACAAATGCCCTATCTGCCGTGTCTGTATTGAGGAGCGCTTGCCTGTATATGATGTATAGGTCTAATCCATCAAATTTTCTGCCTTTTTATGTTGGAAGTCCTACTTACAAAATGTCAGATATGATACATGGAAACGTAGTATTTTGGGGAGTTAGTTTGCTTTGACTGAACTAACGAAATTAGGTAGGACACATTTGGATTGCAATTTCTATTCTAATACTGCAATCTTTTGTAAATATGTGTCCTTTCTAATACATGAAGCTGTAAATATTTATATATTTTTCTCGTTTTTTTCATTTAGTGAATTCTATACTAAATTTTCCAAACGTTCTTGGGTTATTCAGCAATCATTTCCAGGTGAAAAGTTAAATAATAATCGAATTTGAAAATGTTAAGTGATATTTGGTTTCAATATTCACATCGTTCGTTTAGATGTATTTTAAAGCTCTGGTTCGTGTGGGAAAGGGATTAATAAAATCAATTGTCTCCTAAAGTAACAGACATGACTAAATCGGCTGATTACAAAATGAATAAAAACAACAAACCGGTGCCCTAATTAGAGGCACGAGGTACTTTACAAGTTTTAAACAATTTTGTGCCGAAAAATTAGTTGCTAACTGTCCCGTGCTGACAGCAGACATGCAAATCACATTTCCATATGTATCAAACAATTGAAGGTTTTTATATTACATGACGGGAGAGGAAACAAGAACAAGGATGGGTTTGAACCCTCAACGCCACCAATTAAGTCATAATTAGAGAATTGTTTTCCTCATAATAGTTAAAACTATTTAAATTCTTCAAAATTGTGAAAGAAGCGTACATATTGGAGTAATAATTCCTGAATCTTGATGTCCTCATTTCCATTTTCTGCTAAGGTCGATTTGATAGAGACCCTATTTGTGCGAATAAGTCTTTTCCTAGCTGTTAACCCTCTCGTTCTTCACCTAATTTGTTGCCTTGTTGATTCATTTCTTCACATTCAAATTCTTGGATATACCCACTTGTCTTTTTTTTTTTACCCCTTTGGTGATAAATATCAAGCACATTGGATCGAGACCCACTTGTTTTTATTTTTTCGATCCATCTACAGTGCCTGGGGCAGATGTATCTTTGTTGAATTCAGGTGATAGTTTAATGCATATTCTTTATTCTTTTTCTGTGTTCATTCTATGCTTCTTGGTTTGAATATATTGTGATTCGTTACTTTCTTATGAATTTTGGCTTTTTTACTTTATTTTTAACATAATTACCCCAATTTTTTGTGAATATTAGTACTTGTTTCCTGAACTTTTACGTGAGTGAAAATCTTCAATAGTATATTCTTGATCTTTATGGTCCTAGTAGTAGTAGTAGTAGTAGTCCTTTTTCTGTTGTTATATTTCCAACTTTTTGTGGCAAGTACATATACCCTGGAGTTATTTATTTGTTTATTTCTGCTTCATTTGTCCAATTGAGCTCTCTATAGTTTCCTATATGATCTTCAACTAACTGAGGACATGACCTTAAATATGAAGATTTTAGATTTGGAGGTCGAGGATTAGGATAGAAGGTTAGTAGGTAGTTGAGTAATGTCGCATTTTGTGTAGGAGAGGTAGGGGGCTAGCCTCGTCTTCTCTTTTTTAAGTAGTATTATCTAGGTATCACATAGTTCCTTACATATTATTATCTGTTTACTTCATCTGTTTTGTATCTTGATATTTTGTTGTTTTACTTTCTTTACAATCTTGCACCGAGTACGTTTTTTTTTAACCGATTATCTATCAGGAACAACCTCTCTACGCTACAAAGGTAGGGGTAAGGTTTGCATACATCCTACGCTCCCCAGACCCACTTGTGGGATTACACTGGGTATATTGTTGTTGTTGTTGTGTAGATTCCTATGTGACTTTATGAGTAAATGCTTTTATTTTACAGGTTCAATTAGTTGTACAAGTTTCTATATTTGGATGAGACACAAGAAGCCAAGTGTTGATACGAATATGTGGAAAGTAGGTGTTCTTTGAGTAATGTTGTACTTTTTGCAGTAGCCAAAAATGAGCAGATCTCCATCATTTTCGGTGAGATCAGAAGCTGATTTAAAAGTAGATGAAAAATCTCTACTGCAATGAGTTGTTGGCTTCTGTATCATTAGGTTTGATCTTGAACAAGGACAGCTCATTGAAGAATGTTACCCATCAGGCTGTCTAACTCATAATGAGGAGCTTGAAGTTGCTTTTAGCTCATTTCCGGATTCGGTTTCTCAAAATCATAACCGATCAAGCATCCATGACTGTATCTTTTTCTTCCGTGTCCGGAGGCAGGGGAATCCTCAACTGCCTTCATCCGGGATAGTAGAAGTAGATAATAATACTCGAGCAACCCAAATGACAGCCAGTGATAAGGTGCTAAAACAAAGGAGTAAAATTCAAAAAGGGGCGAATTCAAGATACTTGTATGGGTTTGTATTTAATAGACAGAGACATGACGAAAGGCTAAAACGGGGTGGTGAGCAAAAGTCTGGTAATTCTTTCTCACAACCCATTCTCTAGTGTCTTTAGACCTTTGCTGCAGATCATGGGCCCATTGTACTTTGACATTGGGAAGAAAGCCCTTAATTTTATTGCTGCTTATGTATCAATGTGGCCTACTCCTGTACCTGGTCAGCTAAGGAGCTTCCAATTGGGAATGCTACTCTTAAAGTGAACTTGCCACCTGCCCATTGTATGCCTTTGGATTGTGGAGTACTTTTTGAAGAGTTGGCTAATCCAATAGCCCCATTTCTTCCTTCCAGTCAATCAGTTTCACAAGGTCTTTTCCATGACGCTGATCTTTTTGGGACATTTAGGGGCTTTTAATGCAGCTTTGGAAGTTATGGGAATTGTTTACTTGTTGGAGAACCCATTCTTATCATAGCTCCAACACCGCCTCAGTGCTGTGAAGCTGTTGCTGGTCTGGTTAGTTTGGTAGCTCCGCTTCTGTGTAGCATTGATTTCAGGCCTTACTTTACTATTCATGATCCCGACTTTGCTCATTTAAACTCCCTTCAAGAAGGTGCTGCTTTTCCTCCAATGATTTTGGGTGTGACAAACCTCTTTTTCTTGAAATCCCTTCAAAGAATTCCACACGTCTTATCAGTTGGAAATCCTGTCATGAATGCAGCTCAACTTCCATTTTCTGCTAGAGCTTCAACCGGTAGAATTCCGGCTGGACCTGAAGGACTTAGTCTTCCTAATCTTTCCTTGAAGAAGTTTACGCCATCAAATTTTTTGAATGCTGTGAAGTTGCGGAGAGATGGTCCACTCTGCCTGATGACTGAGCACAATGAAGCCTTGTGGAGCGGTTATGCTCCAATTACAAAACCAGACACTTCAATCTTGAATAGGCTAATTGATGCAGGTTTTTCACCCAGGGTAGAGGAATCAATGTCAGTTGTTAATAATGACATGCTTCGTCGGCACTTCTTAGAGCTGACAACCAACATCTTGGCCCCATTCGGCCCATATTATGAAACAACAACACCTTCTGAAGGATCTTCCCCATATGTTGATCCTCCTCCTCCTCCTCTATCCACATTCAATGCCGAGGACTTCCTCACTAGCTTATCCGAGAGGGGTCCTGGGAAGTTTCTGTTAAAGAGGATGAAATCTAAACTGGCTGGACCTTTACAGGTAAAAAATGGTCAGTTTTTCTTCTTTGCATACTCTTCTTTGAACTCTTTAGGGTTTTCTCTTCAACGTTTACTAGCAAACTTTTATACACGTAATTAACAGATTATTGCCCGACTCAAAAATGAAATAATTACTACCCGTACAGGCGATTTCTGAAAGGCACAACTTTTTGCCTTGGTTTCAACGAAAGCGTGCTGTTGCTGAACAAGAACAGTATAGGCTGTGGAGGCAAGCTAGAACGAGGGCTGACATACACCATTTGATATCTAGAATGTCTGAGTTGGAGACGGTCGATACTTTCAATGCAATTAAAAGGCATCTTCTTGGAGAATTACAGGCATGTGCTTTCCTAAACTTATGGTGACAGTTCCATTTTCTTGTCTTTGGGTATTCTAACTTTTGAATAGTTCTTCACCTATAAGGAATGTATACAAAAATATTGAAATGCTTATACTGAATTGGGAGATGTAACTAAGAAATTTTGTCAGTTAATAAATGTGATTGTGAGATGGTATTTGATCATTCTTTCCTAAGTGACTAAATGATGGGCTTATCACCCCCTCCCAGAAAAAGAAAAAAACGAGACTGAAATATCTAGTTTCTATAGAGAGACAGAGATTATTTATTACTACATATACCATTGATGGGAAACTCCGGTTCTAACACATGAATCTTCATTATCACATTATTTTTTGAAATATCTTATTGCGTTTAAAGGCATCATTTTTTTCTATTACGTTTGTTTGATGTTTTGTTTCTTTGTTTTCCTTTTTTTTTTAATCTATTTATCGTTTTTGTGTGTGCCTGTGAGGAAGCTTTAATAATTCCATATTGGTTAATGAACAGATTAAGGACAAGAAATCACATTCCCCTCTCTGGGTTGTGGAGAAATGTAGAAATAAGCGACATAGCTTTGTATGTGGTTCCAATTGGAACAAGCATGTGATGACAAGAACATCAGAAAGGTCCCGAAAACCTCAAAAGGAAATTTCTGTTGATTTTTCTAAAAATAAATTAAATAAAACATGATAAAAATGTTGGGCTAAATCTGGAGTTATTCTGCCATTTAAGGCACATTTCTCCCCTTCTCATTTGGTATGCATTGACAAGTACAGAAAGCCATCCATTACGTTTACAATACCAACAGTTATTTGTCTTAATCATTTAAGGGAAAATATATTTATCAATTTGATGTGCTGTTTATTTAATTTCTTAGTTTTTTTTTTTTTTTTGAAAATGGGCAAACCTACGCAAGCCCTTGTTATATCAGTTTCCTGACATCTTGTGTACTCAGTAGTAGCAATTAGACGCTAGTATATGCTTTTGGCATCACTGCTCAGTCAAATTTACGCCTTCAATCGTCCAACTGAATACAGTATAATAGATATCAAATTCTGTATAGTGGGTGTGATACAAACCCCTGATGATAATCATGCTTTCACTTTGGGTTTAAAACTTCTGTGAATGACCAGTCTAGCAGTTAATGAAACACCTAGCTGAGACTGAAGGCTTTGCTACCATTGTTTTCTGACGTAATCTTTTGCTGAATGATATTAGGCTGAAGCATCACTTTCCGTATGAGTAAATTTAGTGACTTTTCAGAGATTTTATTCATCTAAAGATTTAATCATATGCATCTGTGAGAGGTTTCAGTTGTAGGAGGGAGAAGTAAGGGGTTCATCCATGACGGATGTAGATGAGATTACCTGTATTTGATTTATGCAGATGAAACTCCATGTAAATGACAAAGGGCAACATGTGTATAGAAAATTCCGTAATGAAACTGGTTGCTGAACTAGGAGGAGAAACAACTCAGCTGTAAATACTAGTGTCTGGATTTGTCATTTCTGAACCTACTATACCATTTGAGTGTCAACGCTGATTATTCTCAAGCATGACTTTAATCCTGTTGTAGCATCTTTTCCATCTTTTACTATTCTACTAGAAAGATGAAAGTGTGCATTAGGTTGATTAGTCTAAGCAAACAAATTTTTAAGCACTCAAACAGAGAAGGCCATGTAACTCCAGTGAACAAATTAATGAGCTATCATGATAGGCAGCCCTATGTTGCTTTAGATGAAAATAGGAGGGGTGAGAGGAGGTGGAGTGGTAAAGGTTGTTTTCTTTTATTCAGTAAGAGAGTGAAAGAGGAGGGGAATTAAATATGAAGGGGTTGGATACCTGCTCATGATGCCTTTTTCAACTCCCCCAAAATGCGACCGAAAGGAGGAAATATATCACATTTCACTTCCTCAGTTCCTTGCAGCACACGCCAACAACCATAAATAAGCCATCAATACTTTCCTTAGGGGAATTAAACCATTTCATTTCTCTCCTTCACCCTCCTCATCCCCTTCCTGGTACCAAATTTAGCATAATAGAATGCATCATGATCAGCTTCATTGTGCACTGACATATCTAACCAGAGTATTTACAGGGTTTGGAAGGACTTAATTAGTTGTTTAATCTTGTAAAGAACTCAAGCCTGGCAGATATTTAAGATGGGGTAGAGGGTAAAACATGAGTTTTAATAATTTGCTGTTGCATTACATGCTTTAATTAGAAAAGTCTTACCTTGTGTGCAAAATGTTATTACCTATACTCGGGAGTTATTTTTCCTCTATTACAAGACTCTTCTACTTTATTTTAGTTACTGAAAAAGTTATCATGCATTTATTAGAAGTTAAACAATTTAAACAACTTCCATTTAATCTTTTGTCATTTAAGCCTTCCAAGCCTTATAAGCTGAGTTAGTTGATAAAGGAAAAGGAAATAAAGAAGTGAAAGGTAAATAGTAGGTTCGCTGTGGCTATATTGCTGATAGATCTTAAACTTTTTTGCACACATAAATGCAGCCTCTACCTGTACATCCATGCTGTATTTCCTTGTCACGTTCCTTTTTTTTCTTTGGCCAATCTCCAATGATAGATTCACAATTACCATATTTTTTTGCATATCCTCGACGAGTATCAATTTTGTTGAGCTGAGATAGTATTGTCAATTATAGTTGTAATATGTCGAGGATTTTGGAAAATACTCGCACATACACTATCCAATATTTTTGGATTCATACTCAGCCTTCTTAAATGAAGGGAAGGGTGACTTATCATCCATTATTCATACTCACATGTTCCCCATTATTTTTGGATTCATATTCGCTGTACTTGTAAAAAAAAAAAGGATTCATATTCACTGAAGATGGCTTTTTTTCCAGTTTAATTTTTGCAACTTGAACTGCAAACTACAGTACTACACTGTTTATTGGCTTTGATTTTACTTGTTTGGTTAACAATGTGGCAGAATTAATTATTTTAAGTACGAAAAATAGGACTTGACCGATATTATATAGATTTTCAGCATGGATCTTTTTATTGTTTTTCAAATTTGAGGTGATCTAGTTTTCTGCTCTACATCTGTTACCTTCATGGGGTTAGTTATTACCACTCTCTTCTATGTCAACAAGTAATTGTGCATGACAATATATCTTTCTTGGTGGCAATCTTCTGCTGCAGCAGTCCAGCACTACTGAGGCAGGTTCTGATGCCGCTAGCAGCAAGCTAAGCGGGGATCTTCAGGCAGTGTTTAATGTCCTTCCAAAGGACGTGCAGCAGCTTATGCTAATGAACCCTGAGAGAGCAGCACTTGTACAAGGAAACCATGAAGGTACACCTGATAGCGCTGTACAAGATGGTGAGCTTCCCTCTAACTCAACCAGATGACACGAGCTTATGAGATGGATAGAATCAGACAGCTGAGTTGAGAGTTTTATGGATGCTGCTAGAAGATGTAGAATCAGTCATGTCCTTTTCTCCTCTGTAATTTCTTGCAGGAACTGGACTTCTCAATGATTTGGCTGCAAGGTCAGTTAAATCTTGCCTCACATTTCAATTCACATTCATGAGATAAATTGATGCGAACATTATTTTTATCTTTCGTCCAGATAACTTTGGCAAAAGAACCATTGTCTATTGAAGCTGTTCAGGTGGACAGAGATCACATTCTTCTAAATTGGTATCTGAATGTTTCCGGAGAATGATTGTTATATGTTGTTTCAGGATGAATAGAAGTCTGTTTTAACTTACTATTGCAAGGGAAAGCGGTTTCTAGATATAACAGAAACAAGTTATGAGGCCTTTTGTTGTAAAACTACAGCTTCATCTCCATTTTCAATTTAATTCTCTCAAGGATGGGGTCCCTCTTTGGTTTCTGTTTCCCCTCAAGGACATCAATGTCACATAGCACATGATTAGACCAGTCATGTTGTAAGTGGAATGTCAGTGTTTGCATTTCGTTGAAACACGGGAAGAACCTGTATAAAACATGTCATAAGATGTTTTAGCTTGGCTAAATTTTGCTGCACCGTATTCTAATCCTAGAAATGACATAACTCTCTTTCTGAATGTCTCGACTTTCGACTTTCTTTCTCAAACCGGGTGCGGAAATAGCAACAATTAATGCTATAGCGGAAATTGCTTCTGATTTGATTTCGAAACGAATCCCTCCCTTTTCCTGTCATTTGGTTTCCTTGAAATCTGTAATTGTAGCTCAGTTGATTCTCCTGTAAATGCTCAAGCATCCTTCTGCAGTTCCAAAGCTGCGATTTGCTACTATTGTTATATTCTATGTTGCTTGGAGTTTCCAAAAATATTGTCTCACCCGTGTTAAATCCTTAAAAAAAATGTATTATTTTTGGATGATTGGACACGCACCCAGCGCCATTTTTGAAGAGTCCAATTAACACGTGGAGTTATCGATTCAATTTTTCTATTGACCAATAACTCTAAAAGGTGGTGCTCAGTTGGAGAGTAGCAGTCACAGTTATCATGTCCATTACAAATATGGCATGTCAGATATGTAAAAAACATAGACAGCACTGTTACTGTGGACCTTATAGGATTCAAAGAGTTAAAGAAGATCAAAATTTGTATTAACCTTATCCAATTAAAGATAATTTGTGGATGATAGTTGATGAATGAGCATGACAATCCTTTTTAAAGACCATATAAGTATGAAATCAAGAATTCCATGTGATTTCATGTGTAAGAACTGTTGTTATAAATATCAAGGAGACAACTTAACTTATCAAAGAAAGTGAAATTATGGCTTGACAAAAACTCGTGTTTCAACTTTCAACATCACTATTAAGTTCTTTACTCCAACAAGATTTTATCAGCGTTTGCCCTTTGAGAGTATTTGAAAGAGAGGCAAAAGAGCCTCGGATTTGGATAGGTCATGAATAGACGCAAAAATGGACTTTGTCAATTGTCATCTAGGTATCATTATTATGTGTATGATCTATGACTGACGTCGGATTTATATAGGCTACATTTTCTTTCTAATTTATCTGGATTTTTTTCTTGTTTCCTCTAAATGAATGTGAATATGCGACATATTAGTTTCTAATTTAATGTTTTTATCGGGAAGGTGTAAGTAGCACATATTGAGCAACATATATTGCGGAATAAAATGAGAGGGTTATTTGAGCTGATTTGATCAATGTCTCAACCTACGTATACACCATCCATAGGTATGAAACTATGGTGAGAGGCCTTGGACAAGCTAAATCTAAATCATATGAAATGAAGTTATCTCAAAAGACTAACAATTTCAATCGAAACCAACACAGATTTAGCTAAAAGTAGTGCACAATATGAAAAAAAAGATCCATATAGTTGATATCTAGTACTTGCCAAGAATAGGTTTTAATCTTGTTAGTATGTTAATTTGAACATATTATTTTTCTACGAGTATTTCAAATTTATCATAGATTAATATGCCAGTAAAAATATAAAAATTTTAATACACTATTATAACTAATACTGTATTCAAATTATTCTTCACTTTATTTTGTTGGTATAATGATAGCATTAATTAAACTTATCGTCAGTGAAGATTCATACAACCGATCACTAATTCATATGGGATTAATGCATAACTATTACTATTATAAGTTACAAGCAAACAACCATACATTTTTCCCGGATGAAAATGATGGAGAACTTTGAACAAAATGTGACAGAGACAGAGAGTATTACCTTAAATTAAAGGTTGTATACACAAAATTGAAATATTGGATATCCTAATTCAAATTAATTCCGTCTAGAAAAATGAAACTATATAAGTGCATGTTTATTTATAATATCTGAATTCCACACATAAACTACAACCTGTCGGCGCAACTCCTTTTTTATTCTATTCAAACTTTGCTTCCTTTTTTTCCTTCTTTTTCTTATGACATTGTTTATTGTTTATGTTTACTCACATCTTATTGACAAGATGGGCATACTTCGGCATGAAGTAGAGAAGGAGAGAAAGCCACGTAGTTACATGAATAAGAGGTTGAAGACAAAGTGTCAAATTGTGAAAAAATCATCACTCAAATTCTTCCCCACACCCTTGTGGTATTGCATGAGCAACACTTTCTCAAGTAATTAAACAGAAACTTTCATGTCTTTCTAATTCCGTGTATAGCCATTATTCTCCTCTGAAAACAAAAACATCAGTAAGCTGTTTTCGTTCGGATATAAACATGGCAATCTACGTATATGAAATTTCGATGAAGCTGTCCAAGTGTAGATCCAACGCGGATTGCTTGCTTACCAAGCTTAAGTAAGTGGCTTTCCGCGCCTCTCCTTATAGTCGAGTTACTTTTCACCCTTTCTTAGAGTATCTTACCGTTTTCTTTTTGTGTGTCTTCTGTATTGACATTACTTTTTTTGGATTCTCCACTGGGATTTTGAAACGATAACGCACAAGGAAGAAAATCGTTTATAGATAAAATTAAATATGTGGTATTTACAGATAAAATTATTCAATTATATGAAAAAAATAATCAATGTTGCTCTAATGTCGAACCAACCTCAACTAGGATAAAATTAAAGCATTGCGTCTAGGGGTGAGCGGGTCCGGGTACTCTAACTTTTTTGAACTATTCGGACTCTACCCAGTAAAAGATCAATTCCTAAATTTACTATCCGGAACCTACCCGTAACAATCATTACCCGGATAAAAATCTCATTCACAATAATAGGAAGCTAGCTAGAAGTGTTAAACTGTTATTAATTTGGGGAGAATGTTCCTTTTTAGGTTTGTTTCTGCTTGTAGTTCTGTTAATTGCTCAATTTGTGTAGTTTTAGCTCACTGTCTTTACAATTAGCTTATTTATCTGAATCGGAGCTTGTTATGTGTGTTTGTTATTTGGATATAAACCATATTTTGTCTAGTATCACGCTCTCTAGTAGTCACAACTGCCTATTTAGCATTTGAATGTTTGCTGGTTGATTTTGCTGATTCATTGGTTGACAGAATCATAGTTGATGTTATTCAAGGGCTTCTACTTTGACGCGGTCATTTATGTTGGTATGTCAGGATATGTGAATTAGCTTTGAGTGAACTTCCTTCTTGGAGCAACTTATGTAAAGAAGTTTTATTTAAGCTTGATTTCAGTTATGCTTCTTTCTGTGATGCATTATGGCCACAAACATATTGGTTTCCTTTAATAACTAGGGATGTAAAAAACGAACACTGTTAATAATAAGCAGTTGGATGTAGCTCTTCAAATATTATTTTCCTTAAAAGCTTTTAATCTGCTTCTAGATCCGTAGAGTTTCTTAGAAGAGAATGTCTATTACTTGAGGAAAGAAGTCTCTGCAAATATACTTTTGTAAAGACACTTAGTAGTAATAATAAGTGGCAGAGCAAAGGAGGGTTGGGGTAATGAGGTTGTCTAAAATGCCATTGTAATGTAAATAACAGTTTTTGATCGATAAACTAGTTCTGTATTTTTTTTGGTAACTATTAGCGAATATTATTCGAATATTCACAGTATATTTTATAATTATGATAGATGTATATTTATGGTAACTTAAGATTCTTATTGTATTAGGAATCAACCTCTGTACAACTATATATATTGTGATTAATGAAAGGATTCCCTAAGGGAAATTATTCCAATCTTACATGGTATCAAGAGTCAAACCCTAATCCCTACTCTTCTTTTCTTCCTCCCTCTCGGCCGACACCACCCTAAATTTGTTTCCCTCTCGGCCGACGGCAACACTTTGCCACCATGTCTCACCCTACATCAAGAATTTTATCCCTATCATTCTTGATCAAGAAGACTGTCAATATTCCACGTGGATAGAACTATTCTATATTCATGCATGTGCGTACAATGTGCGCGACCATATTGACGATTTTGTTCCTCGTCCAACCGATGTTGCAGACTCGACCTGGCGTCGCCTTGACGCCATCGTCAAACAGTGGATCTACGACACCATCTCTAAAGACTTATTGTGTACTATCATGAAAACAGGTGCTACGGCACGTGACCTTTGGGTACAGTTAGAAGAAATTTTTCAGGATAATAAAAATACTCGGGTCGTATATTTGGAAGAGCAGTTCACAATATACGTCTCGAGAATTTTAACATGTCCGAATACTGTAAACAACTGAAACTCATAACCGACCAACTTTCCAACGTAGGGACACCTATTTTAGAAACCAAGATGGTACTTCAACTAGTTGCGGGTTTACCGAAAGGTGAATATGATACACTTGCAACGATGATTCAATAGGCCGACCCCCTACCAAGCTTCAATAAAGCACGTTCACAACTTTTGTTGGAAGAGACCCGCCGTGCTAAACAAGAGGAGCACAATCACAAGTCATTAGACGTTGATGGCATAGCACCACCAGCGGCCACCTCCACCCAGCCACCACCGCAAGACCACCAGCAGCAACAGTCCCGCGGCGGAGGGCGTGGCGGCAGAGGTCGCGGTAACAACAATAAAGGGAAGGGTCGCGGCAAGGGCAACCGGAACCAGCAACAATCGTGCCCAAAGACTGCCGCTTACTTTCGGTCGGCCCTCGCCCAATAGCGGGAACTGGGCCTCGCCTGCATGCCCCTACCCAACATCAGGGGCCTAGTTCCGGCAGGCTGCTTGGTCACCCGATATTTTGGGCTCCGCCCCAGCCAACAGGCAGGCCCATCCACAGCAGCAGCAGGCCCACATGGTCTCGGTCCATCAGCGACCTGGCCCCCGCCTATTTGGGTCAGGCCTTCAGCACCGTGAACCTTCAACAGCCCGACGATAATTGGGTACATGGACACCGGAGCCACATCTCACCTCACCCGGTCATCAAGTAACTTATCCCAAATGCTTCGGTTACAGTGTCCTCAATTTATTACTGTTGACAATGGTCATCGCATTCCAATTGAATGTTATGGTAACACACATACCAAACATCCACACCCGCTTTTCTCCCTCAATCACGTCCTTTACACCCCTAACATCATTAAAAACTTAATCTCTGTTAGAAAATTCACTCGCAATAATTATGTGTCTGTCGAATTTGACACTTTTGGCTTTTCTGTGAAAGATCTCAATACTGGGAAAATTCTTACGCGCTGCAATAGTGTAGGAGACCTCTACCCCTTCACTCAATCTTTCGCTGTCAGACCACAATCACCTCTATCCCTCGCGGATATCTCTCCATCAACTTGGCACAACAGACTCAGACACCCCGGAGACCCTGTTTTTAATTTTCTTAGAACTACTAAGTGTATTCAATGTAATAATGGAAAACTTGCCCAACACTGTTTTTCTTGCCCGCTTGGCAAGCATACTCGCCTTCCATTTATGTCATCCAACAGTGCTACTTTTTCTCCTTTTGATATTGTTCATGCTGATTTATGGACATCTCCGGTTGTTAGCTCTTTGGGTCACAAATTTTATCTAGTATTCTTAGATGATTTTTCACATTTTGTCTGGATTTACCCACTGAAATTCAAATCTGAAGTCTTTACCAAGTTCCTCGAATTTCAAAAATTCATTAAAACACAGTTTGAAAAATCTATCAAATCATTCCAATGTGATAACGGACGTGAATTTAATAACTCGGCATTTCACACTTTCTGCTCTAAACAAGGCATGGTTTTCCGTTTCTCATGTCCTTATACTTCCTCCCCAAACGGAAAGGCTGAACGAATTATACGTACCATCAATAACATGGTTCGCACCCTTTTGTTTCACGCATGTCTTCCACCGCCATTTTGGGTCTATGCTGTTAAAATGGTAGAATCACTCCTTAATATTTTACCCAGTAACACTCTCCAAAACAAGACCCCCACCGAAGTTCTATACCGTAGGATCCCGTCCTATGACCAACTCAGAATTTTCGGTTGCCTATGCTACGCCCTGTGTTTTCGTTGGTCTCGCGTCTAATCATAGGGGTTACCTGTGCTATGACATGTCCACTCGTAAAATCATTATCTCCCGCCACGTCATATTTGACGAGATGTATTTTCCATTTTCCAATCTTCGGAAATTTCAAACCACGGACTACACATTTCTTGATGACACATATATGTCCCCACCAGTCAAATCACTGTTCCAATTTCCGTATATTGTTCACGCGTCAACGTCGTCGGCGCCGGTAGTCTCACCACCACCAGCAACCGTCACCGACGTCGTCCGTGCAACAAAGAGGTCCTTGTCTCCCATTCCCACGGTCGAACAACCACTGCCACCACCAAACTTCCGATCGGTTGTCCCGAAACCCTCTCGCCGACACACCTCCGATCCACCCTCACATCGAAAATCTGCAACCACTACCCACGCCCGTACTGCCAAGCTCCACCATCTAGCCACTTAACCCACCGATACCGACAACCAACCAATACCCCAACCAGTCACCTCATCCACCCATCACCGGCGACTCCCACAATCCGAAATTGAATTATGAAATCGAAGCCCGGCAGTCACTGCCTACCCACCGTATGGAGACTCGTGCACAACACGGAATTTTCAAATCCAATGTCTATTTTAACCTCTCCACACAAACCATATCACCCATTCTAAAAAATTTGAAACTAGCCAAATCGGACCCTAATTGAAATGCGGTCATGTGCGAGGAATTTAATGCTTTAACCATGCAGAACACTTGGGATTTGGTACCTAGACCGAATGGTGTGAATATTATCTGGTGTATATGGCTATTTCATCACAAGTACAGAGACAATGGTGAGTTGGAGCGGTATAAGGCAAGACTGGTTGCTAATGGCACTAATCAGCAGGAGGGTATTGATTGTGGTGAGACATTCAGTTCGATGTTAAACTGGCTACTATTCGGACTATTCTCAGTATTGCTATGGGCATGTATTGGCCGATTCATCAGCTTGATGTCAATAATGCATTTCTTCATGGGAATTTGAAAGAAACTGTGTACATGCATCAGCCCCCTGGCTTTGTTCATCCGGCAGTTCCGTAGTTTGTATGTCATCTCAGGAAGTCATTGTACGACTTGAAACAGGCACCCCGCGCTTGGTATGATCTCTTTGCCAGGTATCTTATGCAGATCGAATTTGTATGTAGCAGGTGTGATAACTCTCTCTTCACTTTTCATCGAAGTAGCAGCACTACTTATTTGCTATTTATATGTGGATGACATTGCTCTCAGTGCCTCCTCTGACGGTTTGAAGAATGAAATCATTGCTCTACTCAAAACTGAATTTGCTATGACCGACTTGGGCAGGCTGAGTTATTTCTTGGGTATATCCGTGACCAGATCCGCATCTACTATGTTTTTGTGTCAGCGCAAATATGCGGAGGAGATAATGTACAGGACTAAGATGGCAAATTGTAAAATTATGCCAACTTCGGTTGACTCGAAATCCAAGCTCAGTGTCAATGAGGGTGCGCTAGTTTCTGATCCCACTCTATATCGAAGTCTTGCATGTGCCCTTCAGCATCTTACATTCACTAGGCCTGATATTGCATATGTCGTTCAGCAGGTGTGTCTGTTTATGCACGACCCTCGAGAGTCCCATTTGGCGGCCCTCAAACGTATTATTAGATACGTTAAGGCACACTGGACTTTGGACTGCATCTCTACCCCTCTGCCCCGACCAAGTTACTCTCCTACACGGATGCAGATTGGGCAGGATGCCCGGACACACGTCGCTCCACCTCAGGCTACTGTGTATTTCTTGGAGATTATCTCATTTCATGGTCCGCCAAGCGGCAGGCCACGCTATCCCGTTCGAGTGCTGAAGCAGAGTATCGCGGAGTTGTTAATGTCGTTTTTGAGCTCTGTTGGCTCCGAAATCTTCTTTTGGAGCTCCAGTGTCCACTACGAAAGGCGTCTATAGTCTATTGTGACAACATATCTACCATATATATGTCTCACAATCCGATCCAACATCAGCGGACCAAGCATATCGAGATGGATATTCACTGTGTGTGAGAAGGTTGCCCTTGGTCATGTCAAAATATTACACGTGCCTTCCTCCTATCAGTATGCAGATATTTTCACAAAAGGTCTATCGAGACAGCTCTTCACTGACTTCCGATCCAGCCTTAGCGTTCGGCCTCCTCCCGCTCCGATTGAGGGGGAGTATTAGCGAATATTTACAGTATATTTTGTAATTATGATAGATGTATATTTAAGATAACTTAAAATTTTTATTGTATTAGGAATCAACCATTTAAGGTAAGTTAGGATTCTTATTGTATTAGAAATCAACATATATACAACTATATATATTGTGATTAATGAAATGATTCCCTAAGGAAAATTATTCCAATCTTATAGTAACATTGTGAAATTACCATTAACAAGCAAAAACAATAACAAACTAATATTTCATAGGTTCCGGGTCCGAGTACCCTATCTCTATTTGCCAGAATCGGACCCGACATTGATCGGTTCCTAATTTTACTATCCGGAACCTACCCGTTATTATAATATATCTATCCGAAACTTACTCGTTAGTGTCGGTTCCGATCTACCCGTGCTTACCCCTAATTGTGTCGAACTTTTTGGTGTTACAAGTCCAAATTTTCCTGCGAAGTAAAGCGTTACATTTAGGAGGAGAAAGATAAGAAGACTTATTATTCACTGGATTCTGAACTGTATATCAGCTGACCGTTGAAGTTTGGCATACAAAATCTTAGATCACTGAAAAGAATAGAAAAATCGAACCTATTAAACCAAAAAGTCAATTGGTGCGATTACAATTTCACCATACATTCATGCTTGGTACAAATTTTGAAGATCCAAATTTAGAAGATCTTCATTGCTTACAATTAATTATTCATACTCCAAAAACATACTACGATTCGATCCATTTGTTCATAGAGTCGCGGATATTTTTGAAACCTAAGAATAAATAGTTAATTTTTAAAAAAAATTTCGTCAATCAATTTATTTAATTTAGAAGGAAAGAACTTGCCGTCATTATCTCCAATTTTAATAATCTATAATTTACAACAAGAGACTTAACTAAAAAAACTTGTATGTTGTAAAAGACTAGCTATGAAGAAGTACTAGTACTAGTCCTAGAAATTACACGAGTGCCAAAGGAGCGTGGCCCAAAAGTGGTAGTGTAGACAAGATTTGTAAGAGCCTCTTATTGCGTGTAACGCCATTCCACCCATTCAATCATTGCTACTGTACTACTACTGTAAGGTGCCACTTTTTCACTTTGATTGATGAAATAGATATTCCATCCGCCTCAATTTACTTATCGGTTTTTGAGACCCACCACGGATAGAGATTAGGCTGCACTTTCTTCCTCTCCTGCTCGACTGCACAGCTTTAGTGCTTACTTTCATTTATGGGTAATCTTGGAGACATCTCTTTAGTTGGATCGCTACCATGTGAGAGGGAACCATCAGGTTTTATTATTTTCAATATCTCTTATTCATATCTATATCTATTTCATGTTGAAAGAGAAGAAAGGAGGCAAGCAAGGAATCACTAACCTATACCAATACGACTGCTATTGATATTGATCTGTCTTATTTCTTTCTTGTAGTACTTAAGGTCTAAGGAGAGGAATTGAAGTAGTCGTCTTGCTTCTTTTCTTATTTTAATTTGATTCGATACGAAATTTAAAAAATAAAAGAATATTTTTAAATTTTATAGTCTTTAATTATATATTTATGAAATTTTTTAAATCTTATGATCTTTAATTTATCAAAATTTATTAAATATAAAAAAAACTTTTTTTTAAATAAATCAAAAGAAAATAAGACGCTTAAATTAATAATGAGGGAGTATCATTTTTACTCCCCACGTTTCTTCTTTTATTCCACCTTCTTAAATCATTGTTTTTTTTATAGTTTCCATTTACTACCTAGGAAAGATTTTACCGCAGAACAAAGGTTGGTAACTTTCTACACTAACTTTCCTTATTTTCTTTCTTTTCCCTTTTCTGTTGGTTTTTTTGCCCTTAGGTAGTGGGGAAGAGTTGGAAAGGAAACTTTCCTTTCTACCCCTTTATCTACATGAGCTATATATAGGTGGAGATTAATTTCCATGTATATAAGATCTTGATTGGTTACCTTATATGTAGAAATTTATATTTTAGAATATTCAGGTTACTCTATAGAGCAGTATACTTGATTTCTTGTATATAGGATGTTTCACTTTGTTTCGCTCCCGGTAGCCGTTTGGACATGATTTAAAATTATGAGATAAAATTATATAATTTGAAGTTAAAATTTTATTTGGACATGTAATTTGTAATTTCTTAAACAAAGATTTCTTAATTCTTATACAAACTTTCTTAATTATTAATGAAATAGGTGTATCTATTTCATAAAAAACCCACAAGTTGTGAAATCTATCAAAACTTTCTCAATTCTTATACAATCTTACCAAATGAGCAGGCCATAGTTCATAACAAAATTAATACGCTATCAGAAGGCTTTTCAAAAAAATACAACATCAATTGATCAAACTTTAGTTCAATGAAAAAGAAAAATTAACATGAATAGTAATGTAACTACTCTTTAATATATCCTCCCACATGGTATGAACAATTTCTTCACGTTGAGCATGCATTTTCCGATCATATGATTGAGAAGACGAACCAACATTGTTACTTTGAGCCGCTTGTTGGTCAATATCATTAAATTTATGGGATTTTTTACAAAATATAAACTTATGGATCAAGTTTTACAAAATAAAAATTTGAAATCATGATTTGAGATTCCAAATCATGCCTTTTTGGATGATTTGGGATTTCATCTTACGAGATGAAATCATGAGTGAAATCGCATGTCCAAACGCTCATTTCATCTCATGAGATGAAATCGCATGTCCAAACGCCTACTTAGTTCTCTGTTTTCCTTAAATTTCCTCGTATATAAAGATTTTGATCAATTTTCTTATTCGTAGGATCTTATTGGATAATTTTCTTTTTGAGTGGGAGTAGTAAAAGTTATTTTTCAAAAGTTAAAAAAATATATATATAATTATTTTTGGAACCTTGATCAAAACAAATTACTGCTCTAAAATCGTCAAATTGATTGATAATCTGCAAAAATACTATTTCAAAAATCACTACTAACAAACGACACTTTCAAAAAGTGTAAATTTTAAAACTTGGCCAAACATGTTATTCGCTTCGTCTCAAAAAAATTGTTTTAATTTGACTTAATACGAAATTTAAGAAATAAATTAAGAATTTTATAATGTGTGTTTCAAAATAAATATTAAATATTTATGTAGCATTCAATCATCTCATAAAAGCTAAATTGATTCTCAATATATAAATACGTCAATCTTTTTTAGATAAATTAATAAGGAAAGTAAGAAAAAAAAATTAGAACCGAAGAATATTAATATTCTTTACTGATTCCCGATATAATGATCTTTTATTTTGTTTCCTTTCTAGATGTCTTTTTCCTAAGTTTAAGCGAAAGATTATATCTAAATATTGGCTCTTGAAAAATACAGGAACCAAGATTATTATTCTTGAATACAATTGGCTTTCACTTTTTGTAATTTTGTTTGCTCATCTTTGTATGAAGGTGACAAATCAACCCATCCCTTCAACCTCACAAGTCACAAGTGGTCCTTCTTCTCCATTAATACAAATTTGATACCCCCCATTTTCTTATCCTTCACTCTCTTTTTCTCCCCTACTTATTATTATTGAAAGTAAAAGAAAAAAAAAGGCCACCAACTGAGCAACATAAAACAATAAGTGAATTAACACAAATATGTCAAATTCAGATTTACCTTGGAGCAGAGATGAAGAGAAAGCTTTTGAGAATGCAATTGCAATGCATTGGATTGAAGGTCCTGAACAACAATGGGAAAGATTTGCTTCAATGGTCCCAACTAAAACCATTGATGAACTCAAGCAACATTACCATCTACTTGTAGATGATGTTGCAGCAATTGAAGCAGGTCAAGTTCCAATCCCTAATTATAAAGGGGAAGAAGCTTCTTCATCAAATAAGGAAAGCAATTTAGGTTATTCCGGGTCAGTAGAAAGGCGGTCCAATTGTGGTTATTCAAATGGATTTTCGGGTACAACACATGACCCGATTGGTGGCCATGGTGGAAAAGGGAATTCTAGGTCTGAACAAGAGAGACGAAAAGGCATACCGTGGACTGAAGAAGAGCATAGGTAAATTAAAATACTCAATTTTAAGCCAATTAAGGGCCGTTTGGCCATGAAAATTGTGAAATTTGAAAAATAAATTTCAAAGTGAAAACTGATATTTGGAAATTGGAGTTGTATTTGCCTTGAATACAAATTAAAAATTTAGAATTTTTGTGAGTGATTAGGAGTGAAAACAACATTTTAATGTTTTTCAAATTCTAGAAAATTCTAGAATTCAACTCAATTCAACTTGAGTTTAATTCTTAAATGTTTTGAAATTTTATGACCAAACATGATTTTCAGAATTCAACTGCAAATAAAAAATATTCATGATATGTTTGGATGCCTGAGATTCAAACTCCATGAAATTTGACCAACATTTTAAAACGTATTCTTTTTAAGAAAAGTTGTATGTAGTTTTTAAATATATAAAATTAAAATATTAAGTTAATCTAATTTAATTTAACTTCAAAATTCAATCAAAATAACTCTTGAAGAGTGAGAACTATCAAAAGTTGGGATCGAGGAAGTACTCAATTTTAAGCCAAATACAGTTTTAATCTAATGCTAAGAGGACCAATTGAATTCCTTTGTTTGGTTTACAGGTTATTTTTGCTAGGTTTAGACAAATTTGGGAAAGGAGATTGGAGAAGTATTTCGAGGAATTTTGTGATATCTAGAACACCAACACAAGTGGCTAGTCATGCTCAGAAGTACTTTATTCGTTTGAATTCCATGAATAGAGATAGAAGAAGGTCAAGTATTCATGACATTACAAGTATTAACAATGGAGATGTTTCAACTCATCAGGCACCTATTACAGGCCAACAGGCCAATCCAATTCAATCAAATCCAGCTGCACTTGGGCCTTCTGTTAAACACAGGGCCCAGCCCAATATGCATGGTATGAGCATGTATGGTGCTCCGATGGGTCACCCCGTCGCTGCACCGCCGAGTCACCTTGCATCAGCCGTCGGAACACCAGTTATGCTTCCTCATGGACACCACCACCATCCTCCTTATGTACTTCCAGTTGCATATCCGATACCGCCGCCACCACCCATGCACCAGTGAAGAATGGTGCACATCACTCTAAATATTTTTTCTAGTTTCTATAGAGTTATTATATCATAAATGCTTTTGAGCTACTAGTAGAAACTGAGTTTTGAAAGGCTCATGGGTTGTTTCAACTTTCAAGTATTAAAATTCTCCCAATTGTTCTTTCTTCTTTTTGTGACCGATTGAGAAATTTGTAAATATTAGAGTTTAATGGATGCTCAATTCTTTTTACATAAGGTATAGAGCTCGTTTTATTAGTAATTGATAAATATTACTGAAAGTTATAGATATTAAAAGATGATTTTACAAATAACCAGTTCTATTGAAATGATTGAAGTAACCTTTGAACTATTTATTAAAAAAAAAATCTCCATTTTAATTTATATAAAATAGTTTGAATTTTGAGAGTCAAAACAAATTATTTTTTTTACCACAATCTATTTGTATGCCTTTTAAATAAATTATAAATTCTTCTGATTTATATACTTTTTATTGTGTTTTCAAGTATATAAATTATTTTTCAAAAACATTAAACATTTTATATTTGAAAACAAGGTCAAAATAAAAAAATTGAATCTCGTAATCGAACTATGTAATTGTGACAGAGGGAGTATGAATTTAAAAGTATTACTACTAATATTATGTTATATTAAAAAGGACGAATAGAGGAAGTGTCCCAAAATCCACCAATAGGGAACAGTAGCACATGATTGTAGGGGAAAAGAACAAATGAAGGTTATGTGGATAAAAAGAAGAGAGAGGAACCTTCTCTTGAGAATCCACATATATTTTTTCTCGACTGTTATAAAATAATTTCTAAGTGGGAAACATAATAACTTAAATTTAAGGTGCTACTTTTCTTTTATCTCGGATATTTTTTAAATATAGATTTTATTTCACTAAAAATACATAATTAGTATTCAAATCTCAACAGTTGAGATTTTAGAACTTTCAAAACCAATGGAACAGCTACGTTTAACACGTAAGGGTTCCTTTTTGGGGTGGCTGGGGAGGACTTTAGTAGCTCTGTTGCATCATAAAATTGGACATTCTATTTTGTTTCTGCATTTCAATTCCCGAACGGCAATGGCAATGGCAATGACTCCCATATTGGCCCTTACATAACACTACTGTTGACAATTATATTAATGGACACAGAACATCATATAAGGCAAATTCCCCATTTTTCAACTCATGTGTTAATTGCTACAGGTTCTGTTAAGCCATAATCACAAATACGCATGTTGGTGAGCTAGAAATTAGGCAATAGTAAGATAAGAACACTGCAAAATGCAACTACTATCCTGAGTACGTCCAGGGAGCGATTTAGGTATTAGTACGATGACTAAACTAAGCAAGAAAAGAAACAGTAAGGCCGGTTTACAAAACAGTAGAGCACAGTCTGGACCTAATGTCTGTATTTTACGAATCAACATCTACAGGAGTAATTACAACAGGATTTTGCACGCAGCTGCTTGGATAGTATGCGATATAACAAACTCTTTCGTCCGCATCTCCACCATATTGGTACACCAGTCCTGCGCCTTTTTTTACTCTGTTTTCCTGCATTCAGTGCCAGCAAGGATATAGTTCAACACACCAGCAGTCCAATCCTCAACAACACCATTGCAGTATTTTGCGTATAAAGGTTTCTTTATAAAAAGCTAACCGTCCTCAAATTCATCATTAAAAGAAATGACCTATTCCACACCCCCATCCTGATATACCCACTCCCTAGACAAGAGAGCATCAATTTTCTACGAATATATTGTCCAAGCACTGAAAATTTATCACCTAACATGCATAAGGTAAGGGAGTTGAAGCTGAGTCTACTGGATGATCTTTTTACTGCCAAGTGCCAAGGAACTCAATTTAGGGTTGATTTTTTTTTTTATCATCCTCAAACTTCAAAAAGGTTTTGAAGTTAGGTGGTCAGTCAGCTTCACAGTTTGTTGAATTTTTACCTCACTTTAGTGAAGCTGAAGCTGCAATGTGACAATAGTATACAAGAGGCCAGCTTCAATTCAGCTATAAAATATCGCTCGTTAGGTAAGGTTTTAGAATCATTGTATAATTCTCAAAATTTAGCGGAAACTTTTGACTAGTTGCACATCTATAAAGTAGTTTTATAGTTAACACGATTTGACAGGACCAACTTGAGCAACTACGTAGATTAAAAGAGAACAGAATATTATCATCCAAACTAGAGTCAAACGATGAAATAGGGACCTCAGATATGCGGCCAGAGAAAATTCAAAAAACTCACTTGTGTCCTGAAAAGCATAGGATCCCCATTTCAAATGCAATTTAGTGAAATTTGTCTCCAGTGTAGGCCAGAAGTTCATCTGAATCTTTAGAACATCCAAAACACTTCGCAATCCAGATTTGGAAGGTACAGTATTGTCTATGTCAATCACATGACTTTCACCAAGCAAGACCTAGAAAAGAAAGGACAACATCAGAAAAAACAATCAAACTTCACACACCCCAGCAGTTTGAAGGATAAAATTTAAAAAAACGTTCTACAGTTTCCACGTCACCATCATTGATGTTAAGTTGCAGCATCACCCATGTTCACGATCTTGAATAGTTAGAAGTAACGTTACAAAAAACAGATGGTATCTAAATTTCCATAAAACAGATACCAGAAAAGCTTACTTCGGGTAGAGACGTAAATCCTAGTTATGAAACATTAACATTATCCAAAGAACTGATTGTTCTAGTCATATTAATAACTTAACAGGTAATCTGCTACCAAGACGAACTGCAAAAGATACTGGGTGGATAATCCCCTTGGTAGAGAAAGAAGTAAGCTTTTTTTTTGACAAGTAATTGAAATACCATTAATTGCACCAAGGTGTGAATATATACAGCCAAAAGACTTTTGAGAACTAAAAACATTCGTCCTACATTGCTCCGACAGGATTTCAAATATGCTTGATGCAGAGAGCAATTTGCTAGAAAAAATGAAACAAGAAATAGGTTAAAGCAACTCAAAAAGATGACCAACAATATCAAGACACCTGGTTGACCAAGAGCCTTTACCCATTGCAATATGCATGCATAAACTGCAGCAGTTGAAAGATCCATCATACTGGATTTAGTAGTGATAGTCATGATAAAAGTGAGGTAGGACTAGAGGGGAAAGAATTCTGTCTTGGCTTTTTTACTTTAATCTGAAATCTCCTATGTATTTTCCCATACTGATAAAAACACTATCCTGACACTGCAAATTCTTTTTCCTTTTCTCCAACTGTAAGTTTTGATGAGAGACACTGAAAGTTCTTTTCTTTTTCTTCCAACAGTAAGTTCTTTTACATGCCCACTGTGTAAATTAGAGTTACCTTAATCACTGCTGTAGCTGATGATGAAATTGAGCGAAGATTGTAGCTGCAAAACATAGCCATTCAAACAAGCAAACATATAAACCTCCAGTTCTCTTTGATTTAAGAGCCAAGACAAAGGAGCAAAGAGAAGACACAGACCCGCCTTCAAGAATAACAAGCAATTTTCCACCTGACAATGCACTCAACATTTGAGTCATTGATGCATAACCAGCAGGAGTTACCTGCAAAGATGATCTCAAAAGTAACACAAAGAAGCACAGGCAACATATAAGATGAAAAAATGAGTACATCATTGAACTAGTAGATACTAGGAAAAATTCTTACATCACAGCAGCCAAGGGGATCACCCCTAGCAGCATCAAATCCTGCTGAAATGATGGTAAAGTCTGGATTAAAGTCCAAAGCTGCAACAAGGTGGAAACAGAGAAGTTAATGAGTTCACTTTCTTTCTTTTTATTTGATCGTTAAAAGGTAAGTTCACTTCCTTTCTTTTTTCCTTCTTTCTAAAGTGAACTAAATAAGTTCATAAGCACAGAAAAATCAAGGTGACCCTAAGAAAAATCAACCACTAAAAAAAACTTTACATGCATAATGCATATACCGCAGTTGAACAATATAACAAAAGAATTTGATGAACAAAACAGAAGGTCAAGAATTTGATAAATTATTTTACTGATATAACCAAGATGGTGTTTATATAGAAAGGTGCAATACAACAAGTATATTGATAAGCACCAAAAATCTAACCACCAATGCAGCACGGTAAATCCTCACTACACCAAAAGTATCAATGAAATAAAAGCAAGTTTTGCATCACGGTCCTTCCACACCTTCAAAAGTTCTTTTGTTCCTCTCTTCCCATATTAGGTGAGAAAATGCATAGTGGTGTCATTTTTCATGTAACATTCCTCACAAATCTAGCTTATTCATCCTCCTGCCTGTGTGAGCTTGCTCACATTTCCGGTCTCAAACCCAAATAAAGGAAGAAGATCGCAGTACGTTGACAACCAATATAACCCTAGTAAATTTGCAATGATCCTCACACCATAAATACATTTGGGACAAGCTCACCAAGGCACATATTACATTAGTACGCAAGTGTAATGAAAAATGTGTAAGGGGGTTCCATTAATCAATAAGTTCCAACTTTTTATTTTGAAACAGGTAAACTAAAGGCATCCTGCACAAGTTCATTGGTCTGCTATGGAGTCCTTCTGCAAGTAAAGACTTAGCTTTTGGCATCCCAGTCATAAACTATTGAGAAAGGAGCATAGCATGCCCACATTACTCTGCAATCAGGGAGATTTGACTTTGGCGTATGCGAGAGATATATCTAGCCACAGGCACAGCTAAGCCCTTCACTTAATCAATGCTTCCAAGTATCCAAACTTTCTTTTTCTACTCGTTTACTTCATAGTTTCGTTTTAGTAAAGCTTTGTTTCTTCATAATTTCTTCACAGAAAATAAAATACCTACCTATAGGAAGCACAACTTGCTCAAATGCAAAAATGTAATCCTTGTCACCCACTCCCCCACGGTTCCAAGGAATATTCACACAGTATCCTTCTGCACCCATAGAACCAACCTGTGAAAAAGGAATACAAACTTTGATATCTAAATGCCACTCCAATTAATGTGACTTCAAAATGAAACACATGAAAATCGTGATTTATGGACGCCCTTACAGAAAGAGCCAAAAATGAATTAAATCTCAGCCTACCAAACGATCATTAAGGGTTATATAGATGATAAATGAGTACCTCATCTGCAGCTCCTGTGCCAGGATAGAATCTTCCATCCTCATGTCTGTGCAACGATATATACAAAACCTGCTCAGTAATAGACCCACAACATTCAGTTGTAAAGAATTTCTCCCAAACAAATAACAAATTTGCAATGTTCAGGAAATTATTTATAACACACTCCCCGTGTCCTAGTAGTGTGATAAACAATCTCATTTTAGAATGTCTCAAAATGTTTGGAAATAAATTTTCCCAAGTAAAAGCATATGAATTTTATAATTCAAATATAGACCATGATACTTATAATTTAACTTTACAGGACTTCCAATACTTCAATTACTGCCCTCATTAAAAAAAATAAAGATATAAAATTCTTAACCTATTTTCTCGTAAAATATGTTCATAAACTGGGACAAAGACGGCATCAAAGGGAAAAAAAAAGAGGATATCCAGTAGAGTTTATTTAACTCTAAGGCTAAATACTGCAACATAAACATATCCTAAATCGGAAATAAACATGACACGGCCAAAAGGTAAAACCAGGAGCTCCCTTACAATATGAAGATCCCTTTCAGTGCAATGATTGATCATAACCCAACACTCAGTTTAGCAATTCATTGCTTACCGATTTGCTTCTCTCAAATATTTCCTGTGTGCCATTCCCATGATGAACATCCTGCAAGACATGAGAAAAGAAATTACTAAGTAGTTTACAACTTCTGCATTTCTTGTGTATTACATGTTAAATATCACATATAACAGAAAGCTCAAGCAATCTAGGAAAAACATATAGCACTGTTGATTACCCAATCAACAATTAACACCTTCTTCGCACCAGCGGCCTCAGCTGCTGATGCAGCAATTGCTGCATTGTTGTGGAGGCAAAAGCCCATGGCCTGTTTCACACCAGCATGGTGGCCAGGAGGACGAACCTGACTCATTTGTCACAGAGAAAATATCAGGGTGGTTTTTCCTCCTTATATGGAGTGCAATTAATCAAATGCAAATTATT
This sequence comes from Anisodus acutangulus, assembly GCA_029783415.1. Classification (NCBI taxonomy): domain Eukaryota; kingdom Viridiplantae; phylum Streptophyta; class Magnoliopsida; order Solanales; family Solanaceae; genus Anisodus; species Anisodus acutangulus. The sequence goes on from CM056497.1 coordinate 3,824,410, forward strand.
ACCAGAGCAAAACCATTTTTGACACGTCCCGAGTAAATTGCTGAAGCAAGGTCAGCACATAAACCTGCTGCAAGCCTGGCAGCACATGCTGAATGTTCATTTGCATATGTATCAGGTGTAAAATAACTGCCATTTTAAAAAGCTCTTGATCAAGATAAATACTGAACTTATAAGTTTTTCTATTACATGAGGGCAGTCCCAGTACAATACTTACCTTAAAACAAAAACTAAAACCAATAAGAATGAAAAGCAAATGATACTTGATCTCAAAAAAAATGAAAAGTAAATAATCAATATTCTCAAACCTGGCAAGCATACGCCTAGTGATATCAACGGCTTCAATATTCTCCACAGAGTGGACCTAAAAGATCAAAATTTAAAATTAATATATGAGAAATCTAATTATTTTCTAGAAGTAAAGGATATCACCTCAGTTTTTGATATATATAAAAAATAAAAAATAATAAAAAGGCAGCCCAGTGAAGGGCCGGACCACAAGAGTCTATTGTACGCAGTCTTACCTTGCATTTCTGCAAGAGGTTGTTTCCACGGCTTGAACCCATGACCTCCTAGTCACATGGCTACAACTTTACCAGTTAATCCAAGGCTCCCCTTCCTATTTTTCATATATAATACTACAGTCAAACCTCTCTATAATGGCAGCGTTTGTCCGAGAATTTCATGGCCGCTATAGTGAGATGTTACATATGTATACTGGCATTTAATGTTTAGATCGCAGTTAGCTGTTATATAAAAAAGTATGCAAAGAATTATTTTTCTGTACTTTTTATGCTATAAATGAAAATAATATACTTGTTAATTTTAAAATCTCAATTGATTTTCATATCTCAATAATTAAAAATTAAAAAGACTGATAAATTACAAATAAATCCATGACTAGTTGTACCATACCGATAAAGAATTGAAATCTAAGGATCAATTGCATTTAAAAGTAAAGTAAATAAGTATCAAATTTATACAAAATCGGTAGATAGAAAATATATGATTTTGAGAATTTTCAAGTCTAAATAAGATCACTATGAGAAAAATATTTTTTTCCTTTTAGATATTCATACTTGAAATTTACTATGTGCATGACATTAATGATGATTATCATAAATATTTTGATATTTACTTTTTATACATAATATACTTCAATTCTTACAAATGTTATTACACAATATTTGAGAATGACTGTTATAGAGAGGTATTTTTATAAAGATTGTACTACTATAATGTCATTGTTATTATAGATAGAATGTTGTTATAGAGAAGTAAAATATAACATGAAAAATCTGTTCCGGAGAAAATTAGGCCGTTATAGTGAAATGCTATAGCGAATGGCAATTATAGAGAGGTTCGACTGTAAAAATAGTTGGGTGTCACCATTGAAAAAAAAACTTATCTTGTCAAATTAACCATAAGTTTACCACGGATGTCTTGGCTTTCCTTCCCTTAAACGTAGATAGGGCACTTTTTTTATCGGTTAAAGGTAGATAAGGCACTTAACCGACCTTTTAAATTGGAAAAAGATAATAAGCTAGTCACCTCAAAATAGAAGCATCTAGAAAATTAGAGAAAATATGCGAGCAAAAGTCTAGTATCTTCACAGACTGCAATACCTACGGGAGAGCACACTAGTTCAGAAATTCAAGTAATGCTGTATATATTTTTTTTATCAGGTAAACAGTTTCATTTCACAAGTAATGATGTATATAACACATAGCAGACCCAATTATCCACTAAACAGCTACTCCTATAAAAATTTATGTGATACAGTTCGGATTTCTCGAGTCAAACTTCTTTTTTTTACCGTGAATTCAGACATACAACCTTTAAGTTTTTGAAAGATAATTTACATATTTAAAAACTACATAAAAAGTACTATAAGTCACGATAATTAACAATTTAAAATATTTAAAGGGCATACGAATAAATCGCAGTCAAATATTTCTTGTTTGACTCTAGAAATCCAAACTATATCACATAAATTGGGAAAGAGGGAACAGAATTTAAGAGCATCTCACCATCTGGAGCTCTTCCTTTGTAATTTCTCTTGCAGGAATGGGATAGCACTTCCCCGGAAATATACCTAAACATGTCAAGAAACCACAAAAGACTAGACAATCATTTTTCAACGAACTGATATCATAGATTTTAGACACAGTATAAACCGCTTAAATTTTCTACAACTTCACATAAAGTGTGGATGCCCATATGAAAATACTAGGCTATACCACAATAATGTTCTCTAAGGCCTGGAGATAAAGTGAGTTGAAGAAAACCTGCTGTAGCAAGGCTAGCTGCAATGGCTCGAAGGCGGTCTGGTCTCTCAGGATGTGGATGAGACTTCATTACAACCTTTCAATCAAAAGAGAACATCCATAAATAAAACCTTTATCAATAACAGGAAACTGCTATTCAATAACCAATATCCAAAACAAAATGCAGAAACAATAATTCAATTATTTTCCTCTTTTACTCATTTCTAGGACTAGAAAAAGCATAAAGACAATCAATAAAAGATTAACCCAGAAGATCATATATTGAAGAAGCACCATACTTCTGCATGAAGCAACATCCTCTCATCAAACCCTACAGCAGTGGAGGATGATAAAAAACTTTCCTTGCACGAATCTACAGCAGAAGAAGAATCAATATACCAGTTATGCCAAAACAAATGAAAAGAGGAGCATAAACCATATCGCGCAATACACAAATAAACATAGTAAAAACTGGTAATAAGAGATACATGCACCATTGGAAAAGAAACAAGAATGAGTAAGAGACAATTAGAAGTGGTACTTCTGCTCACATTCCTAGGACCTTACTTTAAGATCCAATTAAATCACGTACGACAGTTCATTCACCAAACATTTGCTATATCAAAATTATCAAACAAAACATCATTTGTTTGCCACTGAAGACGAAGGGACAGAAACCAAGTCTTGAGGTCTCTCGACCACCCAAAGCCCAAAGATTTGATTCAGAACTTCTACTTTCTAATAGAGTTCTAGATGTGCGAAACTTTTTACTCCGTAACTTCACAGTTCACACTCCCCCTCAATTCACTATCAATGAACCTTGGGTTTGGCTTCGACATGACTTTATATTTTTTCAAATGTTAGATACATATCTGCTTTAGGTCAACAAATATATATAGCTTTTTTATTGGTACAACAACATACCAAGTATAGTGCCACAAGTGGGGTCTGGGGAAGTTTTTGATTGGTACATAAAATATTTTATAAATATTAGCACTAAGCTAGAGTAGCAAGTGTAATTAATGGGTCATCAAATATATTGGGAATACCAAACTTAAAATATTCTTGGATGAACCAACTACTTTATTGTAGAAGCATTTCGAACGACTCCTGAATATGAGGTTATAAACATATAAGCTACATTTTGGACTTCCATTCTACATTTCCAGATATTTGACCTTTTCTTGCTGCCATGAATCTATCTGAAAACAGGGTAAATCAAATGGAACCAAGAAACAGTGGTACTGCATTGGGCATGAGACGAAACAAAAGGTGAGGGCTCAACCATAATGTGACTATTCTAGGACAGTTGCAAATTCCTTTCCTACGGCCATATTTTGTATAATGTGATAAAACTTCAACTACACATGATACAGTTCATTGCCCGAGAAAGTCATTTTTTAATCAATCAAAAGCCCAAATATTATCTCCTGTTATAGTAAAAATTACTATCAACCTTCAGAATTTTCAGTTACAGGCAACTCCTCTTGGTTGACATCCTCTACAGGCAGATATGGGGATGCAAAAAATCCATGCCTGAGTATCCCAGATTCTCTATGTTCTCCACATATCTGCATAGACAGTATTCTAGAAATAAACCACGGAATATAGAATGTCAACTGTAGTGAAAACTTCAGAATTAATTTAGATTAGAAAATAGGAGGAGAGTGGCGAGCAGAAAGAGAATAGCCAAAAAGATAAACTTACTTCACAATTGCTAACATCCTCGACATTGACCATTGTACAATTGACACAGAACCACTTCAGAACTTCTGTTTGCTTTTCTGATGGTTCCCAGTCACTGTCATCATCATCCTCGTCAAAATTGTACCGAGCATTGTACATATCCTCCAAGGTCATATCATTTTCGCGCTTAGCATTTTTATGAAGTTGATAACAAAGTTAAAGTAAGGAATCATCAGATGCACACCTTCAAAATCAGTGAAATATACAAAATGAACTAATAGCAGCTCCCTTACAGTGATAGCAGCTGGATCAGCGTTCAAACCGGAGATCCCATCTGAGACTATTGCAGAAAGTTGTGACACCTCCCCAGAGTGTCCATCATTATGACAAGTATAATCACAAACAGGTGCGGAGCCATCCCCATCAAATCTTCCATTTAAATCTTGACATAGAACAACTTCCGATTGATTTGGCAGATTGGTTTCAGTCTTTACACCAGTTAAATTGGTCATTTTAGATGCCTCTGAGACCTCGTTGCCTTCAGAATCAATAACAAAATTTTCCACTAAGATCATTTCTCCACAACGATCACAATCATCTGTGACAAATATCAAATCCAAATTAATAGTCATGAAGTTTAGACAAAAACTTCTAATTTTACAAACTACATAGGCCAAAGCAGTCCGCTTCCTCTATTACACTTTTGTGTTTCATTCCCTATAACACTAATATGACACTACAAAAGAGGGGGGGGGCAGTGCACTAAGCTCCCGCTATGTGCGGGGTCCGGGGAAGGGCCGGGCCACAAGGGTCCGTTGTATGCAGCCTTACCTTGCATTCTACAAAGTGTTTAATAAATTTTACTGTTAGCATTCTAAAAAAGTGTTTAACAAATGTATTTAATTCCAACAGCTAGATCTATGTAGAGATAAGGATTGAAATTGTGGTAGGTTCAAAATCATACAACTATCTGAAAGAGAAGAGAACTAAGATATCCAAAGCTACATATTTTCTTTTTCTTGATAAGTGATATCCAAAGCTAGTATGTTGAATATGGATTTAGTTAACGCTGTAGAGATTGAAGTATTGTTTTAACGGTTGGTTCCTTATTGATCATTAAGATTGAGTTGATAGGCACGTGGCACTGTATGGGTGTAATAGAGTGTGTTAGATAAATGAGTAACTACATCCCAAAACAAGACCAAAGAATATAAAAATTAATGCACAAAATAGAAAGGACCACATGCAGGACTTCAGGTTAACTGAAGGCCGCTAAAATAGAGGTGCATACAAGAGAACCAGCTGGACAAATAATTTTCCTTTTCCAATAAAACCATAGAAAAACAACAGTCCGTCTTTATAGGTTCCTTAAGCCTACCAAAACCATAAATTGCATCCGGTTCTACCAAAATATAACCACAAAAATTAAGTTTGGCAAATGTGAACTACCCCACCAGCCGTGGACCCAGGAATGTTGAGTCGAGGATGCTCAACTGCTTTTAATCCAAAACTACTTTCTAAGATTGGGTGCTGAATCAATATCTTTGTATATTATTACTACTTTTGAACATAAAAATATAGTGTGGTAAAAATAATGGTTGCTCAAGCACCCAGTAACCTCAACGTAGGTCCACCAGTATACCCCACCATAACAGAAGACCAAAGATGAAGTGTCGGCTCATGTTAATCCAAGTAAACAGTTTCTCTTTTGTGTTTTAGGTAGGAGTGACAAAACTAGCCCATGAAAATATGATCTGCCCAACCCGTCCAAGTTTGAGTAGGTTCATGATCAACTCATTTATTAACTCAGTCCATCTTGACATGCCCAACTTAAGTCCATTTAAAAGTGAGATTGATTTGGGAAAGTATGTAGCCTAGATTGACCCAGGAGAAACTATACAACATACCCAGTGAAATCACACAACGTGAGGTCTGAGGAGGGTAGAGTGTACGCAAACCTTACATCTAACTTGATAGGTAGAGCGGCTGTTTCCGAAAGACCATCGGCTCAAGACAAAGCACAAGCACAAGCAATGCAAGAGAAACGGTTAGACCCGAACAAGAAATTTAAAGCAGTATGAAAATGTTGATAACAAAAGCGAATAAGCCATAATAGCGCATTCCGAAAAAAAGAAACAGTAACTAACGCAGGTAAATAAGATAAACAAAGTACACTAAAGAACACATAGCAACAGAAATCAAACGACAGGGGACTATAAAGCAGTAATGCGCCTACTAATTTGATAGGCTAAGCAGGCCTACAATAATAACACTACAACTACCAGTTTGTATAAGTAGGACTACGCTCAACTATGTACTACCCTTTTACTCTGATTCGTGTCATCCACAACCCCCTATCTACGAGCATGTCATCAGTAAGTTGCACATGTGTCATATCCCGTCTAATCACATCTCTCCAATACTTCTTCGGCCTACCTCTATCCCTCTGAATCCGACCATAGTCAACCTCTCACACCTCCGTACTGGGGCATTCGTGCCTTTCCTCTGCACATGCCCGAACCATCTCAAACTAGCTTCCCGCATCTTATCCTCTACCGAGGCCACTCTCACTCGGTCCCGGATATAATCATTTCTAATCTTATCCCTTCTTGTATGCCCACACATTCATCTCCGCAACTTTCATCTTTTGGATGTGCGACAATCCACCCCATACAACATAGTCAGTCTAACCACCACCCTATATAACTTGCCTTTTAAGTTTTGGTGGCAACTTTATATCGCACAAGATTTCAGATGCGAGCCTCCATTTCATCCACCCTGCCCCAATACAATGTGTGACATCGTCATCAATCTTTCCATTATCTTGGATAATAGACCCGAATTACTTGAAGCTTCCTTTCTTTGGGATGACCTGAGTACCAAGCTTCACCTCTACATCTGTCTCATAGTCGCTCCCGTTATTGAACTTGCACTCCAAATATTCTGTCTTGGTCCTACTCAGCCTGAACCTTTAGACTTCAGAGTCTATCTCCAAACCTCCAGCTTAGCGTTCACTCCGCTGCGAGTCTCATCAATCAGGACTATGTCGTCTGCGAATAACATACACATTGGCATCTCCCCTTGAATATGTCGCGTCAATCCATTCATCCCTAAGACAAATAAGAATGGGCTAAGAGTTGATCCTTGGTGCAGCCCCATCATCACGGGAAAGTGATCCGAGTCTCCTACTGTCCGTACCCTGATCTTGGCTCCATCATACATATCCTTGATTGCCCTAGTGTACGCCACCGGTACACCTCTAACCTCCAAACATCTTCATAAAACCTCCTAGAACTTTGTCGATGAAAACCATATGTAAGTCTTTCTTCCGCTCCATATACTGCTCCACCAAACTCCTAATAAGATGAATGACTTGCCCCGGCATGAATCCAAACTAGTTCTCGAAAATAGACACGCTTCTCACCCTCATCTCCACGACCCTTTCTCAAACTTTCATAATGTGGCTTAGCAGCTTGATACCCCTATAGTTGTTGCAACCCTGAATGTCACTTTTGTTCTTGCACAAAGGAATCATTGTACTCCACCTCCATTCTTCGGACATTTTCATCGTCTTAAAAAAATAACTCTTTTTGTTTGATACTATCAAATTTAAACAAATAACTCTTTTTGTTTGATATGTTATAATATAGCTATAATAAAAACGAAAAAGAAGTTATTAGTTTTGCATAAAAATTATAAGAAAGCAAATAGATTACATCTTGATAAGAGTTGCACGTGTTGCGTTATGACTTATTATTTAGCCTATTTTGACCCAACCCATCTCAATCCAACTAATTTTTGGGTTGGAGTTGGACAGTGACTTATTTACTGATTCAACTCATTTTGATGGCCAAATTCAGGTCAAACAACCAATTTGTCACCACGGGCTAACCAATCGAGCCATACATTATGCAACCACTACTTCCACTACATTAGAGATAGTAGAGATATTAGTTATGCGGAGATTGTAATGCATGGATTGTTAGTGAGATAATTAATAATGAAAGAATTGTTATGCGGTGATTAATAATATAGAGATTGTTATATATGACGTACTTACTTAAAAGGAGCATTTTTAGTCTTTAAAAAGTTACTACCTATATTGCTAATGCACATTTTCTTATTCCACATTCTATTCTTCAAAAAATAATACTAACCATCTTTGGATATTAGATAAACTCTTATTACAACGATTCCACCATATCACAAAGAGCTAACCTTGGTGTAAAAAGTATATGCACCAACCTCGCTGGAGATGGAACCATGAAAGAACACGAGGGTTCCATCACTTTTACATTTTTCACTAGTTCCATAAAAGGTTTCAATTGATTTATCAATCTAGATGACACAAAGTACATTAAAGACTAAAGATGAAATAAAGGAAAAAACTTAATAACACAAGAACTTGATGACCTTTTTTGTGGTCTAAAACCTCATATAGTTGGTCGAGTAAATAAAATAAATTGAAATAAGTATTCATTCAAAATACTAAAAGAAATAAGAATAAGAAGTCCTTATGTCGCGTTACCGAGGACCTCGTTTAAAAAAAATACGCCACTGGAGGCTTTACCAGGCCTAAGGCTGGCCAGTGGGCCGGGACGGCCCGGTCCCGCCCCGACCCCGATTAGTTTAAAAAGAAAAATCGGTAGAGGGACTCGAACCGGGACGGGACAATGTCTCGTCCCGACCTGTCCCGAGCCCGGCCAGGCCCGCCAATCCTGAGCCCGCCCCGAGCCCGCCCCGAGCCCATCCCGAGCCAGCCCGTAAGTGCCCCCTCTGCAAATATAGTCGTTGCACCAACGGCCATTTTTGGCCTCCCCCAACCCCTTAATATTTATTTTTAACCCATAAGTTATTATATTTACACTTTAACCCAATTTTTCAACTATAAAAAATAACTCATTTTCTCTTCATCTTTCTCACAAATCTTACTACAATCTCTCTAATCTCTCAATATCTCTCTCTACAAGTCTATATTGTTTACTAAATATTCAATTTTATTTATTCATTTGGGAATTGGGAGTGAAGTTGGCAACTAGCTTGAGGATCTTCCATCGAGCAAAGTTTCAATTTTCAACCTCTCGATTACACGTCGACATTGGGAGTGAAGTTGGCAACTAGCTTGAGGATCTTCCATCGAACAAAGTTTCAATTTTCAACCTCTCGATTACACGTGGTACATTCGTTCCTTCATTAAATTATTATTGTCTGTTTATTTTATTTAGCGCACTTAATTTTATTATCTTTAATTATTTATTATCATAATTAAAATGGAAGGATTAAGAAGTATGTTTAAGGGTAAAGGTAAGGGTGCTTCTTCTAATAGGGGCAACCAGGGCAAGGGTACTTCTTCTAGTCATCCTATTCCCACACATGATGATTTTGTTGATACTCAACATTTTCCTACAATACCATTAGATTTAGACGAGGAGCTATTTTCTGGAACTCAAGAAGACTTTAATTTAGAAAATGATCTAGATGATACACTCACTAATGTTGATGACAACACACTCACTAGTGCACCTTCAACTGAAATGCCTCCTATTCCCCTAGTATGAGACGAGGTCCAGCAAACCGACCATTAAAATCAGATGCATGGATATTTTTTATAGGGACGTAGAGAATCAAGTAGCTAGATGTAAAATTTGTAAAAATATTTTAAAATTTAAAACTGGAAAAGATCACGGTGGGGGGGGGGGGTAATTAGACACGTAGTAAGTGCTCATCCAGCTAGGTATGCCCAATATCAGGCTTTAAAACTGGGTGCGCAAACGCCCGCTCCATCGGGACAAGGTTCACATACCGTCTTTGTCCCACCAAATCTGAGGTCAAATTAACCCTATGACGGGGGGAATTGTAGGCCCTAAATACAATAAACATAGAGATAGGGAAGCAATATCAAAATTAGTTGATGTGGAGGGTTTGCCTTTTTCATTTCCTTCATCTCCCGGTTTTATTCATTACATTAGAGATATATATAATCCTGCTTTTAACGATTTTCCTAGATCAATTGTTAAGAGAGATGTATTTAAATTCCCACATGAATATCAACAATATTTACGTTATTCATTATATCATTTTAATGGCAAAATATCTATCACGTCTGATATAGGTCGTAGTACTAAAAGTCATGATTATTTAACGGTAACTTGTCATTGGATAGATTATAAATGGTCTATGCAAAAACGTATCTTAGCGTATAGATATATAGATGATAGGTACACTGGTACTTTTATTGCAGAAAATATTTATCAAGTGTGTCATTATTACGGAATAACTAATAAAATTATGACTATTACATTAGATAACGCTTCTTCTAACAATTACGCTATTACAATTTAAAAAAATAGTTTAACTCCATCTTTTCCAGATCATTTTCATATAAAATGTGTGTCATATATATAACTTAATTGTAAAGGATGGTCTATCAATTTTTGAAGACATTCTTAGTAAAATACAATTTGCTATAAACTTTATTTTTAAAAGTAATAGAGTACAACGAAGAAAAGAATATAAAAAAACTTGTCACGATTGTGGACTACCTTATAGAAAAATTTCAGAAGAAGTATCCACTAGGTGGAATTCTTTATACGAGCAACTACTTGTTGCTTATGACTATAGAAAAGCTATAACTTTATTTTTTTAACTCTCATAATCAAAATTCAGCTGATATGGTTGTAGATAGTGATTGGGTAAAAATTTCCGAACTTATTGTATTTTTAGAGAAATTTTTTCAAGCAACAAAAGAATTTTCCGGTATATATTATCCTACTATTTCAACTATGTTGTTTTATATAACTCTAATATTTTTATTACTTAGTGAATATATGAAAAAATCAGCTTATATGGCAGCTATTAAAAAAATATTTTATTCTTATTCCCACTATTTATATTATTGGTGTTGTATTAAATCCGACTATTAAAATAGACGGTACTAAATCACTTATTGAAACTATTTACGATTGTATAGAAGTACTACCACCTCCAAGTCCAAAAAATCTAAATCACCTGCCACCTATTAAACAAACTAAAGAAGAAGTGTTGTCTAGCGTAGAAGACCAATGCAAAAAAATATATAGGTTTTACCAACAAGAAAGTGCTAGTAACCTACCGGCTTCCATACCATCTTCTTCATCTTCAACACAACCTCACAAAAGACGTGTTGTTTCTGCGGCTAGTATTGAAAGCCTCAGAAATAGAATGTGCGGCCGTACCGCTACTAACCAAATTAGCAAGTTTGATATTTTTGTTTTACAGGGTTCTGTACCGTACCAAGAAGTTATCAATGAAAATGGACATGAAGACTTGTTGAAATACTGGAGGGGGAATGAGAAGACCTTTCCGACACTTTCAATGATGGCCCGAGATGTTTTGAACATTCAAGCGTCATCAACTGCGTCTGAAAGAGCTTTTTCTGCCGGCAGATATCAAATACGAGACCACAGACACTCATTAGCCGGAGACAGTTTGAAAATTGCAGTATTATTCAGAGATTGAATACGAGCGGAGCGGAGAAGGTGCGGTCAACCAGAGATCAACAAAAAAGAAGACGAAAACTACAACGAAATCTTATCCGAAGGTGGTGGAAGCGACATGGATCAATTTGACCAACAAATACCAATTCCAACCGAAGAACCACATGAAATTATCAAGCAATTAGAACAGGTTTTTTTGAGAATGTAATTTTTTTAATTGCAATTTTATTATGTAATTTGCAACTTTTGGACAACACCACAAAGTTGTTTGTCCAAAAGTTGCAATTTAGACAATTGTATTTGTATTACAAAAAAATCATGTCTATTAAATAATATAAGAGGCACAAAAACAGCCTTGGGATATTTTTATTACACTATCTTGTCTTGTTTATTGAGTTTTTTTTATACATAAAAAAATAAAAAATAAAAAATAAAAAAGGAAAACCCGTCGGAACCCGCCCCAACCCGATTCCGACGGGATCGGGATCGGGACGGAACTTCAGCAAGTCCCGTCAAACTCGATCTGCTCGACCTTGCCACCGACCCTTCGCCCGTCCGCCTCGACCCCGCCAGACCGAACCCTACCATCAAGCGGCTATAACCAGGACTAGCTAATAAAAAGCCTAGGACTGGAAGTAATCACAGAAACCAATCATGTTCCGAGAAAAAATCTCAAAATCGTATTCATCTAGAAGAAAACAAAAATTGTGTTTTCAATATGAGGACAACCGTAGACTAACAACTGACTTAATGACAAAGACAACAATTGACCAAATTAAAAGATCAATAGTTGGTAAAGTCTCCTCCAAACAAAGTTCCAAATTCAAGAACTCCAATCACCACCACTGCGATAATCATGAGTTCAAGAACTCTCCTCCTCATCTGGCTCAACAAAAACGACATAGCCAGTGTAACTAGAGAGGGTAAAGTGTGAAGATCTTATCTCTACCTCGTGGAGGCATAAAGGTTATTTCTGAATACACTCGACTCAAGTAGCTCATATCAAAGTAATATTAAAAATAAAATATAGAATTAAAGAAGACATAACAATTAAGAGGAATCATTACATACCATTCAGAAAAAGGGGCAGTAACAATAGCAAATAATGTGTTAACCGAAGCAAAGGAACATGTAGTAACAAAAATCGAAAGACAAGAACTGCGAGACTAGTACTAATGTTACTGGTATGTAAGGAGACAACACTCAACTACCCACTAACCTTCTACCCTAATCCTCGGCCTTCATATCATCCTCCTCAGGGGCAACATTTAAATCAAACTTGAGTAGCTCGGCCTGAACACAACTTTTTGTTACTCTTTTTAATTTGTCGAACTGCCGCTTGATTGCCACCATCTGCCGCAACATCTATTTGTCTGACGGTATTTCTTACGGTATTTCTGAGCCTGGATGCATGATCTTATCATTAGTACACGGTCATTTTCTTCTCCTTCGGTGCTTATAACTGCAAATGCCTCAAAGACATTTGATTTTCCCAAATCAGCATAATCACTTTGGCGATAGACTAGTTTCATCTCAAGAAACTTATCTATTATGTTTTCTATACTTGTGGAGCCATAGGAATATGGTTTTCCACTTGGTGAAATGAGCATAACACCAACATCTGCTCCGGTCAGAGTTGAAAGCTCATCTGCTTTCTTGAACCAGCTTTTTTTCCTTTTCGAGAAGGAAACAGTATGTGCATCTTTAGACTCAATCAACTTCATTTCAAACTTTTGATTACCTTTGCATGTCCTCCTTTCCATCGTAAAAGCAAATAATTAAAGAAGAAAATAAGATGTTTTGGTGCCTAAGCAATTTTGAGACGAATGCTTGTATAATTTATAGTAGGTGGGGGAGCCTTTTTGTCACGTGTATTATCATGCTCATTTAATGTTTTCACATATGAGTCTATTTGTCATGTGTTTTTGTCTTGTTCATTTAATGTTTTTGTCTTGTTCATTTAATGTTTTCACATAATGAGTCTATTTGTACATCTGCTTCGGTTAGAGTTGAAAGCCCATAGGCTTTCTTGAACAAGCTTTTTTTCCTTTTCGAAAGGAAACAATGCGTGCATATGTAGACTCAATCAACTTCATCCTTCCCTTCCATAGTAAAAGCAAATAATTAAAGAAGAAAATAAGATGTTTTGGAGCTTGAGCAATTTTGAGACGAATGCATGAGTAATTTATAGTAGGTGGGGGAGTCTTTTTGTCACATGTATTCTCATGCTCATTTAATGTTTTCACATTATGAGTCTATTTGTCACGTTTATTTAGTGTTTTCATATTATGTGAATCTATTACGAGATTACCATAAATCCCAACAATGAATGTCTTCTTATTAATAAAAATATTTTTATTTTAGTTACATATATAATGTTAATTCTTTACTGTGAATGAAAAAGAAAGATGCCAAATAGCTAGTCATTCATGGTACATTTTGTCCTTTGCCTTGGAGTAACTAGTGAAATTGCTTCCATGTGACCAGGAGGTCACGGGTTGAAGCCGTGGAAATAGCCTCTTGCAAAAATGAAGGATAAGGTTGCGTACAATAGATCCTTGTGGTCCGGCCCTTCTTCGAACACCGGACATTGCGGGAGCTTAGTGCACCGGGCTGCCCATTTGAGTACATTTTGTCCTAATGTGATTCAAGAAAAAAATCTCTACAACTCTAGCACAGTAAAATGATTTTACACCTCTAATTAGTTACATTTATTGCTACTTTTTAACCTTGATTAGCTTTATTAAAGTTGTTGAACTGATTACTTTCCTTTTTTGACATCGTCTTTATTATTTTCATAGTTATTTTCAAGATTTCTTTTTGGTAATACATGCAATTGTATACCAAATAACACTAAATTCACATAATGCATACATTACAACTCACATAATATTGTGCTCCCGAACAACTGACCTATATGGTATTCACTTTAGACATATAATTAGATTATTTCATTAAAAATGGGGATAATTCCATAGACCTCCTCCCAAGTTTGACTACATAACACCACCCTCCCTTGTAGTTTTCATTATTACGCTCACCTCCTTTTTTGACTTCTTTTTAACGGTTATTTAGCTTAAAACTATTGCTAATGCAAAATAATTAAAATGTAACCAATTTGTCAATTTTTGTATTCTTTTATTAACTAATAGTTGAATTTCTTTAGAAGAGAAAAGAAAACTAATACCTAGCCCATCGTTCTTTTTCTTCGTCAACTTCAATTAGCTCCCGTTCAGAAATTGTTCAAATTCTCCCTCCTCTGTATTGCATACAACTCCTATGTTTTTCCTTTATGAATATTTCCTCCACTTCAGTAAACCCATCAAAATAAGCAGCAGAACCAAGAAGTAAAAGAAGACAAACACATAGCCTAATAAACAAAAATCAACAACATGAAACGACAGAGAGAAGATAGATTGATGCACATAAAAGTTAAACCGATAAGTTAATGGAAGAGTTTAATTAACAGTACCATTTTATCATTTATCAATTGAGACTTTTCTAGCTGTTGCAATTTGCAACAAACATCAGCCATTGACTAATGCTAAAGAGTTGTAACGACGTCAATGAATTTTCTTTGGTTTCAAACTAAAAAAGGCAGAAAGCACACTACTAATCGCTAATTTATGTAGTTTAACTTGCCGTTAGAAATTTAAATAAATCAACGAATCTGATAATATTTTAAGTTGACAAGCATAAATTTTAGAATTATGCCATTGATTTCAATGAACATGCTGACTAAAGTTATCGTGAGCCAAATATTGGCATAGGAAGGATATTGATAGGCTGGGTATTAGTTTTCTTTCTGTCCTGAAGTAAAACATTATGTTAGTGTGATAGAGTCAAATCGCAGGGGAGTTCTCTGAAACTATCACTAAAAAAAATACATATGCCTTTTATATATTCCATCCAAAATACACAAGATATGATTTAACACCTGATGCAACTCAAACTAATTCTTAGATTGACAAAGCCTGGTGGATTAACCAGTTCTTTAGTTCTAAGCAAGTGCCAAAGTTTGATACTACCTCCGTTCCATAATAAGTGATGTTTTTAGCTTATGAACACCACTTAAAAAATTGCTCACTCCTAAAAAATTATAAGTGTTTTTACTAACTTACCACTAATTAATGACTAAGAGAAAAAGCTACTCTAATTAATAATTCTTGATTATGTAAATAAGGGAAATTTGGAAGAATAAGGTTTATTCCTCTTTGAAATTCTAAAACACCACTTATTATGTAACGGAGGGAGTAACAACAAATCTCTGTTCTTGGCTTTTACTAATCTAGTAGAACGGTAAAATGGAGCAGCACCTCCCAAGTTAACCACAGTAAGTACAATTTAGTTGCAGTAAGGTAAGATATACCAGTTATCTCAACTAGGTATCGGGAAATAGGGCTATAATAGGTCAAAATATATGCACCTGTACTGTTGTAATCAGACCAAATGCGTTGGATCAATTACGAACACTTGCAGCATACTATAAAATTGGAATATTTCTCGTAATTTGTTACAGTTAAACTGTTAATCTCTGTGGACGGAGGATTAGAGGGTTTTGTTAGCCGAGGTAGATGAACAGTTCGATGGAACGACTTTTTTTCCTTTTTATATGTAATTTTTTTATTTTCCCCCCTTTCCGCAATAAATGGGAGTGTTATTTTCTAGGGTTTTTTGTTTTTTTATACTTTTATTTCAAGAAAAGGACATGGATTTGGAATCAGCCCATTGTTTGGCTCCAACAAATAGAAAGGGGGGAAAATACCCTCTGCTTTGAAAAAATGATTAAAAATATCATCTAGTATGAATTTGTATAAAAAATATTGTTTCCGTCATTAAAATTTTCAAATATATCCCTTTTTAATAAAAATTCTCAAATTCCCCAAAATAATCCGATTTCAATTTTTAAACTCACTCTATTATTTAACCTGATCCAACTAAATAATAACATGCACATTACTCTTTCACCAAGGCGGTTATTTTACTACATCAATTCATTGATCCAAGTATGAATATCAATTTAGCGCATCATTAATCAGAATTAACCAAAAAAAGTAATAATATCACTTCAATGAAGTAATTAAAATTAAATTTAAAGTAGAGCAAGAGATACCGGGTACGACGAGTTCCAAGTCGGAGCTTAACGAACCCCAAAACTGGACTCGACTGCTGTTGTAATCTCTGTAATCAGAATATATATATATACTGTAAAATCAGAAAACTTTAAACAAAAGTTTAGTTTCGAGCCCACAAAAAATTATGTTTTCTTAAAAAATTTAATCCCCTCACAAATTGTCCAAGGTTTGGATTAATTCCCCCCATGATAGAATGAAACTCAATTTTGCAATACCAACAATGAAAAATGCAAAACTTCAGTGAACTCAACAAACGGTAGTAACTACACATCACTTATTATTTTTATCTTTGGAAATGATGCACAAAAGAGGGGGGGAAAGATTGATTTTCATATAGTAAAAATTTCGTGATTTTTGTGTGTGTTCTGAGGTGAAGCCTCTGGAAATTTTTATAGCCATTGTTGGAGGTCTCAACATATGCGAAAATGTCTGTTGGGAAGGGAAGTGGTTGTTCGAAAAAGAACAGACCCATTGGAATTTAATTTTATTTGACGAAAATAAATTACTTAATTAAATTCCACGCTAATTAATATTAGAAAAGGGAAAATTAAACAATGAAAACAAAAAAAAATTGATCCAAAAATATTATCAATCAATTGACCAAAGCTGAGTCGAGCGACGACAACGATACGATGGTGATCATCTTCTCAAATCTTTATTAGGTAGAAGATGTGTTTCTACATCTAAGCACATAAATGTTACTTTCTACCATCAATGTGGGGAAACTCACTTGAAAAAAGTAATTTTTCAATTTTCATTTCCCTCCAATTTTATTTTCCTCCATTTTCAATTCACATTTCATCTTTAAAGCCCATCATTTAGTGTCCACCGCTAAGTGATTTTAAAGCTTACTTGAAAAAAGTAATTTTTCAATTTTCATTTCCCTCCAATTTTATTTTCCTCAATTTCCAATTCACATTTCATCTTTAAAGCCCACCATTTAGTGTCCACTACTAAGTGATTTTAAAGCCCAACAATCCCCCACATTAATAGTGAATGACTATATTAAAAAAATACATGAAAATTTGTGTGATTTATAGGTGAGGATTAATCGCATCTGGATAAGTAGGTTTTCATTTGAACTTTTTGTAGTGAACATACATCGGGTAGATTTGATATCCTTGAACCGTCGAGCTTTGATGTATATCTAGACAACATGTGTCACACAATTAACCCTTAACCGTTCTTTATTCTCATTGTTGTGTCTGTTTCAGTCATAAACACCGCCTGATTTCATGAGTGCGTAAAGATCTGCACTTACACTAATTCTCCTTGAAGTGGTTTCACTTCACACTCACATAGGTGATTCCTAGATGTGTAACTCGTAGATACATTATTTGCTCACATCATGTCAAACTTAGAAATCATTAAAAAGCCTTAGCGCTTTATCATTGTTTCTGAACATTGTCGTATCATGAGAATGGATTGCGTTTAACGATAATGTTGAACCGTCATTCATAACTTTGTTTGATCTCCTTGAACCTAGATCTTGAGATCTCCAGTCAACCAGGTGGAGTTACCATTACGATGATTTGTTCTCGTCCATAATCTCATTCCCTTTGATTTTATCAACCGCATCTCTAGTTAGGTCTTTTGTAAGTGGATCCGACACATTATCATTTGACTTTACATAGTCAATCGTGATAATTCCACTGGAGAGTAATTATTTAACGGTATTATGTATTCGTCGTATGTGATGAGATTTTTTGTTATACGTCACGCTTCCAACCCTTCCTATTACAGCTTGACTATCACAATGTATGCATACATGTGCCAATGATTTAGGCCAAAACAAAATATCTTCCAAAAAATTCCGCAACCATTATGCTTCTTCACCAGTTTTATCCAAAGCTATAAATTCAGACTTCATTGTAGAGCGAGCGATGCATGTCTGTTTAGATGATTTCCAAGATATTACTACTCCTCCAATGGTGAAAATGTATCCGCTTGTGAATTTAGCATTCAAGAACATCCAAACAAGCAAAGGACATGAAGGACTAGGGTAAGAAGATCTCTGCATGCATCCCGACGTTGAGTTGCCCGTCGGATATAAGGTGCAACAATTTGACTTGTTTGATGGGAAGGGAAATTCTCGCGCTCATTTAAGATCGTACTGTGATAAGATGGTTAGAGTAGGTAAAGATCAGGACATCATAATGAAGTTGTTCATAAGGAGTTAGACAGGAGAAGCACTCGAGTAGTACACAAGCCAAGATCCACGAAAATGGAATAATTGGGGCGCGATGGCACAAGTTTTTGTGGACATATTTAGGTTTAACACTGACACAGTCTTAGATAGATTCTATTTGATGAAGTTGGAAAAGAAATTCATAGAGACCGTAAGAGAATACGCCATGAAGTGGAGGGCAGAAGCAGCAAAGGTTCAACCCTTGATGGCGGAAAGTGAGATGACCACTCTCTTTGTGCAATATTTGAAAGATGCAACTACTATGAAAGAATGACAAGCGTCATAGGATGGAGTTTCTCTGAAGTTGTAAGTATGGAAGATTTCATAGAAGAGGGTATCAAAACAAGAAGAATCACAAAGTTGGTAGTGTTGCAAACAACAAGCAAGACAATTTAGTCGGACTCATTTGGGGGAGTAATCAAGAAGAAGAGGGACGGATTATCCCCTATCATGATGGTCCAGGAACATGACCCAAACCAAATGTCAACCTACCAAAGTCCAGCATCCCAGCCTCTCTACTACAATCAAAATACCCAAAGTCCTCAGCCTTCCTATTGTAGCCAAAACGCCCAAAGCCCTCAGCCTTATTATCAACACTCACCTGCTCCATACCCTGTCTACCATACCCAGCCAATATATAGCCCACCTCGAGCGCCTACCTACCCGAATCCCTCACAATATCAACTCGCATACTCACCTCAACCACAAGTCCATCCAC
Source organism: Anisodus acutangulus (assembly GCA_029783415.1). Lineage (NCBI taxonomy): Eukaryota > Viridiplantae > Streptophyta > Magnoliopsida > Solanales > Solanaceae > Anisodus > Anisodus acutangulus. The sequence continues at coordinate 3,843,876 of CM056497.1, forward strand.
CAAACGCACCCAGATCCCGCGCAAATTACGAAAGAAAGTCAGTCAAAACCTATACATCTTTAGTCGAACCTCTAGCCCAGTTGTATGAAAGACTGAGAACCGCAGGAATACTCCAACCCAGCCCAAGAAATATCCCCAATCCTATTCCCAGATGGTACGATGAGACTAAGCATTGTGCATACCACTCTGGAATCACTGGACACGACATTGGAAGTTGTTATGCCCTCAAAAACAAAATCGAGGCATTGATCAAAGAATAAGTCATCCAACTAAAAGGATCTCCCACTAATGTAAACAATAACGATTTGCCAAATCATGTCAATGTCAATGTGAACATGATTACTATTGATGAAGAAAATAATTTGGAATGGACTATTGTGCCAATCCAGAGAGAGGGAAAAGTTGAATCATTGGCCTTTATCACCCCTGTAATTACACTTCAAGTGAGGGCACCGTTTGAAGTGGAAGTGCTTCCTCCGAAGTTGCGGATCATGACATCGTCTTTTGATACCAAAATTGTTCCTTGGAGTTATTCGACTGGGGAAAGGATCAATAGAAAAGAAAAACGGATTGTAGAAGTTGTCGCCGCTTGTATGATAAGATCTGGGCGGTGTTATGCCCCTGCAGAATTGGCGCGAGGAGAGCCAAGAAAGGAAGACAATCCAAAAAAGGACGTAACAGAGGCCGAAGTGGAAGAGTTCTGGAGGAAAATGCCAACTAAGGAATATTCCATTGTAGAACATCTAAAGAAAACACCGACCCAAATTTTTTTGCTATCATTGTTGATGAATTTCGCAACCCACGGGCGTGCTTTGTTGGAGGTACTAAAAGAAGCTTATGTTCCGAGGGAGACCACCGGCAAGAATCTCTCGGCCTTGATCGGACAAATTTTAGAGGCCCATAAAGTTTTTTTTTCATGACAAAGAGTTGTCGTCTGAAGGCTTGGAGCACAACAAAGTGTTTAACATAATTGTAAAGTGCATGAACAAGTTCATCTCTAGAGTGTTGATTGATGGAGGCTCAGTTGTCAACATCTGGCATGTGACAACTCTCCGAGCCCTGGGAATTGACATTAGAAAGATTCGTGAAATCCATGTGAGGGTTAAAGGCTTTGATGGAGCCCAAATGGGCGTTATGGGGGAAATTGATTTGTCATTGGAAGTAGGACCTGTAGAGTTCGTTGTGGAATTCCAAGTGTTAGACATATCTACCGGCTACAACTTGCTGATGGGAAGACCTTGAATCCATATGGCTGGTGCAATCCCTTCTACCATACACCAGAGATTAAAATTTGTCTGGAATCATCACGAGGTCGTGATACATGGAGAAGGGAGCAATTCAATATATCCCGAAAGCCAAATCCATGTTGTTGAAAGTGTGGAAATATTAGATAGATCTGTTTTCCATATCAGGGAGATTGCATGTGCTTCTAAAGCTGAAAAGCTGAAATTACCTCGGGTTCTCACAATGGTGGCCTAGGAAATGTTGAAAATGTCTTTAAGCTTGGTCGAGGCCTCGGATCGAACTTGGAAGGCGGAGCGGAGCCAATTCATTAGCTCAGTAAAAATGATACTTTTGGTCTCGGATACGAACCCACTCCTGAAGAAGTCTTATCGACCAATCTCCGAAGGAAAATAGATAATATTTTACCAAAGCTTGTTCCGCCTCTGAATCAGTCATTTGTCAAAGCATGCGCTGCTCATGAATCAAAGAAGGACGATGTAGACAACCTCGTGGAAGGACTAAAAATTATTTTCATTGTTGAAGAAGAAGCGAAATGCAATGTGATTCTGGATGATTACGATGGAGACCCAACCATTTGGGATGCAGAGCAGGGATATGTTTTGAAAAATTAGACATATGCTCCATCCCTCTTTATCCGGAAAGCTTGGTAGAAATTGTATTAATACTTAATGAAACAATGCGATTCAGATTGAGGCATGAATCACATTTATGCATTTAATGTGTTTTGCCTCCACCTTTTGAAAGCTTAAACGACAAATCCACATTGCTTTTGCTATTTCAAAATTCATTTTGTTTAATAATTTTTCTTTTCTCTTTCAGCATGCGAACTAATAAATTTGTCGATAATGTGAATGTGACATGTAATGAAACAAGCAAACAAAGTCCAAACGACGAACATGACTTCGAAGAATATGATGAAGACTCACAGTCGGGAGAATTGACCGAAGAATTGGAGCATTTTGAGAATAATTCAAAGCCAAATTTGGATGAAACATATGCAGTAAATTTGGAAGACGTAGAACCTGTGAAGGAAACAAGAATTAGTGTTCATCTGAGCGCCGCACAAAAGAAAGAATTGGTGGATATTTTGAGGCAATATATCGACATATTTGCTTGGTCTTATGATGATATGTCAGGTCTGAGCATAGATATCGTTTCACATAGATTACCCATTGAGCCATCTTGCCCTCCGGTGAAGCAAAAGTCGAGGAAAATCAAGCCTGATTTGAGTTTAAAAGTCAAGGAATAAGTTTCCAAGTAATTCGATGCAAAGGTCATTCGAGTTACAAGGTACCCCACTTGGCTAGCCAACATCGTACATGTGCCAAAGAAAGATGGAAAATACGGGTGTGTGTGGATTATCGGGATCTCAACAAGGCTAGCCCGAAGGATGATTTCCCCCTCCCAAATATTCACATACTCATTGATAATTGTGCGGAGCATGAATTGCAGTTATTTGTTGATTGCTTTGCTGGTTACCACCAAATCCTGATGGATGAGGAAGATGCAGAAAAGACAGCATTCACTACACCTTGGGGAGTATACTATTACCGGGTAATACCTTTCAGACTCAATAATGCAGGTGTCACCTATATGAGAGTCATGACTACTGTTTTTCATGATATGATCCATAAGGAAATTGAGGTCTACGTGGATGACGTTATTATCAAGTCATGAAGGGCTTCAGATCACTTGACAGATTTGAAGAAATTATTTGACCGGCTGAGACAATACAATATAAAGTTAAATCCTGTAAAGTGTGCATTTGGTGGCCCTGCTAGGAAGATGTTAGGTTTCGTTATAAGTAGAAGGGACATTGAATTGGACCCCTCGAAGATAAAAATTATTCAAGACTTGTCTTTTCCAAAAAGTCGAAAGGACGTGATGAGTTTTCTCGATTGTCTCAATTACATCAGCAGGTTCATAGCGCAATCAACAGTGATATGTAAGTCAATATTCAAGCTACTGAAGGAAGACGCTGCTACCAAGTTGACATCAGATTGTCAGCAAGTTTTTGATAGAATCAAGGAATATCTATAAATTCGCATGTTTTGGTGCCTCTAGAACCCGGAAGGCCTTTGTTGTTATATCTGTATGTGTTAGAAAATGCATTTGGATGCATTCTGGGACAACAAGATGAAACATGAAAGAATGAGCAAGATATATACTACTTGAGCAAGAAGTTCACGCCTTATGAAGCTCGGTATACTTTGCTGGAACGCATTTGTTGTACCTTGACTTGGGTTGCACAAAAGTTTAGACATTATCTGTATGCATATACCACTTATCTCATCTCAATAATGTACCCGCTCAAATACATCTTTCAGAAGCACATGCCTATTGGAAGCTAGCAAAATGGCAAATCTTTCTAAGTGAGTTCGACATCATATATGTTACCCAAAAAGCCATCAAAGGACAAGCGCCAGCTAATCATCTTGCTGAAAACCTAGTAGATGAAGAATACATGCCTCTCCAGACTTATTTTTTGGACGATGAGGTATTGTTTGTTGGAGAAGATATCTCAGAAGAATACCCGGTTTGAAGACTGTTCTTTGACGGAGCTGCAAACTTCAAAGGAATTGGTATCGGTGCAGTCTTGATTTCAGAATCGGGTAAGCATTGCCCAATCTCGGTGAAGCTCAGATTCCCATGCACCAACAATATAGAAGAATGCGAAGCTTGTATACTCGGACTTAGAATAGCCATTGATATGAACATACAAGAATTGTTGGTTATCAGTGATTCATACTTATTGATTCATCAGGTACAAGGCGAATGGGCCACCAAGAACGTGAAGATACTTCCTTACCTGCATTGCGTGAAAGAATTGTGCAAAAGGTTCAATGAGATACAATTCAAGCATATTCCACGAACTCAAAATGAATTTGTTGATGCTTTGGCAACTCTGTCCTCTATGATTCAACATCCGGATAAGAATTACATTGATCCTATCAAGGTGAACTTGTTGGATCAGCCAACCTATTATTTCCATATAGATGAAGAACTTGATGGAAAGCCCTTGTACCACGACATTAAGAGATATCTCAAGGCAGACAAATATCCAGAAGGCTTAACCATCACTCAAAATAAGACACTTCGGAGGTTAGCAAACCATTTCTTCCTAAACGGAGAAGTCCTTTATCGGAGGACTCCGGATCTAGATTTGTTAAGATGTGTTAATGGCCAAGAGGCAAGAATGTTAGTTGAAGAGATACATAGAGGCACGTACGGGCCTCATATGCATGGTTTCACTTTAGCAAAGAAGATTCTGCGAGCAAGGTATTTTTGGATGACCATGGAAACAGATTGCATTCACTTCGTGCAAAAGTGCCATCAGTGTCAGATTCATGGCGACTTAATTCGGGTACCTCCTAACGAGCTCAATGTGATGAGTTTTCCTTGGACATTTATAGCTTGGGGCATGTATGTCATTGGTCCTATTGAACCTGCCGCGTCAAATGGACACAAATTCATTATAGTGGCAATTGACTACTTCACGAAGTGGGTAGAGGCATCGTCACATAGGTCAGTGATAAAGAAGGTAGTAGTTGACTTCGTCCGCAATAACATAATTTGCCAATTTGGAATCCCCGAGTCGATTATAACAAATAACGGAGCTAATCTCAACAGTAATCTGATGCATGAGGTATGTGAGACGTTTAAGATCACTCACCGCAATTCCACTCCATATCGACCTCAGATGAATGGAGCAGTTGAAGCAGCCAACAAAAATATTAAGAGAATACTGCGGAAGATGGTTGATAATTACAAGCACTTGCATTAGCATTTGCCTTTGCACTTTTGTGCTATTGCACTACAATCAGGACTTCTACTGGGGCAACGCCGTATCTTTTGGTCTATGAGACAGAAGTTATGTTACCAGCAGATGTAGAAATATCATCATTGAGAACTATTCAAAAAGCCGAGTTGAGCGAAGCCAAGTGGATACAGAATCGATACGAGTAATTGATGATGATTGATGAAAAGCGGATGAGCGCAGTTTGTCACGAGCAACTTTATCAGAACAGAATGGCCAAAGCTTTCAACAAGAAAGTAAAACTATGGAGTTTCAAACCGGAGCAGTTGGTGTTAAAACATATATCCCCACACCAAAATGAAGCTAAAGGAAAGTTCGCACCTAACTGGCAGGGGCTTTACATGGTTCACCGAGTGCTAACTGGAGGGGCACTAATCCTATCTGAAATGGATGGGAAGTATGGCCAAAAGCTATCAACGCATATGCGGTGAAAAGATACTACATTTATGAATTTTTCTATGTAATGCATTTTCTATATCGTAAAAGTTGCGCTCCCTTGGCGGGATACACAAAGAACCCATATCGGGTTTCGTCTTTTTAAAGCACAAATTTTCCTAAAAATTTCATTTACTTGTAACATGAACTACATTATGACCTGATTCCCTCGGCGGAATACGTAGGCGGCCCACATCATCTTCGGTCCTATTTTAGAAAACCTTACAATCCCCTTTTTGCTGGTAACGAACTACGTTATGACATGATTCCCTTATTGGAATACGTAGGCGGCCTATATCGGCTTCGGTCACACCATTAGAAAATTTTCTCCCTTATCTTGCATGTAACGAAATACGCTCATCTGATCGCCTTGATAGGACAGACAAGCAAGCCACACAAGACTCGATTTTGTCCAGTTGAAAGTTCAGCATCCTCACATACCAGAATGGGGGGCAAATTTTAAGGGTTCATTGCAAGGAGACGCCGATAGACATGGAAAAGTGTTGACCAACTAAGTCTTCAGTCAGAAAAATGATTTTGGATAAGACGTTTGCTTTGTTTCACTGCATGTCATTATTCGAGAGTTCGACATAAATTCTTCTTAATATGCATACTTTCTTATAAGCAAATTATTTTCAACAAATATTTTCATTAACAACTAGCCAAGACTGGAAACCAGACATGGGTTACAGGTCCGAAACAGTAGGACGTGCAAGTATCAATAGCCGAAGCTAAAAGTCAATGCGAATCAACCGCCCATCTCCCAAACTCACAAATTTCTTTGAGTACAGGTTTTTCAGGTGGAAAGAGGCAGGGAGGCCACACCATTTATGTTTAATTTCGCAAAGAAACTTCCGCATCGCAGTACAACCCGCAAGGATCACATTCATGTTTTGCGTCTGTACAAAGACGTCATCTTGACCTACAGGGTCCCAACCACGTTATGTTTGTGCAATTACAGTATTTAGACTCACAGGGTCACATTCTCATCACGTCTATGCAAGGACGACATTTTACATTACATATGTGCATGTACGTCATTTTTCATCACGTCTATGCAAGGAAAGACGTCATCTCATTATGTCTGTGTAAGGACGTCGTATTCTCATTACGTCTGTGCAAGGACGTCATTTTGCATTACGTCTGGGCAAGGACGACATTTTGCATTACGTCTGTGCGACATTTTGCATTACGTCTGTGCAAGGACGTCATTTTGCATTACGTATGTGCAATGACGTCATTTTGCATTACGTCTGGACAAGGACGACATTTTACATCACGTATGTGCAAGGACGTCGCATTCTCATTATGTATGTGCAAGGACGTTATTTTGCATTATGTCTGGGCAATGACTACATTTTGCATCACGTCTGTGCAAGAATGTCATTCTCATTACGTTTGTGCAAGGACGTCGCATCTCATTACGTCTGTGCAAGGACGTCATTCTGCATTACGTCTGGGCAAGGACGACATTTTGCATTACATCTGTGCAAGGACGTCATCTCATTACGTCCGTGCAAGGACACCATTCATCACGTCTGTGCAAGGACGTCGCATCGCATTACGTATGTGCAAGGATGTCATTTTACATCACGTATGTGCAAGGATGATATTTTGCATTACGTCTGTGCAAGGACGTCATTCATCACGTCTGTGCAAGGACGTCATTCATCACGTCTGTGCAAGGACGTCATTCATCACGACTGTGCAAGGACGTCGCATTGCATTACATATGTGCAAGGACGTCATTTCAATTCACAGGATTGTATTCTCATATACTCATTGTATGCAACAGTTATGCACTAATTTTTATCTTAGCTTTAGCCCGCAGGAGTTTGAATCGGCAGGAGCTTCAACACAACGTGGAACTATCTCTTGCAGTGAACTGAGGCAAGTTATTGGAGAACTGTACTTCCCAACAAATGTCAACGACCTACTTCGAACGTCATTTCGCTCTTTCCCAATTTTTTGTCGCACCTGCAACCGGTGGCATCATAACTTGATCTAGGGCAGTATTTCTTGAATCTGCACCAACTTTTACTTCTCAATTTATCGATATCGCAATTTCTTCTCCCTCAAAATTCTATCTCTGCCCATGTATCCCTAATCTTCGTTCAAGTCCCGATGATCATGACAAAATTGGCTAATCATTTAACTTCTTTATCCGAAAACTCTTTCATCGTCTCCAGCCAAAGAGGGCAAGTTGTTGGCAGTTTGGCACCCAATTTTGTCCCCTCTTTTTCGATTATATATATATATATATATATATATGAATAAGGCCTTTATTATCGTCGTATATTCTCAATATCATTATTTATTATTATTCGTATTTTTTACTATCATTTGTCTTTTAATATCATAATCATAGTTTTACCTAATATTATATGTTATTTTATTTTCGCAAAACGGCATCACATTTTATTTATTTATTTTAAGCCATAAGCATTTCATAAATATCATATTTTATTATTACCACATCGTTATTTTTTATTTAAATAATTTATATTTTCTCCAAAGCATTTTTTTTATATAATAAACCCCTTTTATATTTTTAACACACAACCCATTTTTCCTCCTCACCCAAAATACTTTACCAACCCACCAAAAAACCAGCCCAATCGACAACCCAAAAAAACCAGCCCAACCGGCCACCCAAAAACCCGACCCAACCCTATTTCAGCCCAACCCCCACACCCATTTATCCCTAAACTTAACTCAAACCAAACACACACTTCTCTTTCACCCTTCCCCAAAAACCAGTCGATCCCCCATACTCTATCCCCTCAAAACCCGCCGCAGCCCACACCCCTAACACCACCACACCTCTCCCCGTCACTTCACCCTATCCCCAAAACCAGCGACTTGCACCCCTAAAATCCGCCTCCAAAATCGTCACATTTGCTTCTTTAATTTGAAAATCAAACTCGAAGTTGAAAATGGGTATGGGGTGAACATTTTTTGGGAGGAATCCATCTATAAATACCCCCCTTGTTCTTCATTTTTTTGGGTGTGGGGGTGGGGGGGGTGAAAAAAGGGAAATCGAAAACGGGGTCCGAAAAAAGAAATCATCCGAAAAGAAAATCAAAAAAATGAAGGTCCGAAAAACAAAAGAAAAACATTGAAAACGAGGAGAAAAATCAGAAAAAGAAAACGGCTTGTTCCTATTTTTTTGTTAAAAATACTCCTCTTTGGTTTCCTAATTTCTAATCCGAAAATCCATTTTTGAATACTAGTTTCAATAATCAAATCTCCCATGTTTGTTTCGAGTTTGTTTCGGTTTTGTTTCGGGTCTGTCGCATTCCGGGTCGCATTTGATTTCGGGTCGGGTCAAAATCGAAACCGGAACTGTTTCGGATCGGGTCAAAATCGGGTCCAAAATCAGAAAATCAGAATTCCAAAATAATTTTTCCGAGCAAATTCGACAATTCGAGACGACGCCTAGGTTCGCTGTCCGGAGAAGGTCAATAAACACGGATTTTCCACTGGTCCTTTTTACATTTTTTGTGTTTTATGCGACAAAATGTAGCTTGTTCATGTTTTCTAAGTATGCTAGTTTATTTAATTATCCAATAGTGTTTAAAATGCTTTTCTTGTGATATTAGACGTGTGTTTAGTATTATATTATGTTACAAAACATGTTTAGAGGACATTATGATATTGATTACTTCTTAATGCTTAGTGTTGATTAACTGAATATGATATTTGTTTATTTAGTTGGATATTTATGTCTAAGTATGTTATGCTAAGACCTGTACTTAGAATCATTGGATATGCATGTTGTTTCAGTACTTTTTTTATAAACGTCATGACATAGTTGGATTGTTTGTTATTATTTTTGAGAGGTCGTGATTTGTACCAATTTAAGGTTTGATAGTATGGTCATTATTTGGTTCTGCTACATTTTTTGGGATTGTGCTAAAAAGTGATAGAGTTTTAGTTGCTTTATAAACTTGGATACACATTTGTTTGACTTGTTCACATGTCTTATATAGTTTAAGAGTAGTAAATGGTAGATTAGCCTTGAATGTTAACTAGCATGCCTATAAATCTGTATGTAGTGAGTCTAGGATAGCCTACATGGATGTTTTGTGCATGCATGAGTGTTTTGAATCCTAGTTTGATAAGCTATTGAACTAAAAAATGTGAAACCTGCCCATTCTGACCAAGTCTTATCAACCGGTCCATAATTGCACTTGTTATTAACTATTGTCTGTAGTTGTTTGATTCATGATGTGTTGTGTTGTTTATGTTATCCCCTGTGTGGGGTGTTACTATGTCTAGTTAGACAGTATGAATATGATTATGCGCGTTTCTTGGTTTAAATGGCCCTATATGTTTAAAATGTTATATTTGATTGGTCATTTGGTCATCTCTGTTTGTCCCACATTACTATTGGACTAACTATATGCTTACCCTATAAGTTAAGGTTTATTGTGCCTAATGCACTATATGCTTACCCTCTCCGTCTAATGTTTATTATTCCTAATGCATAATATAAATGTGATTGTTCATACTTAGTTTGGTTCAAATGATTCTGTATACCTGAAAAGACATCTCTTTGTGGTTACTTGTTCATTTTCTGGACCCTCATGCTTACTAAATTGACCATATAATTACCTTTGTCTGTCTAAGGGCTAAAGTGGATCCATTACAGCATGTAATGCCTTTTAAGTTATTTTGGTTCTATGTCAATCTGTTAAGAGAGCTAAATGGGGCTTATATCAACATTTAACACTTATTGAACCTCCCCGGTTTGCATACATTAGTTTGTTAATTTTGTTTCATATAGTAGTATGTATAAGGTGACTAAGTCTTGTAACTGCCTAAGGGTTTGAATATAAATGAGCTAAATATGACTATGCCTAGCCTATTTTGTGCCATCTAGACCCAAATATGCAAGCATTTCCCTTTCCTTGTTCTCTTTCCCTTTCTTATTATCTATGTTGTATATCAAACATGAGGCCTAACAACATATTATTCTTCACGAATTATTTATTTACATTTTTCTTATGTATATATTTTCATGTTCCGTCTACTAATCATTTTATTTTATTTTGTTTACATGAAATACATCAAGAGCAACGAAGAGTCTCGTTATGAGACTCATCATGACTATTGTCAAACGAAGACCCGCATCCACGTTCATTGCATTCTCCATCACACCCAACCACCACCACACCACTTCACTCCATTTCCCCTCTCTCATTGAGCTCCACACCATTCCACCAAATAACCATCATTCTTCGGCTAACCACCATCTCTACCAACTCATAACGCCAACAACAACAACAACAACCTCAACCTCTTTATTCTTTCTCACCAGTGCCACAACAACTAGCAACAACAACCAGTCCTCACCGGCCAGTTTGCGCTGACGAGCAACAACACCGAATTTCTTTCCCTTATCTGTTCTTGTGTTCTTATTTTCCTGTGAAAATGGAATCCGTTATTGTTGGGGTTAATTTATTATGGGTCAATTTTATTTAGTGGGTCGCTGGTCGAATTAATAGAGGGGGTGAATGCTTTTAATTGAAATCGGGTTATTTAGGTTGATTTTGAAATTTCTGTCAAATGATGGGTATTTTTAGAAACTTTGCTAACCGGGGGGGGGGGGGATTTGACTCCAACTTATAACGAGAGGGGTAGATTTGATCACAACTTGTAATGGAGGGTAAAAATAGCCAATTTATGAAAGCAGATGGGTATTTTTTTTACCCTTTTCCCATAAATGTATGAATTACGTTTTTACATTAATTTAACGGTTAATCATCATTAACAAATAAAAAAACAGTTTGGTGCACTAAGCTCCCGCTATGTGTGGGGTCAGAAAAGGGTCGGACCATAAGGATCTATTATACGCAATCTTCCCTTCCTGGTTATATGACAACAACTTTACCGGTTACTTTAAGGCTCACCTTCATCATTAACAAATGAAAATTGCTAAATTTTTCCATCAACTATTGGAAATTAAAAAACTATATCATGTGTTTGATTTGGTGCCATAAAAATCCTCATGGTTATGCAAGTAGCACACTTATACCCCTCAAAACTAGCGGACCTCCACGTATAACCAAGAAGGGGCAAAAAGTCATATATGATTGGACAATTTTGCTCTTAGCTAATAGTTGGAGTTACTCGTGTAGTCGTAGTAGGTCATTATTCACTAAGATTTGGTGAAAACAAATTTATTCACTCATGCTTCATTTATTTTCATTGCAATTAGAGTAAATACATAAGTTCCCCTGAACTTATTTAAAAAACTTAATTTTATACTATAACTTTACGAACGTTTATTTACTCCTCTATTCTTGTTCGAAATGGAATAAATATCACTTCACATGGTGATGTGGCAAAAAAAATGAAGGCGCGTAAATTTTGAAAAAATATGGTGGGCCCCATTTAATAAATAAAAACAAAGATGGCCCCAGTTCTTTTCTCCTTCTTCTAACCCACCCCCAACCCCCGCGCGATCCTTCTCCTTCTTCCCCATCCTCTGCGCCATACTCTTCTTCTTTTTCTAATTTCTTCCTTTCTTTTTCTAGCAGTTCCTAGAGTACAACTTATATTGGCAGAAGAAGCAAGAAAATCCTAGAGCTTCCTCCGTCGCTAAAATGTCGAAGCAAAACGATTTTGGTTGTCGAAAAACGCAGCACACGGGCATCAGATTTCAATTTCTGGCGAAGTGTAGTTTTCAAATGGGTCAAAGATTTTTGCGGCGAGTATATCATCAATAGACCCACCAACATCAATTGAGAGAATTCTGACTTTTCGGTGCCGAAATTATTGTTTCCGGCGAATGAAACTGATAAATTGATCTCTCTTCCGGTGACAAAAAAATTCGGGTCATCGAAATTTGTTTTCAAGAATTGAATATTGTTTCTTTGAGCTAAAACAATGACAATCTTTAATGTATAATGATTTCATTGAGAGAAGAACTTTGGAAGATGACTTGAAATTACATGCACAAGATTCTTTTATCTTCTTTTTAAAAAACCCATCTCTGTTTTTCTTCTGTCCATTTTGACTTTTGGTGCTGAAAGATGGTGGGAAAGGAGTTAAAAGGGGAGAATTTGTGGAATGAAAGCCAAGTGTTTGATGATTTGACTGAGAGAAGAATTGGGGAATATGACTTGAAATCTACACGCTGAAAAAAGAAAGGGTACTGGAGAAGAAGAAAGTGATTATGCAGACTGGGTTTAAGAATTAATTAGTGTATAACAATATTAGTAAGGAAATAGAAAAATAGTTAATAAACAAAAAAATGAAAAAAGGAAAAAAATCAAAATTTAGAGAATTTTTACATGGCTCTGATGTGGCACTGATATGGCAATGACATGGCGTTGATGTGACATTGACGTGACGCGTGTGTAATGCACCTTCCATTGTAAGACTAATATTATAATCTTAGGGTGTTATTTAATCTATTTCAAACATAAATAGGGGAACGGGGTAAACGTTCATAAAGTTATAATGTGAAATTGAGTTTTCTAGGGAAACGTACGTAGAAGTTTGAATTTAAATGCAAATTTGAATATTAAGATGTGCAATGAATTTAGATGTTTGAATTTGAATATACATATGAATATAAAATATTACAAAAATCTAAATATTAAATAATTGATTTTTTTTAACATCTGAATGCATAATACTTGTTTTTATTTAAAAATTGATAAATATAAAATTAATAAAATACTACTAAATTAATCTAATACATACTAATAAAATAATTTTAAAAATCACATGGTGATTGGTAGAGAGGATGACTGACGGTGGTGGTTGTAGGTGTAGATTATGAATGGTGTTGGGCAATTAGTGATGTATGTAGATAGTTGTGGTGGTTGACAATATATAGTGGTGACTGATGCTGATAATTGCCTGTAATAATTGGTTATTATTGTGGCAATGGTAAATGGTGGTGATGATTTTAAATGGTAGCTAATAATGACGCAATTGATTGTAGTGATTGACAATGAGGCGGATGTGGATGATGGTTGTGGGTGGTAAGGTGGTGGTAGTTGATAAGTTGAACGATAACGCCAATAGTTGATAATGGTGAGCTATGGCGATAGCAACATTGGGGAATGGATGGAATTGGTGCAATTGATTGACATCGAGATAGTTGTGGATGAGGATGATGGTTGTGAGTATTGGGTGGCAGTAGTTGATAATGTTGGACGACAACAACAGTAGTTGATAATGATGGGCGATGACAGTAGCGGTAGCGGTGAATGAATGAAATTGGTGAATTTCCAGCTTTGATGAAATCATTGAATATACATCATAATGATATTAAGACTTTGTTAAAGATCATAATAACTTAGATCTATTCATACCCATTGAGTGGTTACAACAACATACTCAGTATAATTCCATAAGTGGGGTATGGGGAGGGTAGAGTGTACGCATACCTTACCTCTATCGTGATGAGTAAAAATGTTGTTTTTGAAAGATGCTCGGCTCAAAGATAAAGCAAAAAAAGCAGGTCAAATAGGAAAAATGGTACAGTAACTACAACAAAACAGTATGCTAAGCAAATACCAAAAGATAATAGATAGTACGGAAATCAAAGGATAAGAAACTACTAGAGAAATCCTACGACTACTAGTTAGAAAAGAAAAGAACACCGAGACAATGCTCTAATACCTACTATACTTCTACACTAATTTGTGTCCTCCACAACCTCATATCTAAGGCTATGTCATCGATAAGCTGCAGCTGCGCCATATCCGTTCTAATCACTTCTCCCCAATACTTCTTCAGTCTACCCCTACCTCTCCTGAAACCATCTGTAGCCATTATGTGGTTGTAACACAAAAATAAAAGACACATTTAATGATTAAAATATGAATGATTAAGATTCAAACCTGAAAAACAATCAGCTTTACTGACTGCGATCTAAATAATTAAAATTAGAACCTTCATTAAGTACAAACAAATAAGGCCTAACATATAAAGTTCGGGAACACATATATCTCTAATTAATCTAACTAAAAATAAGTGTCCCCAATTAATCTTACACAGTTTTCGCTGTTTTTAACAATCATAGTTTATTAAATATTTTCCAAGGTAAAAAATTGTCACTTGTTAACAAATTTACATGATCAAAATTACTCAAATATATATATTTGACGGACTATTTTGAATACACCCAAACATAATGGACCATTTTGTTATTTACTCCGTAAAGCATTACTAAAAAGATGCTACATATTTAAGTTAGGGAAATTAATAAAAGAAAGAATTTAAAAGTGAGCATATTTTAAAAGGCATTGACCTTAATTAAGATAAGGAAATAAGGAAAGGGTTGTTACTTGTGATTTCATCAAAGCTGATACGTGTCTAGTTTCCATATGTGTGAAGGACTTGAATCTTGATCGACTATTTATAGTACCAACCACTCATTTAATTTTCTCTCATTATTTAACAGTTACTATATATATAAATTTCAGGTTAAAAAAAGAGTGACCAAATTTGTGATAGAATAATAAATCAGAGCTCAGTGGTACTAGTAGTAGTGTTGTGTGTGGTGTGCAGAGAGAGTTATGGTCATGGAAACTGCCATTTGTGGCCGAGTTGCTCTTTCTCCCCATCAAATTTTCCAACCTAAGCCTGGTAAACCCATCTTTCTCCCCGGATCACGGGAGCTTAGTGTACCGGGCTGACTTTTGAATATGTTAATTGTTTGAATTGTTGAATCTTTATTGTTGTTTCACCAATAATTGCTCGTTCTTTCGAGAGATTGTGGCAATTTAATTGGAATAGTTTGCTTTCTTGAATGTTTCTGGACTTGTTCTGTTTGAAATTTATGGAATATTCTTGCCTGCCTGAGAATTCTTGGGTTTCAATTTGTTTATGTGCATTTAGAGTGAAAAAGGGAGAAAAAGTTACGGTCTTTGAACTCGGATTTGAAAAACCCTGATATCTAATGATTACCCTAAAGTACCAGTGACCAGAAACTCAATACAGGAAAAAGAGTGGCAGTTGGGGGCTGTTCTGGGGGTGGGTGGGGGCTAGAGATAAGACTCTTTATGCTAGTATTATTCTTCCTGAAACATTCATAATAGTTTCAAGTAAAGAGTAAATTGAACTTTGAACTTTTACTAGGGCAGAATGGGAATGTTTTTTCACTGAAAAGGACTGAAATTTGTGAGAGAACTATGAGAGTCCAAGTTGAAGAGCTGATTGTTTATCTGCATCTTTGACTGGTCAATCACGGTGACCTGGTCATTAGTATTTTTAGATAATGTTGAACATTTCTTCCATTCGAAACTAGTCTAGTTTCGAAGTTGGTCCAAGAGAAATGTATTGGTTTTGAGATATCATGGATTTACTAAAGCATTAATTGAAATATATGTATGTAATTTTGAATTTGTCAATTCACTTTTATAATTTATAGTAGATTATTCTGTATCTAATAGGAGGGCGTGGAGGACACAGATTAGGGCAGTACATAAGTAGGAGTAGAGAGTTCCATACTAGCAGGCGTAGTACTTCAACTGTAGTTTCTTGTCCTTCTATTTCTGTTACTCCCTCTGTCCTAATTTATGTGATATAATTTGACTCGGCACGAAGTTTAAGAAAGAAATGAAGACTTTTGAATCTTGTGTTCAGAGACATTTGTGTGGTTATAGATCATCTCATTAAGCGTAATAGGTAAATGTTAAAGTTAAATTGTTGCAAAATAAGAAAATGTATCATTCTTTTTGGGATGAACTAAAAAAGAAAGTGTATCACATAAATTGGGACAAAGGGAGTAGTATTTATTGTCTCTTGTTCCTGCATAGCATATTATTTTGTTGTAGTTACTGTTCCTTTCTTATTTGACCTGCTTTGTTATTATTCTATTGCTTTATTGTTATTGTTGTATTGCGTTATTCTTAGCCGAGGGTTTATCGGAACAACCTCTCTACCTCCAAGGTAGAGGTAAGGTCTGCGTACAACCTACCCTCCCCAGACCCTACTTGTGGGATTACACTGGGTATGTTGTTGTTGTTGTTTGTTGTTTGTTGTATTATGTATCTAATGTATATAGAATTAGAATACGTGTACATAAGTTGGAGAACTGATGAATTACCACTGTGTTCTTCATGTATCTTGACTCACATATGTTTGTAACTTGACATAAGATTGAATTGCCGCTTATGTGATACAGGAGATAAGAAACCTCGCCAAAAACAATGGACAAATCGGAACGCTTTAATGGCAATGCCTATAGCAGGAGTAGGCAAAGGTGGTGGCGTGTTGGATAAGCCCGTCATAGAGAAAACAACTCCTGGGCGTGAGTCTGAGTTCGACTTGAGGTATGGATTCCTCAAATGTGAAGTATGTGTTGTTTTCAATTGACTCAGATTTCTATAGGCTAAAACCATTCTTTCATGAGTCCAAAACTTTTTGATTCTTCTCTGTCACGTTGATGGTGGGTCATAACAGTAATATAGTTAGACATTCGAAGTTAAGTAACGAAGTCCAATCATGTCAACTTCAGAACCCTTCTCCAAAGATAGAAGGAAGAGAATATACTGTTTCTTTCTATGCATGGTTGATGAAAGGAAGAACCCAAGCATGCTGACACGTTGGAGTCACATCCATATATATATAACTACACGGGATTTTTCATTCTTGAGTGGCTATATTTCTTGTTTGGTGGACCTGTTATTATTCCCTTTCTCTGGACTACATTTCCCTTGGTAAACAGAAAAATGGAAACTACCCTGAAATGCTCTCTATTGTGGGAACTGGGCAGTTATTTGTCAAATGAACAAAGTCGTTCCATCCTGTCTTTCCAAATCCAGAAGGAAGTCTTTTAATGCTTCGTTCTCCTTCACTGTACATTGTCTTTGCAAACTGGCTTACTGTCAAACTCCAACCACTGCAGCATCCAGATTCCATCCTCACCTCTACTAACCTATTTTAGTCACATGTTTTTCCACCTTCACACAGAGACAACCTAATCAATTCCCAATTCCCAATTCCCACCGGGAGAAAACCACAGATCAGGTTATACCATTCACGACTCCAATCAAAAGAATCCTTATGTTTTCCAATGGAAAAATGAATTTCCAACTCCCTGAATAGTCAGGTGATCTTCAACACTAATAAGGTGGAAGATGGCAAATGAAAGAGGGGAATTTTTCCAACAACATACCCTCCCCAGACCCCACTTGTGGGATTACACTAGGCCTCATCTTTGGATGCATATTGCTTGATTGTTGTTTAGGTGATGTGTAAGTACTTTGTACAACACTAATACGGTGGGTGGAAGATGACAAATGAAAGAGGAGATTTTTTTTTGACAGCAATTCAATGGTATAGGTGGAGAGCAGGAACAAAGCAAGGGTTTTCAAATAATGGTGATTCTTGTAAAGATGGGGGAAAAAGGCAATCTATCTAGGATCATAAATCTGGAATATTTTGTTTAGGGAGCACCCGAGAATTTTCCTTCAGACTAGAAGACCAATATATCTCACCCTAAGCATAGAGCAGGTATTTATTTGTTTATTTATTCATGGATAAGTTAGGCAAGAGTTGAATATGGATCAGACCCCAAAGTAGACCAGAAATTTTCCTATTGATATGATGCATATAAAAAGAACTGCATGCATTCCTATAGCTTCTGGGGTTTCTGTTGAAAATGATACAACTTGTGAGGTTGAAATGCAATGATTAATAAAACTTTCTGAAAAGAATAAATGCAATGATTTAATAATCTATAATCACAACAACTTGTCTTCCTTTTCCAGAAAATCAAGGAAAATGTCCCCGCCCTATCGCGTGATGCTGCACAATGACAATTACAACAAGAGGGAGTATGTTGTTCAAGTACTCATGAAGGTTATACCAGGGATGACGGTGGACAATGCTGTTAATATCATGCAAGAGGCACATCACAATGGTCTGGCAGTGGTGATAATCTGTGTTCAAGCTGATGCAGAAGAACATTGCACACAACTAAGAGGCAATGGTCTGCTAAGCTCCATCGAGCCTGCCAGTGGAGGTTGTTAAAGATAATGAACCTGATGGGGGTGATATTGTATATAAATGTTGACAATGACATAGTGCGTCGTTACCTGAGTGAGCTCGAAGTAGAACATATTACTGTAAACAATGTCAGCACCACAGACCATCGAGTTCGTATAATAGTATACGAATTATATCAATCACTCAACTATGTCTAAATTCAAAGTAGTTTGGTCAAATCCCAAATATGAATCCCCTCTGTTTCTATTATGTTCTATCCAAGTCATATCATTCAATTCTTACAGAATAATTTGTTTTTATGGCAAATGAGAGGTTCTCATAATCGCTAACTTGGTTCTGCATACATAAGTAGTTTAATCCAGACTGTCACGGAATTTTTGCTCTCATTGCTAAGCTAAGTTTGTATCTTCTGTATACTAGAAATAAGAAAAATAAAATAAGAAGATTTACTTCTGGCGTGGGCTTGAGGACCAAGACGGGCATTTTTTGATAGATACTGAATATGTGATACACTAGTGGGTACATTGGGACATCCCATGTAGTCATTAACAAAGAAACGGCCAGCCACGGATGCGTGACTATGAACTTTGAAAAGGATTCTTTGCTTGATGAAAGGCATCCTACCAACCACTAGTCAAACATATGCAGTATTTTCCATCAAAGAATTTCCAATCATTTAACCACCGTAAGTTGAATTGGTGTGGCGTAAACACCCGGTATGGGTAAGAATTACCACTATAAATTCCAAATCAAAGAAGGAATACAGGAAAACTTAGACTTTGAAAATCACATTTGATGAAAAGAACCAAGAGATGCCAATGCTGCCCCCTATCCAAACACTGAATACATCACGCCTAGTTTAGAGTCACAAGAGAAGAAACTATTCTTCTATGATTCTCTTTCTTTTCAATTTGAAAATATTAAGATTTAAGTTAGAGGCAGTCAAAATAGATGGAAGCATGTCTGCTCTTTATTAAAATCTGCATTTATAGGGCCAAGGGAGTCAAAATAGATGGAAGCGTTATGCTGACTATAATTATCTTTACTTGCTACTCCAACCTTTGTGTGAGATTTTAAGATAAATTAAAATAGGATTTAAATAAAATATACCGGCATTGCAAAGATTTTTTTATACTATTAATAAATTTAACACGTGATAGCAGATTAATTGTCATTTTTTACCAGTTTAAGCTTATCAAGAGTTCATATACAACCAATTAATAAGTTATCTAATTGTGTAAATATTTACAAATAATAATATGATCG
Source organism: Anisodus acutangulus (assembly GCA_029783415.1). Lineage (NCBI taxonomy): Eukaryota > Viridiplantae > Streptophyta > Magnoliopsida > Solanales > Solanaceae > Anisodus > Anisodus acutangulus. The sequence goes on from CM056497.1 coordinate 3,863,617, forward strand.
GGGGATTGAACTTCCATTCCGTGTTTAGAGTTATTGTTCGGTGATGTTACAAAGTGAAGGTGTTTGGTGGAAGGAAAAAACACGGCATTGACGCAAATTAACTACTATAATATATCAGAAGTTTAAGAACTTCATTGCATATATTATATTCAATATGACAATATGAAAATTTTGGATATCCGATTTTTTTCGGATCGGCTTCGGATCATAATTTTACCGATCCGAAATCAGAAATGAACAGCCCTAAAGGGAAGAGGAAAATATTGCAGATAGTAATTGAAGCTTTATTGGGTAAAAGGCATCAACGTTGTTTGCTGTAAGTTTAAAATTAAGTGGACAAATATGGAAAGAACTCAAAACCATGTTCACTGAGTATTGCTTCTTGATAACAAAAGCGCGTCTAAATAATAAAAAAAGAGCATTAGAAAGCTTCTAGTTTTATCTACATCAAAACTAGAGCAGGAAAGACAGAGTCTAAGACTAATTCAGAATCAGTCCAAGGGACAAATCAATAGGGTTGAAGATCACTCCACGATGTGGCAAATACTGTTGGAAATTTACTAATGTAGAATTAAGTTTATCCCATTATTTATGACTCGAACAATTGGGCCCCGCACGTCAGAAATATTGTTTCCACACATGTGCAACCTCAGTGCCAAGTATCGTAAATTTCGTTAATGAAAGAGATATTGGTACGTAAGTGAAATGTTTGAGACATAGAATGATGGACGGTTATTTGCTAAATGACAAGTGTTACGAATGAAGGATTATGCGAGGTGTAAGATGGAACGGGTAGGAAAAGGGCCGCGGAGCCGAGAAGGGTCGCGGCGCCTCTCGGAATGGGCTGCGGCGCCCCCTTGTAGCGCCGCGGCGCTAATTCCAATTTTTGGTTACTGGAGCCGCGGCGCTAAATGCTGCAGCGCCGCGACGCTTCCCAGACAGTGTTTGCTCGACGGAATCCCAAAGGTTTGACTGTTGAGGGGGTTTCAATGACATTGAACCCACCCAATAATGGTCATTACTTGGACCATTATATTGCTGCATTACTTGGGGGTTAAATGTCATCCATTACATGGCAATTGATTGTCATTGTGGGCATTTGAAGAGGCCATCTTGCACACCTATAAATTGAAGCCTTGGCTCAATTCTATAGATAAAGAGAAGAACATATATGAACAAAAAAACAAGTTTACAACACCACAAAGAAATAAGATTTTCCTGATAGCAATCCTTCTCTTAGCAATCTTCATTATTCGTGTTCTTCGCTGAGATCATTTGTGTAGGCTTTGCACACTTGATAGTTTGTTGTTTTATCTTGGGAGACTATTCACAATTCCGTAAAGTCTATATACGGGGGCAATCTTGTCTTAAAGACAGAGAGCAATCTCTCGACTCAGCCGGTGGTGTTGTGGTTTATCTAATTGGTTGCCAAGTGTTTCAGGTGTTAACTTAACAGACGAATGACTCTAACCGTTCATATTATCAGCGGATCTACAAGCCACAAGTGTAACAGTTCATGTTCTTGTATTTTCGAATACAAGTTCTCTATTTGAAGTTTCTTTCGAAATCAAGATATTGACAACTTGTTGTTGTTGTCCTAATTGTTGTTTATCCTTTCAATAACTGTAATAATTATTTATTATTCTCGTTGTTGCTTTACATATTCCAACAAATACTAAGTCTAAGAATTGGAAGCAGGAAAGACTCGTCTTGAAAGCAACTTCAGTGGCTTTCTGGTGAGGGGGCACAAACGGTATAACATAGTTGCCAAAAAGACACTGCCTTTTTTCTCTTTCTGTTCCGAAGGTAAATTCTAGGCTTTCCAAACAATTTAGATTAATGACATTCCATAGTTAAGTCTGCATCAAACATATTGGCGCAGCATGTAAGGTGAAAAATATCACAGCAAGAAACGTCCGTATAATCTTTTATGACTTGAAGCACAGTAACGTATAGCCACTTAGCCTCTGTGTTCAATGTTATCTGCACTGAAAGTAACACCAATCCTAAATTGTGCAACTCCAAGACCAGTGAGAATATCAAATAATTCTAAAAAAGGGAAGAGGCCAGCCATCCCCTTTGCTACAAATAAAAACTACAGTTAAATCTTTACAAGTTTATTTAACTATATCAACTCAAATACTTTCCCGGAAAAAGAGAAAAAATATACACATATACTTTTACGGATAAGATTTATTAACCATAAGAAAACTTTTAGTGACTGAAAAAAATACAAGTGACCAGTATATCAAAGACAACACATTAATTTCAGCATTCAAGCCAAACAAATTAGACTAGAGTGGACGATCGCAGTGCTTATAGGTGCAGTACAGAAATTAACACCGCATAATATTATTGGTTTCTTTATCTGGACTAAACTAAAGAATAACTGAATAGGGTGGCTCAAAGAATGTCTAGTTCACATACAAAGCACTAATGTAAGTACATATTATATCTACATGCAGTGTTATGTCAAATCACATCAAATTATTGTAGTTAAATAGTACTAATAAATTGAGATGAAAGTACATAACAATTAGTTATGGTTAAGTGATACGAATTTAATTAAGGTAAGTTTTATAATCTTAAGGTCAAATAAATACATGAATAATTCCTTAAAGTTGGCTTTAATTTTCATTTAGACACTTCAAGTGAGCACGGTACTTATTAAAGAAAAAATATATATTTACTTAGGAAGCTGTATATGTATTTGGCCTAATTTTTTTGATGTACATTTTTTTTTTCAAGCAGTAACTATAGCTAATTTCAAGTATTGATTGCTCTATCTATCCGCCGTAACGATGTTATTAATTTCACTATAGCCAACTTCAAGTATGGATGGGGTAGTAGCCTTGTAATTAATTTGACAGCTACATCTGCAAGTGGTGAGAAATTGAAAAATCCCTGCACCAATTAACACTCACCTCAAATTAATATGAAAAAAGTTACTCGGTACGTTTTAAAATATTTATCTTACTTTTCATTTCAAAAATATCTTTTTTTTTGTTACTTTTTAATTTCAACTTTTCACGTGATAGGTTTAAAACTACAAAATTTAAGAACATTTTAATATATTCTACATATCTTTAATTTAATATCAAAAGATTCAAAAGTCTCTTCTACAATCTTAAACTTTGTGCCAAATCAAAATCAGATAAATATTTTAAAATGAAAAGAGTATATTATATCTAAAATTTAATTATAAAATATTTTACACTAGATATGTTATTATTATTTATTTAATTATAAAATATTAAATTAATTTAATCTAATTAAATTTTAAAAATTAATATATTAAATGGGGCAGGGCAGGCCATAGGACGGATCTGAGCTTGGGCTTGTTTAGCCGTTTTATTACATTTTCTTGCAGTTCCAGCTGTAAACTTGGCTAAGAAATTGGCCAGGAAAAAAATTGTTATCTAATTTTATTATAATGTTATGCTTTATTTCTTTAATCTTGGTATAATTTAAAGCAAATAACTGTTTTAGTTACTTAACACGAGATCCTACTCATATTAGAATTCAAACATTACTCTGATCTTAGTCTCCATGGAGAAAATTGCTGCTAACATATTCTTGCCAATTAAGGTCTAAGTTTGAAACTTATTTTAACAATAACGGTACATGCACTAGAAGTAAGAAGAGCATTAATATTTATTAAAGTAAAAAAATGTTTGTATACGAATTTTCATATTCTTATAAAAGTTAAGACTCTATTTGGTTTAAAACTGAACTATTTGAATATTTGATAATGAGATTGAGTAATATAATTTTCTACATCACACTTTAAATCATGAGTAAAATTTAAATAAAATGGATTAAATAAGATAATTCATGTGAAAATGGTTACAAAATCAATTATATTAACATTATAAAAGTACCTTTACAAAATAATAAGTAACTAATAAATTAGAAATTTTCTAAAAAAAAGAAAAGAAGATGATTTAAAAGGATTAAATATATATATTTTAAATTTTGGTAAAAAATTTAAAAATATATAAATAAAGGCTAAACAGGACTAAACAAAGTAGGGTAGGGCTAAATCTAAACAGAATAAACACTTAAACGGGCAGGGCAAAATCTTAGCCGCTAAAGATTTAATCCGCCCAGCCGTATTACCATTCCTAGTTGTGAAGATAATAGAAGAGAGAGAGAGTGAGAGTGAGCAGGTACCAAGCTTCTTTCTCTGTTTTAAATGCTTTTGTTTCGATTCAACAAGTTTGTCGTGAGCCCCTTCCCTTCCTTTTATTTTCCCTTCTCCTTCTCTACTTATATATCCACTTCTTCACTTTCTTTTCTTCTCCATTCCTTTCCTAACATTCTTCAATTTTCCCAATAAAAAAAATGGCCCAATTTTCCTTCTTCCTTGTTTTTATCTCTCTTGTTTTTCTTCCCTGTGCTCTCTCTCGCTCCTTGTCTTCTCTTTCTTCTTCTTCACATCCACACTCCCAATTCTTTGACGTTGCAAAATCCATTGAAAAAACTGTACAAGTTCTCTCTCCTACTACTTCTTCCCAAACTTTGCAACAAGAAGCACTTAAAACTACCCATTTTAATTCTTCTTCAATCTCTGTTTCAATTTATCCTCGTTCTGCTCTTGTTAAACCCCACCATAAAGATTATACTTCTCTCACTCACTCTCGACTCGAACGTGACTCAGCTCGAGTTAAATCACTCACCATGAAGCTCCAGCTGTCACTCACCAACTTTTCCCACTCGGATCTTAAACCGGTTCAAACCATGTTGCAACCCGAAGACCTTCAAACCCCTATTACTTCCGGAGCTAGTCAAGGAAGCGGCGAGTATTTTACTCGGCTCGGTTTAGGTGAACCGGCTAAGGAATTCTACATGGTGCTTGATACTGGTAGTGATATAACTTGGGTTCAATGTGAACCGTGCTCCGATTGTTATCAACAATCAGATCCAATTTACAACCCGTCGGGTTCTAACACTTACAGTCGGTTATCCTGCGACGCAGCACAGTGTACGGCTCTTGATGTATCGGCTTGTGAGTCCCAGTCGTGTTTATACCAGGTCTCGTATGGTGATGGTTCGTTTACTGTTGGAGAGTTTGCTACGGAAACGGTGTCGTTTGGGAACTCTGGTTCGTTTCCTAAAGTTGCTATTGGCTGTGGACATGATAATGAAGGGTTATTTGTCGGTGCTGCTGGGTTGATTGCTTTAGGTGGTGGTGCTTTATCTCTACCAACTCAAATCAAAGCGTCGTCGTTTTCCTATTGCTTCGTTGACCGTGACTCAGCTTCGTCGTCAACGTTGGATTTTAACTCGGCCCTACCCGGTGACTCGGTAATGGAGGAAAATATTTTATTATTGACTCATACATCATTAGATTTAATGCTCTCTATAATTTTCATAATTTTTTTTAATTTAATTAAATTATCTTTATTTATTTGTTAATCTCAATTTAATACTATATTTTTTTTCACCATATTAATCTATCTCAACATTTATTAAATAAAGATGAAGGTGAAAACTAACCGTTAATTATATTTTAATTTTTTAAAATGATTATTTTGGATCATTTATTTTTTTGAGTAAGAATGATAAATAAAGTCAATAGGAGGGAGTATACAAAAATAGTTGAAAATAGTTTTATTTATAATACTCCCTCAATCTCAATTTATATGATTAATTTATTATTTTAATCAGTAAAACAAGATATATATTTTTATTTAATAATAATTTAATTTTAAAATCTAATAAATATTTTAATTTATTTTAAACTACATGATTAAAAAATATTTTTTATGTCTAAAACTTCTCTAATCAAACTTCAAGATTACTATGAAACTTACGTTGATAAAAATTCTGAAAAAATTATTTATATATAAATTTGACCATATAGCTCGACATAATTCAAATATAGAATTCGGACTAATTTTGATTTCTTACCATTTTAAATTATTTTTTCCTAACAGGTTACGGCGCCGTTACTACGTAACTCGAGAAGGAGCACTTTCTTCTACGTCGGACTCACCGGAATAAGCGTCGGCGGCCAAATGTTGTCGATTCCGGCGTCGGTGTTCCAGGTGGATGGAAGTGGAAACGGCGGGATAATTGTGGACTCCGGTACGGCAGTGACTAGGTTACAGAGCAGTGCTTACAATGCTCTACGTGACACGTTCGTTAAATTGACTCAGAATTTGCCTACCGCCGGTCAGTTTGCGCTGTTCGATACTTGCTACGACTTGTCATCGATGAAAAGAGTGAGTGTTCCGACGGTGGCGTTTCATTTCTCCGGTGGGAAAACGCTGTCGTTGCACCCGAAGAATTACCTGATACTGGTGGATTCGGCGGGAAAATTCTGCTTGGCTTTTGCTCCGACGGAAGGGTCGTTGTCTATTATTGGAAACATACAGCAGGAAGGGACACGTGTCAGTTATGACCTGGCTAATAACCTTGTTGGATTTAGCCCCGACAAGTGCTAGTAAGAACTTTGCTTGGAGATAAAAATTTAGCATCTCCAGTAACTGCTTTTACCAATATTAATTATTGTAAAAATATTAAAAGCAGGGCGTTGTTGGAAGAGAAAAAAGAAAATGAATGGATAGTTAAGTTATTTATGGAGTATGGTTGATAGGGTAGCTTTTTAAGGTGAGAGATTGAAAAGTTGTTGGAAATGAATGTATGAATGTAATGAATGTACGGGTTAGCGGGGAGGATGGGGATGGGGATGGGGATGGGAATGGGACAATGTGAATTTGTGAAGTAGCTCTAGAAAGGGCCAATTAATTGGCTGGTGAGTCTCAACTACAGTTACCCAACTTCTACTGCCAATTTAATTCAAGAGTCATAACTTTATATGGAGTATCTATTGCTCCACATTATTGATACAGTTTTAAGAGTAGTAGCTTATAATATAAAAGATAATTACAAGCAATTGTGTAAATGTGAGATTAATTACTGAGAAAATGAAGTAGGTTATGTGCTATAACCGTAAAAATTCTATTTAATGTCACATGGATTTGGTGTGTATCTCCATCTCAAAATATTTGTCATGTATTTTGAATAATATCACAAGTATTTTTTTAAATTTCCCAACGAATATTTCCATTTTCGGAACAGACAGGTTCTCTCCGAACATACATCATACATGTTCAGAACATGTATTTCGATGGTTATAAATACAGAGGTAATGCCTCATTTTCTGTACACTGAAATTTTTTGAACTTCTGCATACATACTTACAAACAAACAAAAATAGAGTCTTGTGTGATTTGTTGTCTGATTTGCGTTCGTCAAAGTCTTAGACGTTTGAGGTACTGCTACTCCTGTGATGGGTATATTCGTTTTATCCTGAGAGGAAGTAATCCATAACCTCAGATAATGTGAGGGGATTAAATTTCTTAAGGACACACAGTGAATTCTGTGGCCTCGGATATTTTATGTTCTTCTGCATTTCTGTTTTTTCCAGTTTGTATTTGGTCAAATGATTTGATTGATAATCTTTTTAGATCAAATTTATTTTCTATTTTTTTAATTTCCCAACGAATATTTTCATTTTCAGAACAGACAAGTTCTTTCCGAACAGACACCATACATGTTTTGAACATATATTTCGCTGGCTATAAATACAGAGGCAATGCCTCATTTTCTGTACACTGAAATTTTTTGAACTTCTGCATACATACTTACAAACAAACAAAAATCGAGTCTTGTGTGATTTGTTGTCTGATTTGCGTTCGTCAAAGTCTTAGACGTTTGAGGTACCGCTATTCCTGCGACATGTATATCCGTTTTATCCTGGGACGAAGTAATCCATAACATCGGGTACAGTGAGGGGATTAAATTCCTTAAGGACACACAATGAATTTTGTGGCCTCGGATATTTTTTGTTCTTATGCAATTCTGTTTTTTTCAGTTTCAGTTTTTTGGTTTTTCTTTGAACACTTATAAAAAGCTTAAGGAATTTAATTTATAATTTCTTTGTTCAAACATTTCTGTTGATCTACTATAGAAAATAAACAGAAAGCAGTATTTCTATGCAACATAAAAAAACATTTTACTGAGATATAAAAGTATATTTTAAGAAATAAAAGTGTTCTTCTCTAAGATAAAAAGATATTATTTTTTAGAAATAAAACAATTATCTTTTTAGAGATTAAGACCTCTATGGTTTTCTACTCTCAGTGTTGGAGATTAAAATAAGTGGATTTTTACTTTAAATTTAATATTCGGTTTGAAGTAATAAAAACTTCACCGATTTATTAAATATGTTTCTGCAATAATTTATTCGGATTGAAGTTCTAAAAACTTCACCGGTTGTTAATCTCTTTGTTGTTTCATGACAAACAGATATGACAAAAATAACCTCCGTGGTTTGGTCATAAACGAGGTGTTTCAAGTTGCAACGATGATTGAAAAGTTGCATCCTTTATGGAGGAACTTTAAAAACTACTTGAAACACAAGCGAAAAGAGATGAAAATCGAAGATCTCATCGTTCGATTGAGGATCAAAGATGATAATAAAGCTGCTGAAAAGAAGATGCGTGAAAACTCGTTAATTACGGGAGCTGACATTGTCGAGATTGCTCCAACGAATCTGAAAAAGAGAAAGAAGTCATCGGGATCAAAGAACTATCCCAGCAAGAAGAAATTCAAGGAAAGCTGCCACAACTGTGGGAAGACTGGACACAAAGATGCGGAATGTCGTGTTCCAAAAAAGGAAAAGAAAAAAGGGTCAAGCAAATATGATTGAAACAAATGAGGATGTTGATGACGTATGCGCTATGTTGTCTGAGTGCAATTTAGTTGGAAATCCTAAAGAGTGGTGAATCGATTCTGGAGTCACTCGTCATGTTTATGCTGTTAGAGAAGCATTCACTTCGTATGCTCCCGCTGGACCTGACGAGATCATATTTATGGGAAATTCTGCAAAAGCCAAGATTGAAAGTTATGGAATTTTTTTCTGAAGATGACCTCTGTCAAGGTGGTGATTCTCAACAACGTTTGTCATGTTCCGGAACTAAGAAAGAACTTAGCTTCTCCTGCACTTCTCGTCAAGAATGGGTTTAAATGCATTTTTGTATCTGACAAAGTTATAATAACTAAGAACGAGATGTACTTAGGAAAATATTACCTCACTGAGGGCCTTTTCAAGTTGAATGTAATGGTTGTTGATAATAATAAAATTTCAGCTTTGTCTTACTTACTTGAGTCAAATGATTTATGACATTCATGTTTAGGACATGTCAATTATAGGACCCTGCGTAAAATTATTAGTTTGGAAGTATTGCCTAAGTTTGAATGCAATCAATCAAAATGTCAAACCTGTGTTGAATCTAAGTATGTTAAACATCTTTATAAGTCTGTTGAAAGGAATTCAAGTCCTTTAGACTTAATTCATATAGATATTTGTGACATGAAGTCAATACCATCTCGCAGTGGAAAGAAGTATTTCATAACTTTTATTGACGATAACACGCGATATTGCTATGTTTATTTACTGAAAGATGAAGCAATTGATGCATTTAGGCAATACAAAAGTGAATTTGAAACACAACTTAACAAAAAGATCAAAATGATAAGGAGTGATATGAGTGACAAATATGAATCTCTTTTTAAACAAATATATTTGGAACATGGAGTTATTCATCAAACAACTGACCCTTACTCTCCACAATCTAACAAAATTGCGGAAAGGAAAAATAGAACACTAAAGGAAATGTTGAATGCCTTGTTAATAAGTTATGGTTTACCCCATAACATGTGGGGGAAAGCTATGCTAACGGCTAGCCGAATACTCAACTGAGTTCCTCATAGCAAAACACAATCTATTCCATACGAAAAATGGAAAGGAAGAAAGCTCAATTTGAATTACTTCAAAGTGTGGGGTGCTTGCCCAAAGTGCAAGTTTCTAAATCCAAAAGGGTAAAAATAGAACTTAAAACCGTCGATTGTGTTTTCATAGGATATGCTACAAATAGTAAAACATATTGATTTCTGGTTTACAAATAAAAAAATCCCGACATTCATGTGAATACAATAATTGAATCAGTTAATATTGTCTTCTTTAAAAATATACATCCGTATAAAAGAGAATATGAGTCATCTAGTGAAGAATCTAAACGACCTCGGGAAGAAACCAAGAAAGATATTCCTGATGAGGAAAATTCATGACGTAGCAAACGTCAAAGGACATCTACTTCCTTTGGATCAGATTTCTAACATTTTTGTTGAAAATTGAGCCTCGAACTTTTCAAGGAACTATGTCTTCCTCGGAAGCTCAATTATGGAAAGAGTCAATCAATAGTGAGAATCCATATTGAATAACCATACTTATGAATTGGTTGATCTTCCTCCAGAAAACAAACCTTTAGGTTCCAAATGGATTTTCAAAAGGAAAATGAAAGTTGATGGCACTATTGCTAAATATAAGGCGAGACTTGTTGTCAAAGGGTTTAGAAAACGATAATGACTTGATTACTTTGATACCTACTCGCCGGTAACGAGAATTACATCCATTTGGGTGTTAATATCGTTAGCCGCTGTATACTATCTTGAAATTCATCAAATGAATGTAAAAACAACCTTCTTAAATGGAGATTTAGATGAAGAAATCTATATGGATCAACCCAAAGGGTTTGTAGTTCCTAGGAAAGAGAAGAAGGTGTGTTGACTTGTTAAGTTTTTTTACGGACTAAAACAAACACCCAAACAATGGCATGCAAAATTCGACCATACGATATTATCAAATGGATTCAAGATAAATGAGTGTGACAAATGTGTTTACTTTAAGAACACTCCGAATCAAGTCGTTATTGTTTGTTATATGTGGATGATATGTTGATAATGAGTAACGACATCACTAACGTAAATGCTACCAATCACATGCTTGCTAGTAAGCTTGAGATGAAAGACTTAGGAGTTGTCAATTTAATTTTGGGAATTAAGATTCATAAGACTGCTCAAGGTATAGCATTGTCTAAATCTCATTATATCCAAAAGGTACTTGAAAAGTTCAAGTATTTGAATTTTAAAGTTACAAAGACACCAATTGATGTGAACCTTGCTCTTGCTAAGAGTAAAGGTGAAAGTCATTCTCAATTGAATTATACAAGAGTGTTGGGAAGTTTAATGTACATCATGAATTATACACGATCAGATATCGCTTGTGCTATAAGTAAACTGAGTCGTTACACAAGTAATCCCGACCAGAATTATTGGATGGCAATGAAATGAGTTTTAGGGTATTTGAAACATACTCAAAACTTTGCTTTGCATTACAACAAATATCCTGCAGTTATTGAAGGATATAGTGATGCAAATTGAATCACTGGATCAACTGAAACTAAATTCACAAGTGGATATGTTTACCATTGGTGGAGTAGCAGTTTCTTAGAAATCATCCAAACAGACATGTATCGCTCGCTCTACAATAGAGTCTGAGTTCATAGCTTTAGACAAAATCGGTGAAAAAGCTGAATGTCTCCAAAATTTCTTAAAACGTATTCCATTTTGGCCCAAACCCTTGGCTCCTATATACATACATTGCCATAGCCAAACGACAATAAAAAGGGTTAAGAGCGTTATATATAACGGAAAGTCTCGTCACATACGATGAATACATAATACCGTTAGACAACTACTCTCTAGTGGTATTATCACAATTGACTACTTAAAATCAAGAGATAATGTATCTAATCAACTAACTAAAGGCCTAACTAGAGAGGTGGTTGAAAGATCATCGAAAGGAATGAGACTATGGCGGAGGACAAGTCATCGTGGCGGTAACTCTACCTAGAAGACTGGAGATCCTAAGATCTAGGTTCAAAGAGATCAAACAAAGTCATTGATGACGGTTTAACATTGTCGAAATAATGTTTTGGTCCATTCTCGTAATGAGATAATGTTTAGTACCAGAATAAAGCATTAAGACTTTTTAATGGTTTCTAAATTTGATATAGGGTATATCAAATAGTGTATCCACGGGATGAACGTTTAGGAATCACCTACGTAAGTGTGAAGTGTGAGCCGCTTCAAGGAGAATTCTGTAAGGCCAATTCTCTACGCACTTATGAACCAGACTATGTTCATAGCTGAAACGAACAAAATAGTGAGAACCAAAGACGGTTAAATGATTAGTTATGTGACATGTGGTTGTCTAGGTATACACTAAAGCTCGACGGTTCAAAGATATCAAATCTACCGATTGACTGAGTATATTCGACATATGTTCACTTCGAAAATTTAAAAGAGAAATCTACTTATCCAGATGCGATTAATGCTTGCTTACGAATCACACCATTTTTTCATACATGTTTTTCATCATATAACCATTCCCCATTCATGTGGGGGGTTGTTGAAGTTAGCTAATGAATGAAGCTAGCTAAGTGGGTGTAAATGAGAAATAAAGAGAAAAAAGAAAATGGAGGGAAAATGAGAATTAAAGCAAAGTTCCTTTTGGAAAGGAGCTTTGTACCACATTGGTGGTAGAAAGAAAGAGTTGTATGTTTATATATGAAAGCACTTCTTCTAGCTATTAAAGAGTTGAGAAGAGGGACTCCCTTATAGAATTAGCCAGAGCGTCTGAAGCATGAACAGAATCGCCTTTGTTCTGAAGGCCTAGCGAGTTCCTTTTTTTTTCGTCGTCGCTCGATTCGGCTTCAAATTTGAATTTGGTTATGGTCAAATGATCCGATTGATTGATAATCTTTTTGGACCAAATTTATTTTTTATTTTTTTAATTAATTCATTTTCCATTTCTGATTTTTTTTTGCACTAAAATAATTTAAATTTCGCGGAAAAATTTCCCAACGGATATTTCCATTTTTGGAACAGACATGTTCTTTCCGAACAAACACCATACCTATTCTGAAATCTGAACATGTATTTCGTTGGCTATAAATACAGATGCAATGCCTCATTTTCTGTACACTGAAAATTTTTGAACTTCTGCATACATACTTACAAACAAACAAAAATCGAATCTTGTGTGATTTGTTGCCTAATTTGCGTTCGTCGAAGTTGTAGGCGTTTGAGGTACCACTACTCTTGCGACATGTATATCCGTTTTATTCTGGGAGGAAGTAATCCATAAATTCGGGTATAGTGAGGGGATTAAATTCCTTAAGGACACACAGTGAAATCTGTGGCCTCAAATATTTATGTTCTGCTGCATTTTTGTTTTTTCCAGTTTCTATTTTCTGATTTTTCTTTGAACAGAGACTTATAACAGTATATTGGAATATATAAAATATTTCTTACATTGTGCATGAAAATCTGGGGAATTGCATCAGCATTTGACGTCAGAGTCAAACAAGCTAAGTTTTGTGATCAGTCATGAGGTGGACTCTTCCCAGTTCCGGCTGTATCGTTTTTGACTTGTTTTGTGTGTAAATGGGAAAAGAGTGACGAAACATGGACACAGGCCATGGGCTCTTATCGTCACCCCTAAGGCCAATGCTAACCTTTAACTTGCCATCCACTAAATGGGGATAAATTCTAGTTGTTGGTCCCCTAGTCACATGGCGCCCCCAAATTGCCTTTTATCCTAGCTTTGTGTTGCATTTATCACAAATTCAGAGTTTAAATTACTCCTCTAACTTTTGAATTGAGATTTTAAATATGTTTATCTATACTATTTTTTTCGGACATACTGTGTGTTGTATGTGTGATTAGAATCCAAACTATTTGTTAAATATACACAATATACACACAATATACATGTATATTGTGTCTCGGATTCAGTCCCCTTTGTACCGTGTATATGAGTAAATATTTAGTATCCTAGTTTAGGTAATATTGTAATGTAATTAGTATTGAACACTTACCATAATAATTGTATTACCATAAATGTACAATTAATATCCAAGTAGAATAAGGTTTTAGGAATAGAATAGGAATATAATTATCTTATTATGGAAATATGTAACTTGTATATATAATCTTTCAATTAATGAAAATAAGCAAGAGATTATTTCTTTTCATGGTATCAAGAGTCTAGGTCTTAAAATCCTCTCTCTACATATCTTCTTTTCCGTCGACTTCCCTCCACTTTCGAGACGTTTTGCTCTAGGTTTTTTGTGTGCCGACGGGAACCCTTTTCTTCCCAAATTTTTCTCCCAAATTCCTCATTCTCATATTGTTCCATCAACATGTCTACATCCAGGAACACGTTTCATCCTGCCCTTACAGTCTCTAACATCAAGAATAACATCCCCCTCATTCTTGAAATAGAAAATATGCGACGTGGGCCGAACTGTTCAAAATTCACGCACGATCGCATCAAGTCATCCATCACATAATCCCCGCGGCTCCTGAGGATACGGAGGTGCCAAAACGCGAGTATGATCCTAAGTTGTGGACGACTCTTGATGCTACCGTCCTTTAGTGGATATATTCTACAATTTCTACCGACCTTTTGCAAACAATTATTGAGGCTGACGCTACGGCACATGCGACTTGGGATAGACTGCGTGATATATTCCAAGATAATCAAAATTCTAGAGCTGTTACCCTTGAGCATGATTTCTCCCACGTCAATATGGAAGATTCCCCTAATGTTTCGGCTTATTGCAAAAATTAAAGGAATTGGCGGACCAACTTCGCAACGTTGGCGCGCCAGTTTCAAATGATCGTTTGGTCCTCCAAATGGTTTCCGGCCTCTCCGAGGCCTATAGTGGTGTTGGAACGCTTCTTCGGCAAAGCAATCCGCTTCCGCAATTTTATCAAGCTCGTTCTATGCTTACACTCGAAGAAGCAGGCATGACAAAATGAGTGGCTACCAGTGCTAGTCCCGTAGTCATGATGACCGAGTCCACAGTGTATCCTACCGGTTCCAACAACTCAGGTCAAAACCGCAACAACGGTGGCGGCAAAAGGAGTGGAAATAAGAAAAATAATGGGAAGAACCACGGCGGCAGCCGACAGAATGGTGGTGGCGGTGGGGGTCCTCGCGGTGGTCAGCATCAGCAACAGTTCTGGGCCCCACAGTGGGTCCCTATGCAGTGGTAGTGGGCCCCACAACAGCAGTTTGGGCCCAACCAGTTTGCCTCCCAACGTAAGTGTCAGCCCAACAACTTTCAGCCCAACTGGCAGTGGACGGCCCAGCAGCAATCTAGGCCCAATTCGGCCTGGTCCACCTACAATCAGCAGTCTGGGCCGAGACAGCAAGCAGGGGTGCTTGGGCCTCGGCCCCCGCAAGCCCATCACGCAGCGGCACCCACACCTACTTACATCGAAGCTGCAATGTACACGCTTGGTTTAAATCCTCCGGACCCAAATTGATATATGGACACCGGTGCCACTACCCACATGACATCTGATTCAGGTACGCTCTCGTCTTATTCCAATTTGGGACACGCCCACGAATCTACGGAGTGTATGTCTCATGTATGTTCAATTTTATAATTTTATTACTAAAACATAAACAAAAGTAATTTTTTATTAAAGTTCTGCAAATAAATCACCAATAATATTTTATAAAATTATTATACTTATTATTTGAGAAATGTAACAACCCAAAAACTGATAATAGCCTAGATAAGTTTTAATATGAAATATTCATTCACTTCATCATCAATCTCCAGATCTATTGGTTGTTCTCACCCTCAACTAATATTTGCACTGATTATTATTTATATACTCAAAGAAGGAGAGGGAAAAAAGTGTAAGAGCAATGACACAAAATGGATAAAGGTGCTTCAGGAACATAGTGCTGTGAAATCTCTATCATATCAATTTCAGACATAATAATCTAAAAAACTATTTATGACAATGTTATTTTCTATGAGAGTTGCTTTATTTATTTATATATTTTAGAATAAATCACTACAAAATGAAAATATGATAGCATAAAATATAAATATCATTACACCAATAATAAAAATCATAATCTATAGCAAAAATACTTTTAAAACAATAAAAATAAATTTAACATTCGGGGAGTACGCCTTTACGTCCGGGGCTTACGCTTTTGCGCCTTTGGCTTACACCCCAATTTCTAACACGTACGCTCTATGAATCTACTCCTTTCATTTGCGCCCCGAAGCATTTTTGGTACGCTCGCCCCGAGACTCACCCGGAACTCTCCCCGAAAATGCGTTTGAAAACACTGCTATCGAGAACCCGATAACCAATTGTTAAATTGCCACTATGCGGAATGTACATTTTTAAAAATTCCTCCAATGACTTCAACTACTCACTATATAATGGATATGTTCAAGATTCGGCAACCATACTCATAAAGAACAAGAATGAATGGGCAATAATTTCAGTCGCAGATGACCAAGTTCTGCCACCAGTGAGTTTAGTGATTAGGATATTGAATTTTTTTAACACGCGCTAGCAGTTCTAGATTTTAAGAATATTGCACTATTATCACTAATTAAGTCATTAACAACAACAATAATAACATATCAGTGAAATCACATAAAGTGAGTCTGGAGAGGGTAGAGTGTACGCAAATCTTACCTCTACCTTGGGAGGCAGAGAGACTGTTTTCGATAGACCCTCGGCACATGTAGTCCAAAGCAATATAAAAATTCATGAAAAAAATATACTCCCTCTGTCCCAATTTGTGTGATACACATTTTTTTTGGTCCGTCGTAAAAAGAATGATACATTTCCTTATTTTGCAATAATTTAACTTTAACATTTACCTTTTACGCTTAACGAGATGATCCATAACCACACATTATATCTTTGATTTGTTTTATACGACAAGATTCAAAAGTCTTCCTTTATTTCTTAAACTCCGTGCCGAGTCAAACTATATCACATAAATTGAGACGGAGGGAGTATTACAAAAAATAGAATAAAGAAGTATGGAGA
This sequence comes from Anisodus acutangulus, assembly GCA_029783415.1. Lineage (NCBI taxonomy): Eukaryota > Viridiplantae > Streptophyta > Magnoliopsida > Solanales > Solanaceae > Anisodus > Anisodus acutangulus. The sequence continues at coordinate 3,880,411 of CM056497.1, forward strand.
AAAAACTCAAATGAATACGATGATCAAAGTACAAGAACAACGGATATCAAGTAGAAAAAGAAGGACAAGAAGCTACAACAGTAATACTACGACTACTAGTATGAAAGAATAAGTCAGACACTGCTCAACAACCCACTAGCCTTCTACCCTAATTCATGTCCTCCACAACTTTCTATCTAAGGTCTTATCTCCGCATTTGTCCTCTAATTCTGCATACAAGCTTTCAAAAGCTATCGTTTTTGCCGCTATAACCGCTGGCTTTGCCTCCTTCCTCGCCATCTTATACTTTTCCCTATTCGTCCATCTCTCCTCATCATCCTTGATGTCTTACAACTTCACATATGACACCTTCTTTGCTTTCACCTTTTCTTGGACTTCTCCATTCCACCACCAGTCCCCTTGACGCCCACCCCGACTTGCTGTCTTATCCCACATCTTGTTCGCATCCCCACTACTCTCCCAAGCCCTCATCGCCATCAACTTCTTTCACTTTCTTTGCTTTCACCTTTCCTTGGACTTCCCATTTCACCACCAGTCCCCTTGATTCCAACCCCGACTTTCCGTCCTATCCCACATCTTGTTCGCATCCCCACTACTCTCCCAAGCCCTCATCGCTATCAACTTCTTCCCCATATTCTGGGCACTAGTCATAGTCAAATTCCCCCATTTGATCCTTGGTCGGCAGGGGCGGACCTACATGGTTCCAAGAGGGTTCAATTGAACCCGCTTCGTCGGAAAAATTTAATATTTGCATGTACAAATTGTGAAAGAAATGTGATATATAATATAAATGAATCTACTTAACGCAAGCACCAAGCGTAGCGCAATCGTTAAGGGTGTTCGTTTTGGTGTGGTAGTCGTGAGATCGAAACTCCAGTCAGTGAATCCATCATATTTTCTTTTAGTTTTTTGAAATAATCAATCAAGGGTCCATTAATTCATTGCTCATCACAACTCTTGTGTATCCAGAATGTCCTGTTCAGCTTATTAGCTTCTTCTCTCATTTATTGTTTTTGTTAAATTAGTTTAATGCAATAGTATGCTAAAAAAATTATTGTTGGAAATTTGCCTTTGGTGGGAGGTGCGTCCACCCATATTTAATGAATTAAACACTAGTGTTCCGCATGTTGGAGGCTTGTCTCTTCACACATGCATAATCTACTAAGCGAGTAGATGACCGTAGGGCCAACAATCGTCAAATTTCGTTGAAAAATGAAAGAGATATTGGTCCACGAAGTAAGGTGTTTGAGGCATGAAAATATGGTGGGACAAATCTACCACATCGGTGGGAAAATGAAGAATTGCTCTCTTTATAAGTCTCTTAATTGGCTAAGGGTTTGGGACCCCAAGGGGTAACTCATGTGTTTAAAGGAGGGAGGACCTAGATGTGCTTGGGTTCAAGGCTAAGCCCACACGCGCGCCACCGCCGCCCGTCCGTTCTCGGTCTCGGGAGTTGGGAGTTTCTGGAAAGTTGAATTTGGGAACGACCGAAGGCAGAAAGTTTCTGCCTACCGTTGGAGTTGATTTTTGGGGCGTTAGTGTGCATTAATCAGTCATTACTTGGCTGATTAACTCCTCCATAATCAGTCTCCCTAATGGCTATTAACAACCATATTTTTGCAGTTGAGGAGTCCCTCCCTCATGCTATATATTGATGCCTTTTGGCTCAATTGTTAGTGACGAAAAATATACAAAAACAGTATAGAAAGACACAGAAGAAGAGACAACATTTATATACACAGAGACAAACAAAAGAGACACTGAAATTCAGTCTAAAACGTTGGGACTAAAACAAAAACTCTTCCTTCCTTTTCCATTTCTTCAGCAAGGCGTTTCGTGTTTGTTTTCTTCCTCAGACTCAACCTATTTGCTTTGTAGCGTTGAAATTAAAGTGTTGTTTTATCTTGGGAGACTATTGCCCGTTAACGTAAAAGCATATATACGGGACAATCTTGTCTTAAGGACAGAGTGCCATCACTCGACTCAACACGAAGTTGTAACCATCCAGATTTAGTATTTCTTGATTTCAGGTTATCAAGATTCAAGACTCAACAAGCTTGCGGCAGTTCTGAACATTGGCCTATTTGTTTATCCTTTCGAACACTTTTAATAATTATTTACTTCCCGTACTGCTTTACAATATCCAACAATTATTACTTTTTATTTTATGTTAAAAAATTGTTACTTTTTATTTTAAATTTAAACATTTGAGAATTATATTAAAATTATTTTAAATTGTTACAATAATTTAGGTTTATATTATTTATTGTTTGTAGATAATACTAGGTGTCAATGGTTCAGTTCGGTCGATTTTTTGTAAAAATTTATACCATATCATTTTTCGGTTACTCTACTATATATAACCAAAATTAAACTTCTTAAAATCATCTCATTAGATCAGTTTTTTTCTTCGGTATCGGTACGGTTCGATTAATTTTTGATATTTTATTAAAAAATTACTTAATGTGATACAAAAAAATAGAAGTTAAGAATTAAAAGTGATGGAAGAAACAAACTTATAAGAAACACACTATACCATAAAATAAATACTTATATTTGTTATTTCTAAAAGAATATTTTTTGCTATAAATTTTTAAAAAACTAGAACAATACAAATTAATAAAATTGGAATGGATTTGCAGGTAGCAAGTCAGCAAAGCCAACGATTGTGCCAAGACGTGATAATTGGTGTTTAAAGAATATTTTTATCATAAAAAATATTGAAAACTAGAACAATATGAATTAATTGTCATATAGAGTTCCAGTGGCAATGGAAAACGAATAATTGTATTAAAATTTTAGTTAAGGAATTTGCAAGATGAAGTTACCATTGCCAATTGGAATAAAAACTTCAAAAATTTAGAAAAGATGTAGAGGAAACAAAAAGAGATCTACTCTTCGATCTTTTAGAGCAGTTGATGATACTGTCGTGTAGTTGCGTTCGAGACTTTATGTATTTATTTTTAATAGGGCAGTTTAGGTGTTAATCAAGGTTCAAGGTTAAAATATCTAATGCTATGTATTATAAATTTTGATATATAAAATATATTTTCTAAATATATATATTTATTCGGTTCGGTATATTTTTGATATTTTTTTTAAATATAAAAAACATGCCCTAATTATTTATTACGGTTATAGATTTACATTGAAACCTTCGGTTTCATTAAAAAGAACCTAAAAATCAATTCGATACAGTACGGTACAGTTCGATAAGTTCAATCATTTTTTTAAAAATCATTGACACCCCTACGTACAAGTGAAGTTGGAGACTTTTGACTAGGGATGGCAACGGATCGGATCTGGACCGGATCCTACTAGATCCAGATCCGTTTTTATACCTGAATCCAGATCCGTCTGGTCCATAAAAATCAGATCCAAATCCGGATCCATCGGGTCCACGGATCGGATCTGGATCCACATGTAAAAGTTTTTTGCCTTGCTAAGAATTTTTTTTTGAACTGACAAACGATTTTTACTTAGCTAACAGTTTACTGTGTTTCAATTTTTCATATGAGATATTTTGTTCGTTGTCTCGTTTTGATTGTGAGCTATTAATTGAAAATGTTGGACAATAACAATAGTTGTGGAAAATGCTGACTGGTATTTCCACAATGCAGAACTTGCATGTGCTTGGAATATTCACAAATGAAGTGAATATAATTTTAACTACTTGTCTATGGAGATGTTAGTCATTCACTAATATAACATTGATTTTATTATCGAAGTTACCTCTTTATTTTTTGGTTTTTGAGTTAATGCGGGGATAAATTAAATTTGTTTTGAGAATTAAACTTGCAAGGATCTTAGCAATTTTAAGAAAATACTTATAAAATTATATTCTAGGTTATGAATATATTTAATAAAAAATGGATCCACGGGTCGGATCTGGACCGGATACGGATCTCAAATACAAGATCCAGATCCAGATCCGATCCGGATCCGTCGGGTCCAAATTTTGAAGATCCATATTCTATAAAACGGATCCGGACCGGGTCCAGGATCCACTGCCATCTCTACTTTTGACTTTGGTCTTTTGTTTAATAAGGTAAATAGCAGAGATGTTAAGTAGGTTTAGCCGTTTAGATTTTAATTGAGTCGTCTAAATTCATCCCAAGGCTAAGGCCCAAGGTTAAAAAACTAATGCTATATATTTTAAACTTAACCTATAAAATATATTTCTACATATACATTTATTCAGTTCGGTATTTTTTTGGTTTTTTTATAAAATAAAAAATCTATCCTAATTTTTGGTACGATTATATATTCATACCAAAGTCTTTGGTTTTATTTTAAAAAATCTAAAATTCAGTTCGATACGATTCAGTTTGGTTGGTTCAATCGGTTTTTAGAAAATCATTGACACCCCTAGATAATACTATTTCTTAATTTATTTAGTTTAAAGCTTCTGTAATTTAGAAGTTGTCTTTTTTCTTCTTATTTGATACACGTGAAGGTTAGGCTATTTTGTTTTTATTTATTTATATTTTGGTAAATTTTTTGTTTATTTTTTATGGTCTTTCAAAGTTTCTATATTGTTTTTGTTATTATATAATTGTAAGAGTAAAACATTAAAATTTGAATTGAAGAGAAAATTTTAAGTCTGATTAATAGATAGTTAAAATTTTGGTATGCGAGTGTATGCATGCAGTGTATATATGTGATTTATATAGTACAAAATAATGTTGTTTAGCTTATCTAACTAGTATTTAATTTACTGCTAAAGAATTTTCAACTAAAACTCCTGTTGATATTTGGAATTTCCTATGAAAAGTTTGTTCGAAATGTTTTTGACAAGTAAATTTTCTATGAAAATTCATGTTTTTTTACTAGTATTTATTTTTACAAATAATGACACCTCAAAAACAATATTTTCAGGGGTATTACAGTAATATACAAAAATATTATAATTCATAATGTCGACTACCATTGTAAGTTCAATATTTATTTGAACCGGCTTAAAAGAAAATTTTGGGTCCGCCATTGGTCGATCATTTAATTAAGTCAGTAAGAAAATGGCAAATTGGTCTTATTGGAGTTGAAGCGAGGTGGCCGAAGGGAGTCCATATGGTTGAGACTACGACGTTATTTATTAGACTATTATAAAAATATATAGGATAAATAGAAGAAGAATCTCCATTGTGTGGATATTGTCACTTAAGAAGTAGGCCATATATAGTTACCCTACCTGCCTTTTACTGGTAGGACTTGAAGTTTGAACTCGTCGGTAGCCTTATAATTTTGATTGTCTTAATCTGCTTTTTCTTTATATACTCATGCTCGTCATGTACCAAACATTAGTTGGCAAAGATTAGGACACCACTATATATTTTGCATGGAAATCAATGCTACAATGTTTTTTGTAGTTCCCAAAACAAAGTACCTAATTGTATTTCCATCTTTTCTTCTTTTTTCCTGTCGAATTTTGTCAATGGGTTCCCTTCGACCCATGAAATGAATCATGTTAAATCAATCCACCATGCCCTAATTTAAAGTTGAGCACAATTTTTATGCATGGTTCGAATACTTAAAAGATAATTATAAATAACTGTTGATGGAATTAGTCACATGAAAAATAATAAAGATTATAACTTGATACACCGCTAATAGAGTAACAATTATTATGGACTAAAGGAGGGATATGATATAAGAATCTGCAGCGCTTCTTCTGCGCTCATGTTCTTTGGCTCACGGATCTAATAGTCACTAGCCATTCTTTATCTCCTTGTGCTTCATCAGTCGGTACCGTTTCTTTAGATTTTCCCTATTTCTATCAAAACGTTCAATTCGCGGGCGAATTATCTGATTCTTATTTTTATTAGATGGAATCTGGTGCTTAAACACCAAATTAAGCACCAGGTTGTCATTCCATTCTTTCTTTCTTTATTTTTTTGAGTGCAAACAATTTAAGGAAATTCTATGAAATGAATTGCGTGTTCAGTGGGAATTCTCACATAAAAGATGAGTTATTCTTTTACCCTAAGAAAAAACTTAATGTTGAGTACAATTCATTGTATGCACCAATTCATGTTTATTTACCATCATTAATCGATAAATTAAGATAAAAATAAAAATTAAGTGATAAACCTTATGTGAAGTACATGTCCTTATATTTCTTTGATGCATTACCGACTTATTTCCCTTCCATCTATAATACTAGTTTGGGAGTGATTAACTGGAGATGAGCTAGAGTTCTGATTATGGTCGGATAGAACTCAATAACTTTAGTCAAACTTTTATTTGTATTAATACTTAATTAATATGTATAAATAATTTATTTAAAATCTAATAAGCATCCTTCTCTAGAATTCAGAACCTATAAATTTAATTTCTCGATATGCCTATGGCTAACAGAACTCTTTGATAGTATAGGAGTTGTTCTGATTCCTTGAATCTCCTTTATTATTAGGTCATAATCTGATCACGACTTTGAAAGTTACTTCCTTACTCTTGTGGCATTGCTTGTTCATGCTTTGCATCAACTAGAGTACAAGTTTTGTTATATCCATAGAAAAGCAGATAGCTACTTCTATCACATCCAAGAAGCCCATAACTGCATATTTCATTTAACGTTTTTAAAAAGAACTAAAATTTTGTGACAATTCAGGCCAAATTATTACAGTTACATAAGTTTCTTTTTTTCCCTTCTCAATCGTTGTACACAGTTTCTTCATAGTACTAAATATTCCATGCTTAACCTCTAACAAATAGGCAATTTGTGAGTCTATTGTACTAACTTATTGACAAAACCAGAAGTCCCCGTTTTTTTTTTTTTTTTGGAATTTTATTTTTTTCACCCGATGTCATGTGCAACTCGAATCTAAAATTTCTGATTATTTCTTTATTCTCATGGATTTGAAAAGGTTTGCTTATATATTACGTACTCCCTTTTAAGCAGCATATGTCAATTAGAGTACTATACGCATCTCACGGTTCCTAATCATTCTAGTGGTGCTTCTACGATTTTTTTTTACTGTGTGTGAGGTATGCCAACACATATTGGTGTGATGCATTTTTTTATTGACAATTGGACTAGGATTGTAGGTCCCACTTTCCAAGCAATCAAACACCCTTGTCCTTTCTCTTTAGCCATACTTTACCTCTTATTTTAATTTATCTTATTTGTATGGAATTCAACCGATGTTTTTGATGAGTAATCAATCCATCATCATTTTTATTTTTCCCCCCTCTATTTTGATTATTTGAGAAAAAAATAAGGTAGGTAAAAAATATGAAATTTGAAGAAATTGAAAAACTGGATAGTAAAACTGAGAATATTTGTGTAAATTTTAACGGTGGTCATCCAACTTAAATTTAACATTAAAAATAATTTTTTATTTTTGTGTTACAAACCGTTGTCTAACTTTAATGTTTATCACAAATATTATTTTTCTATTTTTTATCACCTACAAGCCATGCAACTTTAAAGTTTATCACATAAAATTTATTTTCTATTTTTTAAAAGGTGCTTATGAAATTTACTATACAAATGAGTATATTAATAAGGGAAAAATAGTTGAATCATATTTTTTTAACATTAATGATGAGTTAGAATTATTACAAAGAAATCAAAATAAGAAAAGCAATTGCAGTATTGTACACCACAACTAATTTATTCGTATGAAGTAAATTATTGAGGGAGATTTCAAATTTACCCCAAATGTAGCCAACTTATTTTGGAGCGCCGTGTAGTGTTTTTTCGTACAAAATATTAAAATTCATGTGAAATTTATCTTTTAGTTAAATTTGAGCAATATTGAATGACTCTTATGTGACAAAAAATAAAAATAATAATTGTGTGGTGAACTTTAAAATTGAATATTTTTTCGGTTTATTTTTGCTTAAAATCAAAACCAAATCTAATTAGGTCAATTTTTAAAATTAAAAATCAAAATTAACCAAGTAAAAAAAATCTTCTGTTTGATTCGATTTTTATTATAGTTTGATTTTTCAGTTTTCTGTGAACACCTCTTACTATAAAAATAAATTTTGAGTGAGTTCCTTGTTCGAATCTTTTTGAGGTTTTCTTGGGGTTTGATTCAATATCTTGAGATGTAAAATGATTTTTTTTATAGGAGTACAAGAATTAATTATTTTTAGTTGATTTAGATGGGGGGTACAAGGATTAATTTAGTTGAGGGGCACAATGAAATCATTGGAAAAGTAAAACGACCACCAAAGGATATGGTGTCACAGATGGGTATGCTCCTCGTACCGACATCGGGTGAAAAATAAAAAAGGGAAAGGAAAACCCAACAATTTAATTAGTAAATGCACAAAGGAGTATGAACAGAGAAGGGTAGAGAAGTAGATAATGGTGATATTGATCCAGTTTTTTTGATAGGAATTAAGAAAGGATTGTGAAAAATACAAGTGAAAAAAGAGAGAGAATTAAGATAAAATAGAGAATGTTGGAACGAGGAGAATTTGAGGAAACGAAGGAGAGAGAGAGTGCTGACAACAAGGAATCCACTAAAACACTTGTCAAAAAGTTAAAGGTGGCCTCACACATATTAAATTTTTTCGTGCTTCTACAATAAGAACCTTTCCCCTAACCAAATTGTGACCAAATGTTGCAAAATAAAGAATGGATGATTTTGTGTTCACAGTACTTTGGGAAGTTAATCGTAACACAAGATAATAATTTAAACGTACATATTAAAAGGAAGCTATCAAATTAAAGGGACCACCGGGGGACCGAAGTACCGCTTCAGACATGCGGTGCTAGAATAGAATCTGAATTTGGTACCGGACCGGCGTGTGATGAAAAAGAATGGAACTAATTCTGACTGCAACTTTACAAAGAGCATTAAAGGGAAAAAAGTGAACGCCGTTGCCGGGGATCGAACCCGGGTCACCCGCGTGACAGGCGGGAATACTTACCACTATACTACAACGACTTGGCTGTGAAAGGGTGCTTATAATACTATATTATTGTTTGAAAATGAGATCTTTCAGTACACTACTTCAACCGTTTGATGCAATTCAATATCAGTACCGATTATATGTAGCATTGGGTCAGCAGATGAATTTACTTGTAGTTGTAGGCTAGCGTTTCACTCTTCTTACTGCCTGCTTAAGTTCTATAACACTACATATGCTCAATCTTCTGTCAGATGAGTTATATAGTTAAAAGAAACAATTGTAATGAGTTCTATAATTACCGATTGTGATAACCTAGTTGAAAATTGAAATATCCAAATGATCCTGCAAAATTTCTGGTGTTTATTTTTAGATCTCTTAACATGTAAAAGTAAAGATCTCTGGTGAGATTTGTCATAAAACAGAAAAAGAAAAGTTGTAATGAGCCACAAAACTATTGACCATGTTAAAGGGTCAATTACTTGGTGTTGAGGTATTTATTTGTTTAATACATTGACGTCTTCACTTTACAATGTGAAACGTAAACAAGCCCTTCAACGTAGAAGAGTGCAATTACAAACAAGTGAAATGAGTCGCTTAAAGTGACTTCCGCGTAGTAAGTAACATATATAGTGGTAAATAACTAAATTGAAATTAGACCAGAAATAGAAGTGAAAATAACGAAAAAACTATCTCAGAAATTGATGAAACTTTGCCATTACAGTGGAAAACATTTTCCTTTGAAAATAACTTTCCGAATCATTTTCAAATGTTTAGTTGGATAGACACAAGTTTTTTTTTTGTAGTCTTGTTTTTAGTTGGATATAAACATAAGTTACAAGTGATGAATAAACAAGAAGCACGATAAGATATGAGGATAATGTTTTGCTGATATCCTTAGATACCAATTATTGGTAACAGAGAATAAGACATGCGATATTTAATAAGAGCATAATGTTTGTAAAAGAAAATACCTTCCACTCATAGTGAGAGAAGTCATTTTCTCTATTTTCAACGAAAACATTGTTCTCATAGAAAATGTTTTCCAAAATTCACGGAAACTAACCATTGGAAAACATTTTCAGGATAACAACTTCCCTAAGAGTTTAAATGATGTGCACTGACTGTGCAAAAAGAATTTACATAATCAGTTATAATGTAACTACAGGTAAATATCTATTAAACCTATACACATTATACAGAGTTCTTATATGTTCCCAAGTGATTGCAAGGACTTGAACGAATCAAAATTGTTATATATCGGAAGAGGACTTATAGGGCATGAGGAAGATCAACAGTCTTATCTCCAACAAAAGATTCTTCAGATCCATGGCTGCAAAAAATCAACTCAATCTAATAAACAAACACCTTATGAATCCTGAATTACACCACAGAAACAACAAAGAAATTTCTTTCGTATATAGAGAGATTAGGGGTGGGGCGGTACCTGAGGTTACTCAAAGCTGACATCCTGTATAGGCAGGTGAAAACTAAAATGTGCAACCCAATGGTGTAAAAGAATACAAATGTACGGGCATATCTGCAAAATGAAATTTGGCTTCACATTATTACATAACATTTGAACGTTGATTTTAACAATCACATTTCTAGTGCAAAAAATATTGTCCTAGGATGTCTCCTCTTTCCCCTCTTGCTTTTACACCGGCAAAGAGGAAAATGTCATGTGTCAACAAAGTATTTGTCACATATAATTGTTCTAAATCTTATTTCTGCTGAATCTGAGAATATCAATACTTATTATTTTATATATTTCTCTTTTAAATGATATAAAATGTATGAGACTTGAATCGACTATTACCCGTCCTTGATAAAACCAGTGCCATCAATGACATCTAACTTTTACTACAACATTTTCTTATCGTAACTTAATCCAAACTTGCCCATAGGTAACAAGTTTTAGGCCAGGAATTATAAATCTAAATTGAGAAATTAAAACAGCAAGCAGCACATCAAAATCAGAAACCCAGCCATTCTTTTCAGCAGGATTAGTTGATAATCTTCATCAATTTGTTCAGATGTGAAACTTGACAGTAAAATCTCAGCTCAGCTTACATCAGTTTAATTCTATTTGGTTAGTAAAGCACATCATATATTAGAAGATGAGATGAAGGTGTCAAGCTAGAGGTTTATGAGGTTTAGAGGTTGGAACTAAAATTACTGATACACCTTCCCAGTATATAGCTTTAATGATAAATTGTCTCTCAGTCTACGCCAGGATTTGGAAGTAATAACCCTTAACTAACACAAATACTATTTGTTTTTCCTAGATAAGATGTAGCCCACCGTGTGACAAACGACAGAACAAGCTTTGCAATCCAAGCCAAGTAGATGCCTTTGGTGAAGAATTTAATGATGTAAATGCAAATGATAGCATCCATGTGACTATAAGTTACCATGGCAGAGGAGCAAACACATCTCAATCTGGAAAGGCAAAGTGTCTAGCTAGAGCTAAGGGGGAAACTGAAGAGTGAAGCTTACTTGTTACCAAGAAGAAAACGTCCACTACTGAGAGTAATCTTGTCTCTCAAACCCAGTTCCTTGTATCTTTGGTCTCTTTCCTATTATAGGCAAAAAGATTTGATTAGATGAGGACTGACAAACTCCAATAGCATGAGAAATATGGGTATGAGCATGTACAGATTGAGAAATGGAAACAAAGAATATACAGAAAATTAAAGGGAAGTTATTACATTGACTAGACAATGCAAATTTAGGGGAAATACGAAGCTGAGAGCATATAGAAACAGTTCAGGAAATGGAATCTTGAATGTTTCTGCAATTTTTGTGTATGGAACATTAAAAATAGAACACAAAGGAAGGCTTTTCTTATCAACTTAATTATTCTGCAAGGCGGAAGCTAATTCATAGGCCTCAAATGAATGGATTTGGCAGATGGAGGCAAGTGGAACAATTAAGTTTTACTAACACCAGCCTAACCCTGCAATCGGGAAAAAGAGACATGGAAATTTAATTAAGAAAAGAAAAGTTGGGAACCTTCTTCGAGAATGCTGCAAATGGATTTATATTCTCCTCATACATCTTCTTGTATTTGGACTCCACATCTGAGCTGTAACCACTTTCAAGGTCTTCTGCATACTGAGAATGACAAGGCAGCATTCCAGAGAAAAAAAATATTGAAAGATACTGTGAAATCCAACAAAATCCAGATAAGTCACCTTCTTCGATCCTCTTGAAACCATTCTCTCAGAATTATAATCCTGAACATAACGGATCTTTCCATAAAGTTTGACATTATCTGTTTTTGTTTTCTCGAGTTCTGAAGTCACGCCCCTATCTTATCGTTCAGCCGTCTAATTTCCTAGCACATGAAAGACACATTTCTGAGGTTTTATAGAAGGTAGGTGGAAAGATAGAAGTAGAAATCATTTCAGAAATAAAGGAGAAAAGAGTGCAACCTCTTCAGTTTCCTGCAAGCGAGCGCAGAGCCGGTCTCTTTGGTTGCAGATCACCTTAAGCGTAGAGCTTTGATCTTGGCCTGAGGAAACACGCCTCTGTTCTGCATTCTATTTAATATATGTCAAACTCTAGAAAGCCATATTCATAATATAGGAATATTATAGCATTTAGAACTTCGTAATGACTCAGAGCACTAACCCTTTGGAAACCTAATCTTAAGCATCAATAGGAAACTTGATGAACTTATCCTTATATGATGGTTTATCTATGATCCCCATCCAATACTCTTCTCTCTCCACCTCCATCCCTTTAACAGATGTCATTCACTTTTTTCAATTGTATTCGTATTTCATATTGTTTTAGATTAGATTCTCATCACTTGTTTCTCCGCATCGCAGAGGTGGATCGCCAACGTTACTGCATAACCACAGGAGGTTATGCAATCTTTTGGGGGTAACCATATGTGTTGTCCTAAAAAGCAGGGGTAATTGTTAGGTGACTAGTTCCCAAAGGAGTCAGTTAAAGGAACAGGAGATGCAATTATAAGAGTTCACAATTTAAAACTTTTATCTGAATCCATACTGATCAATGTCATATTCCGTTTCTTCAGCAAGATGACATGGAGATGGCTTTTTTTTGGTCATGTTGGATTAAGAAATCAAACATGTAGAGTGTTGGGAGATAGGTCAGTTGTTAAATTAGTAGAAGATGTGATGAGCTGAATTTGGCTGGAGTTATACCGTCCATACCTCCCGAGGTAGAGGTAAGGTCTGCGTACACTCTACCCTCCCTAGACCCCATTTGAGGGATTTCACTGGGTATGTTGTTGTTGTTGTTGTTATACCATCCTGCTTTCTCAGGTACCAGAAAAAAATGCAACAACCTCTATTTTGGATTGAAGGGATGTCTAGAGCTACTGACATTGAGCTCAATCTAAAAGGGATGTCTAGAGCTACTGACATTGAGCTCAATCTTAAAGGGATGTCTAGAGCTACTGACTTTGAGCTCAATCTTAGCCAAGTTGTGTTTTTGTTCTGTAACAGTTTGTCATCTTCTTAAACAGTAATCTAAATCTGTTCAAATGATAGTGTTGGTGTACTGTATTCTGTCCTGCACTTCTCAATCCTTTACCATCAACTTGAAAGATTACTTCTGGGGATCTTTTAAGACAGTTTTTTTCAACTACTAATACACGACTAACACTCCTTAGTTCGACAGATAATGTGACTGAAATCAGACAATAAGATTAGACCAAAATATTAAACAAAATAGTTATTTTCAATTTATAGCATTTTTCCCGCTGAAATATTCTACGGTATGGTCTTTATAGAAAACCATCAGGCTGAAGGGTAGAAGGGAGAGGATCACCTGCTCGACTAAATGAAAGATTTGAAAAAAGAAGGGCAAAAGCCACTTGCAAAGAGAGAGTTGACAAGGCAGGATCAAGGCTTAGTTCAAATAGTCTATGTACAACCTTCCTTTAGGGGGTGGAGAGGAAAAGATAAGGAAGCAAGGCAAGACCAATACTCACCTCAGATGCCTCTTTTCCTCCAGACTTTGATAGATCCCAATCATCAACTAGAGTGCTTTGTCTGTTTTTAGAAGTATATCCCTGCAATAGCAACAATAAAAGCTCCTTGAAAAGATTAATTTAACAACAAACTAAACTGAATTGTCTACGAACTAACAGAAAAGCAAGCAGCAATTACTTGGGCAACATTAAATCTAAATAAAACCGGTCTCTGGCACATAGATGTCCAATCACCAACATGCAAAACTAACTCTATTATATTTACTAGATAAAACTACCACAATATAAGATGCAATATTTACATGCAGACAGATCTTCCAACAAAACCCGGATTTGGGAGAGGGGGAGGGGAGCAAACTGGCACAAACCTTTAGAATATCATCCTCTAACTTCTGTATTAATCTTTGTTGTTCATTAAGTTTTGCTGTTAGTTCTACAATATTGGCTTCGGAAGATTCCAATGAAGTAGTCCTTTCAGAAAGTTGGACCTGAAATCACTGGAAGTAGTTAAAACAACATGATTCATGATTGATCATCACGAAGTAGTTCAAGTATTCAGCACTAATCTCAGGTATAAGTGTGCTTTTAGATTGACTCCTTAGATATATAGTTTTATACGATAAATGAAGAAACATCTTTAATCTCTGAGAGCATTACTAAATACATTCATATTTTTTCCATAACTACTTTTAAATTACCTTTAATTGTGTCAGCTCATGCTCCACTTTTCGATTCTTATCAAGAAGTAAGGACTCAAGTTTGCTCATCTCTTGCCCACTGGTAGCAACTTCCCAATCTTCAGCCTCAATTGTATTGTAACCCACTGCCTACTCAAAGCAACAAAAGTATTATAGTGGAGCATATGGCAATAACATGCTAGGTTGTGTATCATGGAGAGACCAAAGTTCCAAACTCGAAGAGGAATAGAAGTAACAAATGAAGCTGGATACAGTGGAGCAAGTTGATGTAACACAGGGAAAAAGGAAAATGAAGAAAAAGAGAAAAGCAGTTAATATCTAACATGTTCAATATTTCTTATGCTATCTTGAGAAGTTAGAAGTTCAATGAAAAACAATAAATTAAAAAGACTTGTAGAACCTATACAAAGTTGAGTAACTGAAGCATATCGAGCGAGAATAACCTGTAAGATTTTAACTTTCTCCCTCAAATCATCAACCAACTTTGTTGTTGGCCTTGTTTGAAGTTCTTCCTTCAGTTTCTCAAGAGCAACTTCCTAGGGTGTATAAAAAAACATGAATTAAATAGAGGAAACGAGAAAGAAAGGCCTTGAAAGGTAGATTGACCAACAACACAACTAGATGTGTATCACATTATAATAGATTAATCGCAGCAACTTATCAAAGTTGAACCCCTGCCCCTTCAGTGTGAAATAGTCAGCATAAGTGATCTTGGAGGATCTGAGTCAATTTGAGAGGCATAAATACCTAGGAGTGTAACTTCATGAGAAAAATGTGAGATATATTTCAGAGCACCTAAATTGCTGACATGAAAATAGATTAGAGGGGATAAAACATAAATGAAAAAGTTTTACAGTATACTCGATTATCAACTTCACGAACATCTATTCTATTCCCCAATGTGGCAAGAAGGAATTTTATTCAAATTGATCCCACAAAATTCGGTATAAACCAATGAACATAAGAAATTCCAGTACATTAAGAAGTCAACTGGAGCAGTTTTATACTGATATATACAACCAAACCTGTTACAACTTTCATTTATCTGTACATTGCGGCGAAGAAGGAAAAACTCTTGGTCAAAGGAGAATTGGAAATCTTCTATGTCCTCAGTACAATATCAGTTAACAACTGTTGAGTTAGCACCACAGAAACATACCTTTTCATTAAGCAGAGCATTCAACTTTTTTATCTCTTTCATGTGCTGTTCTCGCTCATTTGATAAGGTGTTCTCCAAATTATGAAGTTCTGTATTTAGTTCAGAAATGATCTTCTCATTGGCAATCAGAGAAGTCTCAAGGGAACTATTTGCGTCCAAATTATCACTGAAAGTGAAGCAGTGAATACTTTAGACCAGTTACTTTAACCTCTCTATCAATGATAGACATGTTTTAGAGGGAAAAGAAGGAATTACAGAGAAACAACACGAATATGTCATAGATCATAATTCACGTGTTAATACATTAAAAGGTTTAAGCATGACTTCGTTGCTGTAACTTTTATACACTAATCTTGACAATGTTTGCTCTAGAGTATGCCATGCAAGCAAACTCTCACATTTAGCTTTCATCTTGGTAAATTGCATGACCATCCTCAGATATGTAAAACAGCTCTTTTGACCATTTTAATTTTAAATTTTCAATAAACTTTCTAAGGAACCAGCATAACAAGCTAAGAACATCCTTCACCAGCCACGAGTTGATCCACCAGATACCAAAGCTTGTCAGGAGATGGGCTTCACAGTATATGTGCAGTCTGGCAGCGGAGATAAAACAAAATTGTTATACAATGAAGTTTACCTGTTCTTGTGATCATTATCTTCATTCGCCGTCTGTAATTGTGAACGCAACAATCCCTGAATAAGACAAAGCTTAATATTATTAATACATCCAAAACGAGAATTGTCACCAAGTCTCTGCCCTAGGATCTTATGGTTGAGCTGACTGAGTCTCGCCAAAACAGCGTGGAAAAGTGCCCACAGCTGAAATTCTCGCTATGGAATTTAAAGTGAAGCAATGTACCACAAAAAGGAGAAAAATGAAAATAAAGCTAGTTTGATCCTACTACCTTTTCTCTTTCAAGACTAAGAAGGTGAGCCTGCGCCCGTTCAACCTCATCCATTAACAAACTGACTTATGATTGCTTTATAAGCCGTCTCTTCCTATATATGAGTACAAAAGAGTTAGTACAACTATGTATTAAGGTAAGTAGAAAACTCATATCCAAAAGAAAACTTTGATAAGAAAAAAGAATTGTACACTTACTTCAGATTAGCATAGTACACATTAAAGAAATAAACAGATTTATGGTCTAGATGAATATAACACCTGATTGTGCACGAACTTCAAACAACTGGCTCTGCGCAAGTTCATGCAACTTCTGCATGGTTGAAACGCTTTCTTGAGCTTGCCGTAATTGATCCTGCAATAATTGTTCCCTGCATCAAATAAAAGACTGCAAATCATGATATCCCTATTCCAAGAGGAAAAATATGACACCAAATACTTGTTCTAAGATAAAAGTGACCAAAGGCCAGGGCTGTAACTTAATGTAGTTGAATCTTCATATCACAACAGAATGCAACACCTTTCTTTTAAAACCTCGAGTGTTTTCTGGTTCTCTTCTGCCAAACTGCGTTGCTTAATTTCTACAACTTCTTTGACTTTCTCCTCCATCTGAACCACAGAAAGGACATGTTAAAGCTGAAACAGAATGAAACAGGCTACTATGTACTCAAATTTGCAACATCAGATGGTACTACGAAGATGGGCTTTCCTTCATAGCCAGCAGGAAGTCCAACATCAGAAAGTACTAAAATTCTAACTCAAACCTCACTCCCCACCCAATGGGAAAAAGACTAAGAAATAGAAGGAAGGATAAGGATACAGGAAATCTAATGTGCATGAAAACATTAAGCAGCTGATAACCTGTTATGAACCGAGTAATAGTATAGCAGGTAGTTCAAATTTCGAAAGAGAATAAGCAGACTTTCTCTAGTGTTCGTTTTATTTTTGGGTTTGTTGTTGGATAAGCCTTTATCGAGTTGAATCCTAGAAAAATGTAGAGCTTCTTGAGAAGATCTGTGGGTTTGAAAAGTGAAAACTAGCAGTCACCAAGCCTGGGGTTTCCTCTGTTTCTTTCCTTTTCCCCTCTCTCAAAGGTAATTTTACATAGAACCTGACAGTGGTTACACTGATCCACTCAGCATAATTCAAATCTTGTGATGCAAATCCTACTTGTGTGGAACTTTTACAAAGTAGTTAATAAAGATAACCAACAATTCAAATGCTAGGGGATTGCACAGCAAGTAGCTAACTGGGTCACTGCAGTATTATCAACAAAATTACTGCCAATATGCAAGTCGCAAACATAGGCATGTGTACATATGTAGTTATAGATACTGGCCTGTTGTTCTAACTGACGGCAACGCTTTTCAAGTCTTCTTATTGTTGCTTGTTGATTTTTCAGGTGAGTTGCCTCCATGCGAAATTCTTCAAGTTCAACCTTCATTTTTCGATTCTCAGACTCTAATTCTGATATCTTTGAATCCTTTTCCTGCATAGAGTAAGAACAATCAGATAGAAAAACCTAAAAAAATTAATAACTGTAGTCTCAAATGTACTTTAGAGTTGAACCTCCAATTCCATTGCTCTAGTTGAAGCATCCTAAGATGTTTTGTGGACAACACCCTGAAAATTATTCAATTGAATTATGTTATCACTATTTGATCCCTTAAATACCGTCATTTGAAACATTTTTTAGATAGCGTCAATTCCAGCATTCAAACTGTTAACCACCATAAATTCTTCACCATACCAATCCCCAAGTAACACGCAATAAGATAATTGCAGATCCTCCCCCGACTCTCTTCCAACACATAACTAGCAGTTACAATTAGTTGCTAATATGGAAATGTATAATAAGCCTACAATTTAGTATCTTGAGAATCCAAAATCACGGACCACTTATCCACTTACTCCAAGTTGTCATATGAGCATAACTTAAATATTTTAGCTCAATCTAGCCATTTATAGTGGCCAACTTCGAGCACCAATACAGGCTCTAACAGTATATTGTTTCAAATTTATTCATATGAACTCTGGGAGTTCTCGACTTCTCTCATGAGCATGGAATTTTTCATTTGCGCAAGCAAGGGATAGGTGATTATAAAGAAGGTGCTGTACTTACACCAATTGAAGCAATAACCGGGTAAGGATCTGGTGCCTCATAAAGTTTCTGATAAATGTTAAGAAAAGCATTTTCCACATATTTTGCTCTCTTCGTAAGATTGTCAACCTCTTCTTGATAACCCTTGAGCAAAGAGTTGAATAAGCTCAACTTGTCTTCATTTGAAACCTTTATAAAGCCTGCCAAGAGGTACATGATCATGTTTTACAAAAACAAAAAAAGTAAATGTAATTATAATGATTTACAATGGTAGTGCAATATCAGCTCCATGGAAAGGCATGTTTAGTACCTCGTATGCTCTCCGCAAGTTTCCGGCGGTTCTTCTGACTGACATCTTGATTTTCAGCAATTCTAAGACCTTGTTCATCCAGTATACTCTTTTCGTTCTCTAAATCAAAGTCTGTAAAAATTGTTTTTTTCTTTCAGAAAGGAAACCAACAACAACAACATAGCCAGTATAATGCCACCAAGTGGGGTCTGGGGAGGGTAGAGTGTACGCAGACTTTACCCTCGGCTCATTTTCAGAAAGAAAACCGATATGCTTAAAATACATATTCAATTTATCTTGTCTTAGACCAAATAAACAAAATTACGCGATGAATATCAATAGACACAAATCAATCATTTGAAAAATTAATTACTGAGCAAGAGGCACAAATATGTAAACAACTAAGTCATAGAAATCAGAAAGAAACATACAATGCAAAGTGACATTTTTCTACAATTAATTCAATTCATCACTAGCAATCCAAATCCAACTAAGAACCGACCTAATTTCACTTCTCTCACTCTTATCTCTCCATTCCAACATTTTACAGCAAAGTGCCAAACAACTTGACTGAACAATAGCTAAAAATCCGATTATTATATCATATAAAGTATAAACTACTGATTACTATAACAGAAAAAGCGAACCTGCTCTTGCCTAGCGTTAAAGCGAACTAATTACAATTAACATTAATTTAACGATATTTAAAGAGATAATTGCATGGAAAGATACCTCTCCAGTAGCTAGCGACAACGGCGAGGGGAGTAGAAGAAGAAGACGAAGTTTTCGCCTTCTCTCTGTCCGATGCTCCTTCCTGGGAATCCATTGTTCATCCAAGCATATGAATATCAAAATTGAACGATTTTTTTGATAGATCAGAGATCCCAAGCTTTCAGTTTCAGAGTTAGTACTTAGTTCTATCAACGCATATTATTTAGGAATATAATTTCAAAGATCAACTTCATAACATTGGATTTAAAATATTAAGCTTATTTCTCCTGTTTTAGTTTCTTTAATTTTAGATTAATTATTTTAATATAAGAAAAATTGTGAAGTCATTACCTTATTGTTTCTAATATATGTTGTTGTTTAGTTAACTTTTTAAATTTCTTTTTCCTTTAGAATAAATATTTTTTTATAACAATAACATACATAGCCCGTGTAATACGCTAATTTAGTTAAATAGAAATAGTGCTCTTGTTTTTAAAATGTATAAATGCTTTATTTTGCACTCATTTAAAGATCATCGAAAATCCTCTTTAGTTTATCCTAGCTGTAGTTTAGCTTAGCTTTAATTCCTTTCTTCTTTCTCGTGAAATTCTTGATTTTCATCGTAGAGTGTATCGCACATCTTATCCTATCAGGGAGATATAGATGCTTTTTCCGGTAGACCCTCGACTGGAAGAACAACAAATCAAACAACAACAGTCAGAAAAAAGTTTTTTTTTTAAAATAAAGCATGACAAAACAATCTAAAAAAAGTAATAACTAACTACCATAAAATCGTATGTCAATCGAAGTACAAAACACAACAGAATAAAATATTTTTCTATCTTCCATTAAAATTTAAAATTTGTTGGATCTGTTTGATAACTAGATTTGCTCAAAGATCAACTTTTACATAGATATGCATTTCTGCTGCAAGTTTTCATTAGATATGATCATTGCGAGAGGCAAAATTTTTTACTAAGAAGTTCTTCATTCAATAATTAACAGACTAAAAAGGAAATCAAAACACATTAATGTTTGTGAGAATATTTTTTTTTAATCCCAAAAGTAAAAATCATGAGAAACACTAATCCCGTTTGAGTAGCACTATGAGTCTCTTCGTTTTAGTTAGGTTAACTACTGTCTTTGGATCCTTAACCCCCTGTTTGGATGGTTGTTTCCCGTGATTCATTATTATATTGTTTTCTAAAAAATCATGTTTATTTTTATTATTCTTAAATTTATGTTGTAAATCCATTGTAATCCCGTGATTATATAATCATGAAAAATCCCAATTTTTTAAATTATGAGTTTGGTGATTTTTGGATGGTTACGTATTTCATTTACCCATTATATCCCACGCCACTCACCCCCACCACCCCACCCCACGACCCCACCACCCACCCCCACCCTCACCCCACTTCTCTCCTCCCACCCACCACCCCACCCCACTACATTCACACCCAAACCCACCCTCACCCCACCACACCACCCCACTCCATCACACCCAAACCCACCCTCACCACCTCACCCCCGCCTCACACCACAACACCTCACCCCCATTACCCATCCCTCCACCACCCACCCAACCATCCTCACCACCCCACAACCATCACGCACACCACCCACCATCTATTTATCTTTTAAAGTTTCTATTTTATCCTTCATCTTAATTTTATTACTCCTTCCGGATCAAGAAGAGTGTCACTTAAGCTTTTTTTCTGAAGTAAAAAATAGTGTTCACTTATTAAATCAAGAAAGAATTAACCTTATTTTTTCAGATTTTTCCCTATTAAGTAGGGTGTGATGGGGGCCTCGAGTGCAGCGGGCAGATGCAGCGGGAGTCGGGTCGAGGCGGGAGCAGCGGGCCGGGATCGAGACTAAGCGGGCCTAAGCGGGGTCGGATGCAGGCGGGACTGCTCGATCCCGTCAGATCCGATCCGTCGATATCAGTAGTAGCCGGCTCAGAGTCGGGCGAGGCGGCGGGATCGGAGTTTTCCTTTTTTTAAATAACATATGTATAAAAAAACTCAATAAATAAAACAAGATAGTGTAATAAAAACATCCCAAGAAATTTGTTTTTGTGCCTCTTATATTATTTAATAGGCATATGATTTTTTTGTAATACAAAATACAATTGTGTAAAATCTAAATTGCAACTTTATGGTGTTGTCCAAAAGTTGCAAATTACATAATAAAATTGCAATTAAAAATTACATTTTCAAAAAATGCATTATAATTGCTTGATGATTTCATTGGTTCTTGATTTGGAATAGGTATTTGTTGGTCAAATTGATCCACGCATCGCTTCCACTACAGGTTAAGATTTCGTTGTAGTTTTCATCATCTTCTTCGTTGATCTCAGGTTGACCGCACCTTCTCGCTCGCTCGTATCGATCTCGAATAATCTGCAATTTCCAAAATTGTCTCAGGCCAATGAGTGTCTGTGGTCTCCTATTTGATATACACTGCCGAGAAAAAGCGCTTTAAGCCGACGGTTGATGGCGGCTTGAATGTTCAAAACATCTCGAGCCATCGTGAAAGTGTCGGAAAGGTCTTCATTCCACCTCGATGTATTTAAGTCTTAGCTTTGTCCATCTTTCGTTGATAACTTCTTGATCTGATGCGAACCTGCCAAAACAAAAATATCCAACTCGCTAATTTGGTTATGGTAGAAGTGCAGTCGCACATTCTATTTACGAGGCTTTCAATACTAGCCTTGAAGCGACATGTCTTTGTGAGGTTGTGTTGAAGATGAAGAAGATGGTATGGTAGCTTCGTGCGTTACTAGCATTTTCTTGTTGATAAAATCTATATATATTTTTGCATTGGTGTTCTCGCTATTCAACACTTCTTCTTTAGTTTGTTCAATAGGTGGTGGGTGATTTAGATTTTGGGACTTGGAGGTGGTAGTACTTCTATACAATCGTAAATAGTTTCAATTAGTGATTTAGTGATCTATTTTTAATAGTAAGTTTAATCTGAGAACCAATAATATAAATAGAAGGAATAGGAATAAAATATTTTTTTATTTTGACAAACATTTTTAATATTTGCCTTATAAGTGGTTTTCCATATATTCACTAAGTAATAAAAATATTAGAGTTATATAAAAATAACATAGTTGAAATAGTAGGATAATATATCTTGGGAAAAATTCTTTTGTTGCTTGAAAAAATTCTCTAAAAATACAATAAGTTAGGAAATTTTTACCCAATCACTATCTAAAATCATATCATTTGGGTTTTTATTATGAGAGTTAAAGAAATAAAGTTATAGGTAATTTATAGTCATAAGCAACAAGTAGTTGCTCGTATAAGAATTCCACCTAGTCGATACTTCTTGTGGAATTCTTCTTATAAAATGATCCACAATCGTGACAAGTTTTTTTATATTCTTTTCTACGTTGTACTTTATTACTTTTAAAAATAAAGTTTATAGCAAATTGTATTTTACTAAGAATGTCTTCAAAAAGTGATAGACCATCCTTTACAATTAAGTTATATATATGGCAGCATTTATATGAAAATGGTGGAAAGATGGAGCTAAACTATTTTTAACATTGTAATTGCGTAATTGTTATTAGAAGCGTTATCTAATGTAATAGTCATAATTTTATCGGTAATTAAAGTAATAATCGCACACTTGATAAATATTTTACTATTAAAAGTACCGTATTACTATCATCTATATATCTATACGCTAAAATCGTTTTTGCATAGACCATTTATAATACATCCAATGACAAGTTACGAGTTAAATAATCATGGTAGTTAGTACTCGACCTATATCAGGCGTGATAGATACTTTGCCATTAAAATGATATAATGAAAACGTAAATATTGTTGATATTCATCATAAATTTAAATACATCTCTCTTAACGGTTGACCTAGGAAAACGTTAAAAGCGAGGATTATATATATCTCTAATGTAATGAATAAAACCGGAGATGAAGGAAATGAAAAAGGCAAACCCTCCTGACAACTAATTTTGATATTGCTTCCTATCTCTATGTTTGTTGTATTTAGAGCCTACAATTCCCGTCATAGGGTTAATTTGACCACTTGCCAGTGGGAAGACGGTATGTGAACCTTGTCCTAGATGGAGTGCGAGCGTTTGCGCACCGGTTTTGAAAGCTTTGGTATTGGGCATACCTAGTGGATGAGCACCTCGTGTCTAATTAAACCGTCCCCAGTGACCTTTTCGATTTAAATTTTAAAACATTTTTACAAATTTTACATATGGCTACTTGATTCTCTCGTCCTATCAAAAATGTCCATGCATCTGATTTTAATGGTCGTTTCTTTGGACCTCGTCTCATACTAGGGGAATAGGAGGTATTTTAGGTTGAAGGTGCACTAATTGAAGCGTGTTGTCATCAATATTAGTGGGTGTATCGTCTAGATCATCGTCTAAATTAAAGTCTTCTTGAGTTCGAAATAACTCTCATCTAAATCTAATGGTATTGTAGGAAAATGTTGAGTATCAACAAAATCATCTGATAGGAATAAGATGACTAGAAGAAGTACACCTTGCCTGGTTGCCTCTACTAGAAGCACCACTTACCACTAAGCAACATACCTTTTTAATCCTTCCATTTTAATTATGATAATAAATAATTAAAGACAATAAAATTAAGTCACGCTAAATAAAATAAGCAGAACAATAATAATTTAATGAAGGAGCAGAATGTACCCAAAAGCATCGTAATCTTGTCGTGATGTCGAGAGGTTGAAAATTGAAACTTTGCTCGATGGAAGATCCTCCAAGCTAGTTGCCAACTTCACTCCCAATTCCCAAATGAATTAATAAAATTGAATATTTAAGTAAACAATGTAGAGATATGTTGAAATTAGAGAGATTGTAGGAAGATTTGTGAGAAAGATGAAAGAAAATGAGTTATTTATAGTTGAAAAATTGGGTTAAAGTGTAAATATAATTACTTATGGGTTAAAAATAAATATTAAGGGGTAGGGGGTTGGGGGAGGGGGCCTAAAATGGCGGATTGGCGCAGCCGTAATCTAAAATAGTCGTTAGTGCAGCGGCCCGTTTCTAAGGGTTTAAAGGAGTGGGGTCGGGTCGGGCTCGGGGACGGTCTGAGGCGGGCTCGGGTCCAAGGCACTGAGGGCGGGCTTCGAATGCAGCGGGGCGAGACATCGTCCGTCCGGTCAGTCCGCCGTTAAATTTTTTTTAGGCGGGAGTCGGAGGCGGGGACCGGCGAAGTCGGGGCAGGGTCGGGTCCGACCTTGCAACCTTACTATTAAGTACTATGTGATCAAATTCCAATACATATTTTATTAGGGACAGTTTAGTCAAATTACTTCTTTTTGTCTAGGAATTTGTATTTTCTTAAGGGGTGTGTAAATGGCTAAGTGGACACTCTTTTTGATCCGGAGGGAGTAATATACATAAACTAATTTGTAATTAAGGGATAATGATATTTTAGTAAACTTATATATTATTATACAGTATCATACCGTCAAGCCAAACAATAAAAATGTTATTAAACCACAGCAAACATACAATCTATCCAAAAAGTTGTATTCATTAACACTGTACAATACAATACAATACAATACAATACAATACAATACAATACAATACAATACAATACAATACAATACAATACAATACAATACAAGACCACACTATACTATACAATACTGTACATTACTAAACCATAGGTAACAACCATCCAAACAATACGTAAAGGTTCGGACTGATGTTTAAAGACTTCTTGTTATGTATTCTGAAAATATTTATCTCGAATCTTTCAGCTTTTCCTATTTGTTTCATCCAATTTGTGAATCTGGACTATGACAACATGTGTGAATGAGGAAAATTTCTGTAAGGAAAAAGAAAACAATAATGGCCAATGATTTTTTTTTCCCTAACAAGATGTTTACACAATAAGCTTTTTTATAAAACAAGTAGTAGTATATTTGAAAGGGGAATCAAGTCATATCATAATTTTTCATCTTTCACTTCATCAGTGCTTTCTCTATCTGTTTTTGGTAGAAACGACAGAATATATGTAATATGTATAACAATATTAGGCATCATCATCACTACGAATTAGTGAGTTTGTCTAGAGGTAGTCATTAGTTACATATCTATCTGTATAGGCTTACTAAACAAACACGGCAGGAACTGTTAGACATATTAATATAGCTGCTTCTTTAGCTAGTAAGTCCGCTACATTTTGCTCCCTAAAAGTGTGATCCCACCAATGTCATCAAGTACCTGCATTCATGAAGAATTGTGGGTTTCTCTATCTAATCTTGACTTTACAGATTTCTGATCTCACAATCTATGCTGACAATGAGTTGGTTTGTGAATTCCAATAATTTTTCTTTTTCAGTTTCAACTTCTTTAGCTACTTAATGAAAGATAAAGTGTGCGGGTGCGTAAAGAATCTGATATTTAATTCATGTTATCTTTTTATTGATATGGAAGTATACAAACTATGTGACATATTATAAGTCCATGAATCCATTTTTTTTTCTTTTAGAAGAAGATATTGTCAAGTCCCTTCAAATTTCATGTAGTAGATGAGCGCTAGCATTTGGTAAGCCACTAGAATAAATTATAAATCTAACTGTGTAAACCTTTTATATATTATACGCAAAGTTAAAGATGAATTGCTGGAATTCTAAAATCAATATATTGGAAGTGATGTATGTAGAAGTTATCGCTCACTGCTTCATAAGAGTACAAATATTTTAGCCTTTTAATTGACTTTGACAAAAGATGCTCACATTGCTTTTGTGGACTCGGTCTATGTTTTACCAGTTTGAGTTGTCATCATCATGTTCTACTGAAATTCCATGATAAGTGCTACGACTTCCTGGCATTGTCTCTATAGTAAACCAGGTCAAAGTCGTGCTGGTTTGATTATTAGTAGCAAATTATTCACATCTCGGTTTTTCTCATTGTAATGCTATTGGTTGAGGATAGTTTTCACGTTAAGCATCGACTAGCTATAAGCAACTACGAGTCAGAATTTGAAGTTTATGAATTCTAAACTTGCCACCGAACCATATGAACCTGTACCTAATACTATAGCTTCGCCCCCTGGCTACAAGCACATTCAATAGGAAACTAATATTGTTCGCATATTGATTAAGAACATAAGTTGGAACTATTAGGAACTAATTAAAATAATTTAGGAACTTAATAAATAGAGGCTTCTTACATAAAGGATCTTCCCACTACCATTCAATCATAAAATAGTTGAAATCAATCAGCAGCTATGCAGGGACGTGGAATTAACATGGCCCTTGACAGCTGAATTTACCAAGATTAAACAAGGCGCCTAGTGGGAGGGAATTCCACATATTTCTCCCACGCATTTCCAGAATTATAATTTCATGTCTATTAATAGTCAGTATTCAATCAAGTCAGACCATCTAAACCTCAAGTACTCTATCTCCTTTCATTCCACTGAAAGAGCGAAACAGAGATGGGGCGTATAGGTGCAAACCACATTCATCGGTTCCAAGTTCAACCCCAAAATGATCAGCACCAGCTCCAACCTCATCAAAAATACACTTCCCAAGTGGAAAGTTTTGAGCATCATCAAGACCCTGAGATCATTGATGAAATACATTCACCATCCATTGAGCCTTCCCATGAAGATCTTTATCCAGAAGAAAGTCAAGATGAACCATCACAAGCACTGACAATGCAAAGTGAATCACAAGACAATCAAGAGGCAGTACAACAGCAACAATATGCACTGGTAGTGCCTCAGCCAATAATCAGGCCTATGACCACACAGTTCTCTCAGCAAAATGGAAAGACTCAGAGGCCAAGGAAGCAGCCTCAGCCTCAGCCTCAGCCCCAAGCAGGGACTCTAAGGTCACCACTACAGCCTAGCCAACACAACAGCTTTCCCATTCACGATCCTCAACCTCAATCAGAAGCCTTTCCTCCATCTCAGTCTCAACCCTTGCCACATCCCTTCCCACCTGCTCAAGATTACTATGAGCCACAAACCTTTCCTCCTACGCAAGAAGAAGCGCATGCATTTCCTGCAGCTGTGCCACAGGCCTTCCCTCCTGCTCAGGACTGTTATGAGCCACATAGCTTTCCTCCTACTCAGGAAGAGAACGAAGATTTTCCTCCAACTCCATTTAAAGCACATGCTTTTTTATCACCTCAAGTTGATCCCCAATTACATCCTCAGGCTAAACCACAGGCATTTGTGCCTCAGAATCATAATGTGCCAGCTTTTGCTATCTCTCTGCCTCAAGCAGGTACTAATTTTCAACAGCACGGTTTGGCGCAAGGCCCACAAATAGGAACGGGTATGGGACATTACCCACAAGGGATGCCACCAGCATCTCCCATGCCACAGACTCCTATGAAGGGAACCACAAAGCCACTTCTTCCAGCTGAATCTTGGAAGACTGGATTGTTTGGTTGCATGGAAGACCCCACAAATGGTAAACAATTTTCAATCTCCTTATGTCAAGCACTCAAGCACACACACAGACAAAGGAGTCGTTTTATTTGCTTACGCAAGTAAGAAATTCAATGTGATTTACTAGCTGGTGCAAACTTTCAGCTCTCATCACAGCATGCTTCCCCTGCCTGACATTCGGACAGATTGCGGAGATTGTAGACTCTGGACAAACTAGTAAGTGATGCATAGATAAGAAACAAATGAAAATACTTACACTTCATAGCAGTTGTGGTCCCTCCTGAACTTTCTTTACTTTCAGAAAAAACTTTTATTAACCCTGGATGCTCTCTCTCTCTCCTTGTCTCTCTTTATTTGAGTACTATAGCTTGTACCACTAGCGGCTTGATCTATGGGGCAATTACCTGTGTCGCAATGCCTTGCATAATGTCATGCACCTATCGTACAAAGTTGAGGAGCCAGTATGGGCTAATTGAATCACCGGCACCCGACTGGGTGATCCACTGCTTTTGTGAATGCTGTGCTCTCTGTCAAGAATATCGAGAGCTTCACCTCAGAGGCCTTGACCCTTCAATTGGTACATCTACTTTCAACCTTATTTTGTTTCTTTTTATCACCTTAAGTATTAAGTTGATAAGCCAGTTGTATCATGGTCGTAATCTGATTATGAACACAAACCTCCTTTTTACGGATTCCGCAACTATAGTTGTCATAGTTCTAAAATATATGGATTGTTCTTCACTGACAGGATGGCAAGGAAATAAAGCTTGGAAACAGAACATGAAGCTGCAACAAGCTACTATGGTCCCTCCAGTTCACCAAACCATGATGTGCTGATTAATTTGCCAGAAACTAAGTATTTATATTGTGCTTCTGTCTAAATTTGTTCTAAGTTTTTACTTTTAGATCTTTGTTTATTTAAGTGTTGCTTTTGTTCCTTCGTAATTTGTAATTCCCCAATGGAAAAGAGAAATAAAGAACTAACACTGTTAGACTTTCAAGTGTATATTCTTTCATTTTATTGACAAAAAGCCTACCTCAAAAAAATTACTCCCTCCGTCCCATATGATGTATTTTGACTGGGCAAGGAATTTAAGAAATAAAGAAAGACTTTTGAATCTTGTAGTGCAAAACAAGCAAAAGATATTTGTGTGGTTAAAATCACATCGTTAAGCGTAAAAGGTAAAGTATAAAGTTAAATTTTTGCCAAATAAGGAAATGAGTCATTCATTTTGGGACGGACTAAAAAAGAAAGTGTGTCATATAAATTGGGACAGGGGGAGTAATCTTTTAGGAACAAAAGTAAAAGACGGATGCTTGACTTTTAATGCCATAAAAAATCACAAAATAGTTGCTTGTAAAATCTTATAAGGATGCCACTATAAGTTCATGGAGCTAATTCTTTTTGAAAAACAGATTTTGCAACTCCGACAAATGTTCAATAATACACGAGCTCAAAAAATTATCTTCGAGTACAAATTCTTACAAGAATTTATACGAGATACATGTACAATGCATGTACATAGTGACTAGCGGAACCAAATAGAGCAAACTTATACACATAATCCCCTAGTAGATGTGACAGTCACCCTTACCATGTGAGACGGAGGTCACTGGTCTAACCACGAGCCTTCTTGATCATCCATCGAAACCGTCAAGGTAAGTATAATTACGAAAACCTAGATGTTTATAGTAGCATCCCACAGACGAAGCAACCCATTGCGTCCACCACTACAAATTCTTTTCCTTTCAAGGTCAGAAGCCACACATCGTACCTGAAGATAAAAGATGATGGCATAAAAAATTAGAGCAAATGATACATTATTTAGTACTGCAGCTGATCTTTCACAAGGCAGCAGGGCAAGGCAAGAAAAAAGAATTTAGAGAAGAAAAAACTAAAACAGGAAAACTGGAATAGTGGAGACTGAAGTTGCTGGACGACAGTCATTACCGACTACTTCAAAATGGGGCAAGGTGAGGGTTGGTCTACTACTGAGAAAACAAGGAGCATGATGGAAGTCAAATGATTTTGGCAAAATACAAGCTCGTACCCGTAGTTTTCATCACAAATAGATGAGAAATTTTATTAAACAAAGAAGCACCCTTGTCCATGGAGACCCCGTCTGATCTCTTTCAAAATCAACTCAAGCATTATGAAAGAGAAGATACAGGATACAAAATACAGGTCCGATACTTTACTAACCCACTGGTTCCTTTTTTGTAAATAGTTTAGACATTTTAGTCATTCTAACATAAAAAGTACTTGTCAGTACTTTTTAATCAGCTAACACAATCGGGCTGTATGTTGGGCTGGGTTGGAAGAGAAAGGTAGGAGGAGAATTAAAAGAGCATATGAATAGATTTCATATGTTCGGGTAGAAAGTAAAAGAGCCTCCAAAAGAGGAGAGGATAAGAAAAGGAATCCGATGTGTTTCCTTATAAGTCGTACCAAACACTATGAAGGAAACAGTTACTTCACAACCAATGTGAGCTAGTCGACAGACCCAATGCTTTGAGTTGGGAGGTGGGGAATAATAAAGTGTTCTATGAGAAGTTCCTGATAAGGGCGGAGGATAGTTTTCCATATGTTTCGGTCTGGATACCAAAGGTGCCGAGGAACGTGTGTTTCTTCTCGTGGTTAGCTACTAGAGTGGTGATTTTGACGGCAGAGAATCTTAGAAAATGTAAAGTTGTATGCATAAGTTGGTGTTTCCTTTGTAAGGAGACAGGTGAGGACGTGGATCATATTTTACTACATTGCAAATTAGCAACGAGGTTATGGTGGGATATCTTTAGATGGTTTGGCGTTTCTTGGGCAATGCCAAGGTCCGTGAAGGAGTTGATGCTTTGCTGGAAGAGTGGAGCTAGGAGAAGAAGGCACAAGGCTTGGAATGTTACTCCTCTTGCATTAATGTGGGTAATTTGGAAGGAGAGAAATAGGAGAGCATTTGAAGGGGTGGAGATGAGCTTTGCTCAATTGAGTAGTCTCCGATCCCTTATTTTCTTTTGGTGCACCCATGTAGTTCATGTTTTTATAGAGGATTGGATGTCTTTTTGAGAGAGCCTAATTTTGTAGGTTTCTCCTTTTTTTGGTATATCTCTTGTATACGGCCAAGTTGGCTTGTTTATTATCAATGAAATCTTTTACTTTTAAAAAAAAAGGAAACAACTGCTTCAGTTGAGGGAAGAAGATCAACCCCCCCCCCCACGCACACACACACAACCCAAACACTGCATATGAGAAAGCACAGAGCGCAATGAAGGAATCATTATTTTAAAAAACCAGTTGGGTTAAAGATATATCTACATGTAATTAGAACAAAAGTAGTCACATGTCAATGTGAAGCTAACAAAGTACCATATGATAAAGTGAAATTATCAACATTCTAGACATTACTTGGCCAAAGAAGATAAATGAATTGAGATGGGCCAGACTCTGATACCATGTAAAGAATGAATCTTGGTATCAGAGCCATACCCATCTCAATTCATTTGTTACCCGGTGTTGGGCCCCATCATATATTGTCCACGCTTCAGATGATCAATCATGGGTGTGCGCGGGGGTGTTGATTCTCCCACATTGGTTGTGGGATGGAAATTTGGACTCCTTATATGGACTTTGGGTCTAACTCAACCCCAAAAGCTAGCTCATGAGGGGGCATGTTAAGAATATAGTCAAATATTAAAAGCTGAAGATGTTATAGAGAGCACATTTTTAATATTTGACTATATTCTTAACACGCCCCCTCACGTGCTGACCTGGTTTTTTTTAATGGTCCAAGCACGTAAAAATTCTTTTTTGATAATGGGTGGTGGCGAGATTCGATCTCATGACCTTTGGCCTGCTCTGGTACCCTATAAAGAAATGGATCTTGAGCCTAACTCAATCTCAAAAGCTAGCTTATGAAGGGAGGATTGCCTAAGTCCATATAAGGAGCCCAAATTCCCATCCCACAACCGATGTGGGAGAATCAAAACCCCCCCGCGCACACTCATGACTGAACATCTGGAGCGTGAACAATATATGATGGGGGCCCAACATCGGGTAAACAATGAATTGGGATAAGTCTGACTCTGATATCATGTAAGGAATGAACTTTGGGTCTAACTCAACCCCAAAAGCTAGCTCATGAGGAAGGATTGTCCAAGTCCATATAAGGAGTCCAAATTCCCATCCCACAACCGATGTGGGAGAATCAACAGGCAAAGTTTAGTTGTAATAAATGTTTCTAAATTGTTTAATCTCATCACATTTTAGAGGTCTTTGCTACCACAGTGAACATACATCTCACTGTAATTCTCATTTAATCCAAAGGAATTCAGAAGAACTCCGGATCATCTGTAGTCTTTGCTCCAAGTCATTTTAAAACATCACCATATAACAATCACAAGTCCTTTCATGTGCAAAAGTTCAGTTGTTCAAAATCTCTCTAACTTGTTTATTCGCGTTGAGTTTCACAGGTCTTTACTACCATAGCAGTCATTCATTTTCAAAGATCACCATGCAACAACCCCCAAGTACTCTTCCTTCATAGAAAGAGTATTTAAACAAGTCAAGGCTTACCAGTCCCAGTAAACAACATGAAGTGCATACGAGATTTACATGGATCAAAAGGAAAAGAACAGCATGCTTGGCTGGTAATTAATATCACTAGCTAGCAAGCTCTTTTTAGTCGAGACATTCAAAATTGTACTCTTCCCTTCCTAGTAAGTCTTGGTGCAAAAACTGAACACATTCTCTTCTAGAGAAGGGACTTAATGATGCAAAAACACATGTAAATTTATTGGCGTGCTGGTGACATAAAAAGGTTTAGGACTGGTACAACCAAAAAAAAACATACCATTGCAGCTGTTTTCTGAGGAGTTCTGTAGAGCTGCCATCCGGCCATCTTTGAACCAGCACTAGAGAAGCCACCTAGCCTCTCTTGAGGACGGTGAAAGAGGGACATTGAATTATCGGCAGCCCCTACTCCTAACCAGTGTTCCCCAGCATCGATGGACAATATTGAAGCAGTATGGATAGTGACATTCTTTATGCACCTTATTCCACCTACATAAAAAAAGAACAGCTTTAGCTGTCAATCAATCAGTTCGTCGTTCACTCATCCCTGTGGAAGAAAAGATAGTTAACTAATGTCAACATTCCTCAACCATCACCCCAGGCATCAAATGTCCAGCAAAGCTAGAAGCATGATGTATATAAAATATTGGATGATTGTGTTGCTCAATAAACTCTAAAATTTTAATAGCACATCTGACAACCAATTTTGACAATGGCAGCCAGTGAAAAAGTAAAACACCATCCATGTACATAGATTTAATCTAAGGTCAGATCGCTCAAAGGGATATACAGTTCACAATCAGTTCCAATTCATGGAGCAAACTCTGAATTCTCGGGAGCTAAGGGTACTTTGGAATATCAAACTTGTGGCATTACAAGGCTACATTAAATTGATGATAGGCTTTTGATGTAATGTCGTTCTGATAGGAAAAACTTCATCACACTTGCGAATTAATTTATGAATTCAAGTTCTTTAAACTTGTGACTATATTTCATGCTTCCCAACTTTAGGATGTCACAATAAGTTTGAACAATTCCATGAATCAAATTGGACATAGAGAGTTCCGCTTTCTTTTTATAATAACGAAAAGAAAGATAGGTCAGGGCCGAGTTGTACTATCATTAACATCACAGTGGAAAATCTCACCACTGGAAATATAAGGTGAATGAGGCATATAAGGAATTGAACAAAGTCAACAACCAAGTGGGCTGCTGGCCATAGAAAATTATCTGGAAGCTGACTTGTGGCCAAAGAAGCTGTATTGACACAGGAAAAGCTGAAAAGCAGGGGATATCAATTACACTCCAGATGTTTTCTGTGTGGGGAACAGGCAGAGACAAACAACCATCTCTTTTAACACTGCAAATCGACAGACCAGATTTGGAAAATCTTCATTAACTTGAGGGGAATCAGGTGGGTAATGCCAGCAAGGGAAAAGGAGGTATGAGACATTTGGAGCAGAGAAAGAATTTTGTCCAAACAGAAGGAGAGATGGAGGATTGTCCCTGCATGTATCTGGTGGACAGTATGGAGAGAGAGAAATCAGAGGTGTTTTGAGGATAAGCAAAGCAATATCCAGAAGTTGAAGATGAACTGCTTAGTCCTTTATTATTTTTGGTGTAAACAGGAATGTCTAGTAGAAACAGAAGATATTTTTGATGTTTTAGACAACATGTAAAAGGAACATAGATAGAAAGCTTTCTTAATTGTAATTGTCTACTTGGGGGACACCTTGTTAATATATAGAATGTTACCTTCATTTGAAAAAAAGAGAGAGATGTCATTAACCAGCTAAAGCGTAACTCACAAAGACATCATGGGCTATTTGGCTGGACAATTTGATTTTCCAAACGCCATCAGGGAGTCAAGGTGTCAGATGTTTTTAATTGAGTATTTAGGAAGAAGGGGAAACAGCTTCACTATGATGAAAATGAACTACAATGGATGAATTCACATGCAATTCAACGTTTTCCCTATTCCATTAAACTGCATATTGCTAATTGTCCAGTAAGTAGGGGCCCAGATTGAGTCATTCAGAGGAATTAAACAATCAATTTTCACGAAAGACTATGCTTACCATCATCATTTTCCCAGAACCGCAGAAGACCATCGCTTGAACCTGAGAGCATTTTTATTATGGTTTAGAACGTACTATTCAAAAAATTTCGATCAATAGAACTGATGAAAAATAATAATACCCTGAGAAACAATAAAAGGAAAATTGGAAATAGGATACTGCTTTAGTTACTGGTCATGACCTGTTATTATCCCTTTGTCCGCTGAAGAATACTCCACACAGAGAATTGGACCAGCATGGCAAGCTAGCACTGCATCACATTGTCCTCTAGAAACAGACCAGATTCGTACCGTCCAATCATCACTACCTGTTACCACCGTGTCTCCCACCATTCTAATTGATCTGTTTGAAATTACAAGTTCCATTAATTATCATAGAAGCGCAGCATAAAAGGAAAAAGATAATAACTCTGAACCTTCTCTGACCTTATCCATTTTGTATGTCCCATAAGCTTGTGCATTTGCCTACCAGCACGAACATCCCAAACGTTTGCAACCCTTCAAATGGACATACATAGAAGTCAGGCTTGTGCTAATATAAAAACGAGTCATTTTATTCACGGTTTAGTTTTGAAAGGGTTATATTGCAGGAATTGCAATGGGGTGACTAATTTTGTGGATTTCCATGTGGTGAATAATAATGCATAGATTATTATACGGTAAATAATAATACGTAGATTATTACTCCCTCCGTCCCAATTTATATGACACTCGTTCCTTTTTAGTCAGTCCCAAAAAGAATGACCCCTTTCTATATTTAGTAACATAGTAACTTTAAATTTCTCATTTTACCCTTAATGAAATGATTTATAGCCACACATCTCACAATGCCTTATTTTAGACCATTAGACCACAAGTTTTAAAAGTCTTCATTTCTTTCATAAACTATGTCCCGAGTCAACCACCTTCATTTAAAATGGGACGGAGGGAGTATGTAGCAAAAGCGCACGTTAAGGAAATCATTGTCTTTAGATACCTTTATCCACATATTGCTAATACACATATCCCTATTCCACATTCCATCTCATATAAAAGTAATACACATAGTCCAGCATAAGTTATTATAGTATTAGTAATACTCTGATTGATTTTCGATTTGAACTCCATATAAATTTTGCTCAGGTTAATACCAGAAATAAAACATTATGTTAGTCATGTTGACATAACAATAGTAATACAGAGTTCTACACCAGAAATTAGACGCCGTATAAATAGTGCAGAATTTTATACTTGGAGTAATTTTCCTTTTCCCTCAAAATTAACGACCCCTAAGTATTATAACATTTTAAGTTGTAAAAAGCAGTTTTACATGATATCTCAGATGAACATAGTGACAGCTTGTTAAAAATGCTGATAGAAGTGACATACGCATCTCTGCCTGCAGCAGCTAAGACTCCTGTAGAGTCGTCATATTCCATGCAAAGAACAGCACCAGAGCAGCGGCCTACCGTAGCAACACAAGTATCTGTTCTTACATCCCACATCTTTACAGTCCCATCATGGGCAGCAGTAAGGACACGTTCACCTGAAAGCATGCGCACATAGCTGACCTACAAGAAGAGATAATGAATTGGTACAATGATGAGATCACCAGAAGGGTTACATTATGTTACATCTACACATCGTACACTGAGATAATAAATGTAAGTAGACATCTTAATGAGCTGCTTAAAAAGAAATAAAGAGTTATTGTCAGAAAGTGAAATGATAAAATCAAGACCCATAGAATTATGTAAGAAATATAGAGATACCAAACAACTTAGGTTCTTGCTTAGTTGATATTCCATTTCAAC
The DNA here is from genome assembly GCA_029783415.1 of Anisodus acutangulus. Taxonomy (NCBI): domain Eukaryota; kingdom Viridiplantae; phylum Streptophyta; class Magnoliopsida; order Solanales; family Solanaceae; genus Anisodus; species Anisodus acutangulus. The sequence goes on from CM056497.1 coordinate 3,916,961, forward strand.
ACCATTTCAGTTCATTAGCAGCATTGGCACAAAATTGTACAGTTCAGTTAGAGATTTTACTTTTCCTTTATGTTAAATTACACCACATTCTTCACTTGCCCATTGCTTTTAAGTTTGAATATCGAACAAATGGATTGAGTACATACTACATACAACATACAACATGAAGAGATTAAACGAAACCTGTGCATTGTGGCCCTTCAATTCTTCAAGTAGTTGTGTTGTTTGTTTATCCCATACAAGAATAGAATGATCGTCGGATCCTGATACCACCTTCCCTCGGTCAGAACTAATTGCCCTAACAGTCCTATAAGGAAGACAAACGATAAAATTAAAGAAACTAAAAGAAGGAAAAAATAGAGAAACTATCTCTTACATTTAACTTGAAGTGGTGGAAAATGAAAGAATTAATAAAACTTATATGTAAGTTGAAAGCAATAAGCAAATCTAATCATCAGCAATGAGAAGAAAGTACACAGCATCTACCTTGTGTGCCCTTTCAGAGTAGCCCTAAGTTCAGCACCACGAAGGCTAGGATCCCAGATCTTAACCTGCATAATTTTTGCCAAAGCAATAACTAAAATGGAAAAACAAGATGACAAACACTTGAATTTGTTACTGCTGCTCTCTATCTCTACAAGATAATCATGCCATACGCAACAGGTAACTCATTTAATCACTACGTGGTTGACTCTTGTTTCTCTTCAATTTTAGTTTTCCATGTTTCTATGAGATCATTAAATGCATGTAATTTCTAATGTGAGGGTAGTACCAATTGGTTTGATAATAGAATATATATTACACACACATACACATATAAATGGGTGTATCTGTGCGCCAGGTGTGTGTGTAGTTGGAAGCTATGGCAGAAGAAAAGATGGAAATCATTATCATCATCTCATTGGCTCAATATCAAACTAGTTGGAGTTGGTTCCATGTGTCATCTGTATCTGTTCTGCTCTATCGGGTCCATCTCATTCCAATATTCAATGAAGACAAATTAGGAATTTTCTAAAACTAGAAATGCGTTATCTGAGGTCTTACAGCATAAGGCACAAATCACCACGACAAAGGTAATTATAAGCAAACATCCAGACTCAATAACTCTTATATCTTTACCGTGCAGTCTGTGCTTCCACTAATAAAGAAACCGGCATCCTCTCGGTCACCAACTAAATCCCAAACCTCTCTTTTTGTCACACAATGTAGGGCGGTAACTGCACCACTATGACCCCTTAATGTACGGATGCTGGTTTGCAATTTCTTTTGTCCAGCTGCTGATACATCTTGTTTTCTAGGAGTCCCATTCTCGCTTGGAGCTGAATTTAGCAGACAAACAAATCTCAGCATGCAACACAGAGAGGAAACATAATGTGCAAAATAGAAGGAATACTACATGCCTAAAGTACCACTATCAGAAGTCCAATTGCCAACACGACTGAAAGACTTGGCTCTTATTGACGTATCCCTGCTGAACATGCTTTGGACCCAGCTTCTTCCGATACCAGATGCCTCAGCAGGTTGTTGAGCATCATCAGATGCATCCTGTGCTCGTGGGGAAGGCAATCCCAAGGTAGATGCAGATTGTAACTTAACTGAGTGGATTCCCCAGTAACCAACAAACATATGCCGGACATGGGACAGATATCCACGGAGTTTTATCTGACAATAAATTAGAAAAATAGAGAGAAAGTTTAGCAACATGGAAGTCCATTATTCAATCTTTTAGGACCCTTTCTTTTTCTCCTTTTTTTCTTTTCCTCGAAAACTTGTTCTAAACATGGTGTCAAGTGCTTTGAGCAATAAAATGCTTAAAACATGCAAATACTACCAAATTTTACTAATATGAAGTACAAGGCTGTAAGAAACGGACAATGGAATAACAATGTCGTCCAGAAGCTTAGCAGGTAGTGAAACAAAAATTAAGTAGAACACATCATCTTCAACAGCTAAAACACTCTTCAATGATTCTCATAACGCACGTAAAACTAACATAACAATATGTGCGACAACAAGTGATTATTAGTAAGTTTTAACTATGACAAATAAGTCATAGGTTAAAATAAAATGAAAAGACAACTATGTCAGCCCAGTCACAGAAGCATTACGGATGTGATATCCAGGACAAAAAGGGAGCTAACTAGCCTGTCTTATTTTCTTTTTTTGTTGGTTGGTAATTAAAACAATAATGTTTCAAGTCCATACACCAGATAGGCAGTGACAGGATTCAAGCAACTAAAGACAGCAAAAATACATGGTTCTCTACAAAAGACATGAAAATAGGTGTATAATTTGATAACAGCAAATCGTCTTTTTGATAAGGTATAACAGCAAACTATCTATAGTTTGTGTAAATTTTACACATAAATGGCATAGGCAACATTTTTTTAACAAGTAAAAGGCAAACATTAACATGGCAAACCTACAAAAATACCTCCACAACATAACAACAAAAAGAGAGAGGTGCACTACGGGCATATGAGGAAGAGTCTAATATAACTCACAATGTGCTTGTACCCAATGTTGTTTTTCCCAGCTATTGTTTCAATCATGTACCACGCATCAGTGTCATGAAGTCCAAGGCCAGCCTTCAAAAAAACAAGGGAAGAGAACCAATATTCAGAAGAGTAATTATAATCCCAAAAGCAATCGGGTGGAACAACTTTCTCCTTTACAATGAGGATAAGATGTACCATGTGAGTAGCCACAACAATGAGCTGTGTTGTCACCAACGTAGCATAATTGGTTGACCTGAAAGAAAGAGAACATAAATATGAATATCATGCATACAGAGAGGAATAATGGGTTGATAGAAAAGCTCAATTTGGAGGATAGAATCTGATTGTATTTTTTTGGTTTCCTTTTGGTGTAAAATGGATATAGTTGAGGATGCTGAACCCGTGTTACAGTTCACAGAATATTTTGTATAGATAGCCAGGGTTTTCTTTTCTTTTACTCTTTAATGTGGATATATAAAGAGTATTTTCTTAGTGCTGGTTTTGACATCATTAATACTCAACATTTCAATTAAAAAAACATCGCTAGTATATGTGAAATAATAAAATCAAGCCCTTTCCTTAATATCTCTCAGACAGACCTTTTCGTAAAATAATACCTGTCAGACAAATTCTCTACCTATATTGTCTTTTCACTTCGACAGGTTACTTCATACAAACTTCTTACCTTGGAATCTGTTGAAATTCCTTTCATGTATGAGATACGTTATTTTAAAATGTTTACAAAGCATATGCTGCAATTCAGTTAATGACACATTGCATTCCGTAATCTACATGTCGCGTCCTAGCTTCAGTAATTCATTTAGAGACATTATTAACAATCCAAATAACCGTCATTGAAAAGGAAAACAATGTAAGACTTGTTAATATGCCAAAATGGAACATTCAAATAACGATGGGTGTAAATCGCTTACTTGCTAGAATAACGGTCCAGTAAACAATCAAAGTATCCTTCCCAGAAACTGCAAAATGAAGGTGGAGATGTCAGTCGAAACCTCATACAGATTCCTCAAACTTTGAACGACTATCAAAGAATATATGAACCTCAGTCTTAGTTCCATACAAATTACCACCGCACAATTCGTAAAGACACCCTTGTAGTTGAGGCATGATGATTACAAGGAAAAAGGACAAAGTTCACCCTTTAACCATTGTGATAAGCTAATTGCTCAAAGTTCCAGTTATTAGTTTGGAGAAACTTATGGAAGCTAAATTTTATAAGCTAATCAATAAAAGCTAGTTGGGACGATTGAAATAAAATTTGTGCTGAATATCCTAGAAAAATATGGAGAGCACCTGGAAATTCGAAGAACATAGGGGTAAATTCCAGAAAAAATACTTTGATTGGCCATAATTTTTTTATAACCGAGAAATACTGGCCAATGGTGCAAGGTTTGAAACTCGATAGCTAGTGGGTCCGCCATCTACCCTTATCCACTTAAATACCAGGCTTTTGTTTGCAACAAAGTTCGAACCTGTGATGTGTGCCTAACCCACACATCACGCATTATGCTCTTACCACTAGATCAAAGCCCTAGGAGCCTTTGATTGGTCATATATTGACATGCATGATCTTATTGTTAACTTAATTTAACATGACGCCAGAAAAAGAGACATCAACTAGTGACGTATTTTTTGAGACATCAACTTATGATGTTTTATTAGGTGACAGAAACACACCGTAGCTCCTCCCAGATAGAAAGAGAACGAAGATGTCGTTGAATATAGTCAGAGACACTGTTCATATCCTTCTTGTACATTTCTGCAGAGACTTCCAGGGCATCTCTGACAGTTGCCATGTCATTCCTAGACGTAGCTCGATTAATTGCTGTTTTCAGCTGCAGTTGTATGAAAGAGTATATGTTAGACAAGTTGAGTCCCTGAATGCTCCAGTTGAGCACTAGGCAAAACTTGCTGAAAGAGGGAATACTCAGGTTTGTAGCTTGTGATAGTTCTAGTGACAGGTAAGGGTCTGGCATGAAATTGTAAATCAAATAAAATGTCATCTCAGAAAGTAAAACTGAAGAAAATTGTCAGCAGTATCACTTAAAAGTAGGAACTAGAATTTGCAAAATAAGTCACATTGCATATATGATTATTTTGTCATCAAAGTATTAAGATGATTTCCCCCCTTTCATCATTTTTCTCCCAAATAAAGGAGTAGTCAGCAATTAAGTTCGTCAATAATGTAAAAGGAAAAGGAAAAGAAAAATAAAATGAGCAAGCTCCTTTTCTTTCTTCTTCCCCTGTGAGAAGTCTCAATTAGTTTGATCAAATGAAAAATATGCAGAGTTAAAGTGTCCCTTTACCAGTTCTTTGACTGCAATAAACTGCTCCTCTGACAATTGACAGCTCAAACCCTATGAATGTGTGGAGAAGAGGGCGAGAGTCAGTGCACAAAACATGTCAAATGATTAGATAACAATGCTGATTTGAAGCTACGTACTGAATGAATGTGCTCTCTTATACATTCAACGAAGCCACTCCCACCAATTCCTTCTGCATCTGACTCAATCAATGCTGATAAAAAAACACAAAAATATTCAGCCAATTAGCCAGTTCTTCTTTTGCTAGGAGAGTAGGATATATATTATTCCACCATTAACCATAAAAGCCAATAATTGTGGGATATTATTGAAAAATACCAAGGATGGTTCCATATTCAAAGGAGGAAAGAGGATCATCAGTTTGTCCCAAATTCACAAGGCGTACCCACAGTCCCTGTTTAAAGAAAAAGCAAACGCAGATATGGAATCAAAGATCTATCCGAGAAGTTTCTTTTCCTTCATCAATAAAGTAAGAGGCATCCACGGGCCACAGGAGTGCAGGCACATGTACAGAGCAGACAAAAGATACCTAGATCCTTTTCAGGCATCGGAATCAAAAAATCTTTGGCCAGAAAGCTAAATATGGTAGTCAACTGTAATACTTTACAAGAGCTCTTTTAAAACCCATAATTTCCCATGTGAAGTTGGTGGAAAAATTTGTTACACTACACACAAAGTCAACTAGCACCAACAACAATTACACCTCAGTCCCAAACAAGTTGGGACCTGCTATATGAATCCTCAATGACCAGATTTCTCCATTTAAGCTCGAAAGCACTAAAAAGCAGCCTTCCCTACTCTGCCAGATTTGAAGAAAAGAACGAAACAGATCTCATAAGTGCAAAACAAGGATCAAGGGCGCACTAAAAGCCATCTCTTTCCACTCTTCCAGATATGAGAGCAATAACATAACAGATATCAATTTCATCAAATCCTTGCAAACAATATTAAAGGACGCTTTATTACTTGACATGGAAAGGCACTCTCTCCCTTACCCTTCTACTTTTGCTCCATGATGTAAATTTATTGTAAAAGTAGAACAAGGAATATAAGGATAATAGAATAGAAGTCAATAGCTTCCACTTTTATGAACCTCCACTCCATATGGAACAAGTCAAGATGCATGTAATATTAAAGGAAAGATGAGCTCAAAGTAATGAGGAATAATATAACTAATTTCCAAACTACCCTTAACTGGTAGTGCGTCTGCAATCTTCATTTTAAAAGAATCTGATATAGATATATGTACAATTGAAGAGAAAGCATATATAGAAGGAAGCATCTGATAAAAGACTTGGAGGATTTAAGGGAAACAAATACTTCACCTGAAGCTTAACTTTTATGTCCAAAACCATACGTTCCCTCTCTGCCTGTAAGGAAGAGAAAAAACCAACTGAGTTGAGAAAGACAAAATAGCGAATCGCAGACATCACTAGCAAAATATAGGGAACGTACAGCTCGCTCTCTGGGACTTAGACTTTCGGCGTTTGAATCATTTCCAGCAAGTACTGAGAGTGAACTGATGTAATGGAGGAAAAATTAATTTTCATTTTAAAGAAGCAAAATGATGTTAACATCCAGAGAGATCCTCGCATAAAACATACCTAGTAGTATGCCTTCCAGAATATTCAACTGCTCCACTTGCCGCTGCTAGAATCTGCTTCCTCTTTTCCTCCTGCTCTTCTGTTCTGACATTTGCAGGAAACCTGTCATAACAGTATTTGGCACCTGATCCTAATTGTTTTTGGAGCAAAGGGGGAATATACATCAGTGTTGTATCCATCCTAACAATCATATGTTCATTGGACATGATTCAGCTGCACCACAATAATAAGAAAAGATACCTGAAATTCCTACACCCGGATCAGATATAGTTATGATCTCTGGCTCTGTCATAAGTGAAGGAAGAACTGAAAGAGGATTTTGACCCCTGCCAATTGCATCTTGTAACTTATCTAGGAGATTATTATTGTTTTCTTCAGAACCAAGACCTCTCTCCAAATAATCCAAGAAACCCTGGGACTCTAAAAACTGACTTATCTGTTGGCATAATACAAAGAAAATAAATACATGAGTTTGCTGACAACAGAAGCAATAACCATACAGAAAGCACATGGAAGTATAGGTGTATTATGTGTGGCCTGTGTACTATATATACATATATATTAGAAATAAAGCAGGTGGGTGAGGTGAAAACTTTTTCATTATAGGTCGAGCTTTGACAAACCTCATCACATTCATCCTTACTAATATCACATCAATAGGCTTACAAACCAAAAGAAGATGAAAATGAATGTTGGAACCTCCTTACTTCTCAGTCCTAAGCTGTCTTCGCAATCTTATCAAGATATTAGCCTTCAGCGCAGTGATGAAATTGTAATGCAAAATCAATCTTATTTGTTTTGTCCATTACTAAAATAAACTGAATCCCATCAAATATTATGTATGTTTATATATAGGATCAACAAATATATATTATCAGCAGAAAATCCATCATAAATTCTCAAAAAAAAAAAAACCATCATAAATTCTTGAGGCACTTTTTGACATGTTGATACCTCTAATCTTATAAAGGACCAAATATTTATACTACAATCAAGTTAAATTAATCTGTATGTCTACAAACACAACATGGGTACTTCGACATCACCATTGGATCAGGTGGCTGGTTTGTTGACCGAGAGCGCTTCTTCAGGAAAGCCTGAGAGTTAAAGACCTGTGTCGCGGTATTTTCCTGATATAAAGTGATGGCAAATGTTATTTTCAGTTGTACTTTCACATGATATATCAATTAGTTAGAAGTATATAAGCTTCTTACTATGAAATTGCGGTAGCCACCAAGTATTGATGCAAAGAACTTTAAGAATATAAATCTGCAAATGGAACAAAAACCAGGGGCTTAATATGTCATTTTATATGAAACCATAACTTAGCAATTTCAAGTATCCTCCTTGAGAAACAAACAAAGGCAACCACAGATATGTATTGTAAGATGACACACAAGAATCACCTGATTTGAATGTCGTGTTCTTCTCCCCATGGTCTGTTGCCACCTCGTGGGTACTGATCTGAGACATTTGCTCGACTAGCCTTCATTTGGTCTATTCCAACAACATTTGGATACAACAACTTCATAATATCATCACGCAGGCTACTATATTCTGGCTCTGGTATGGGAGGAATCTCCTCTGTTGTAGTGATGCGATTATGCTCAAGGTCCACAACAACTACCTAAAACATCAAAGAAAGCACAAATTAAAAAGTTGGATAAACGGTAAATTAAGTCAGAGCACTAAAGAAGCTCCAAGATTCAGCATGATACTGAATGAGACTCTAATTCACCACTTTCTTAGGAAGTACACTATTTTTTTACGACCCGGACATCCGTTTGGGGCCACAGCCTTTGGGACCATCCGCAGCTTTTGAAACTCGGGATAATGAACCCACTCCTTTACCCTTCTCCATTTAAATACCAGGCTTAGTTCGCATGACGCAAGGCTCGAACCTGTGACCTAAGTCACAAGTCCCTCAACCTTTGCCACTTGAACTAAGCCCTAGGAGCCTGGTAAGTACCACTTTTATTTTACCACTTATTGGACTGCATCATTCAAATCAAAGAAAGATAACACACTTAGAACTTCTTTTCCTGATAAAGTAATGAAACTTTATTAATGAAGGGCACAAAAAACATGTATATAAGAAGTATAGAAGAAATAACAAACTTAACTTTTAAAAACCTAGAAAAGTGGCTTCAAGACTTTTTTAGCTGGAGTAATTAATTATTTCTATCAGTAGAATCCAGATTGATTATGTTTCTTGGGTATATTTTTAGAGGAAGAGTCCACTCTACAAACCAAAATATATGTTTCTCCTATACCATGAAGTCTACTGTGGTGCGTCAATCTGCAGATCTCTTAGTGACTCTTTTAAGTGTAGTCCCGACCAAGATGAGGCTATCAAATTTTGGAATCATCCTCTAGGGAACTAGATGTGTGGGCTGGGCCTGATACTAACTGTATATAACTTTGAGAATGCCCATATGCAGAAACTAATCAGTTTCCTCTTTGTCAACATTTCAGCATAGATCCGCAGTATGAAACTTTCATTTTATCAGATATGTTGTCAATGTTTTTTCCTCTTCCAAGAAAGATTGTCAACTCTTGAAGAACTCTTTTTTTGTTGATAAGGTAACAATTCATTTAAGAAAGGGCGAAGAATATGCCCGTATACAAGAAATATACCAAGAAATAGAAAACCTTACAAAAAGGCATGATTTTCTATGAACGACACCGAATCATCTACCCAAATAGGAACCTCATGGATACACCAAAAGGAGATATGGGAAAAGATGACAGTCTTTCTCTAGTCGCTCCCCTAATCCTCCTCCTCCTCCAAACTTACGTGTGTAACTACAACAAGACAGCTTGAGATCAGGTTAATCCCGCAAAAAAGCTAAAAGATGGAGCTCCAAGACGCATGGGTAAAAAACCTATAATAACACCATCATGAAATCCCAGCAGTTGACATCAAAAGATAAGGTCTTAATATTTTTTGATAAAGGCGCACAAAATTCTTCATTCTATAACACTGATGGAATGCCAAAAGTACCTCCCCCACCACACAAAGAAATGAAAAGGGGAAAAGAGGTAAAGGATCAAAACACCAAGTCTGTGACGCTCGCTTGATTTTCTTCCGAGGAATAAATATCTTTCAATTAAACTTAGCGATCTTTTTCTATTGATATATGAGCTCCGCCATCAATTTCTCCTTCTCATTCCTTGTTTTTCTACCTTAGAGAATAACAGAGTCAGGCAGTTAAAGGTCAGTAGTTTAAGCGAACTGGAGGTTTTGACCATTATTTTGTGAAGTGCTGTAATACGGAGGGTGGTTCTGGAAAATGGCAGCATCCTATGCATAAACCACCTAGTGGAAAGACAAGTGAGTTTAAGAGTTTGTTAGAAGAATGTCATTTAGAATCAACATTACCAGTTTCAAAAAAAATGTCATATAGAATTTACCAAGCAACGATTCCTACCTAGTACCTCTAAAGATTGGATCTGCTTTGACCATTCCTCATACTGACTCAAGCTTGACATATCTAAGCCCATGCAAAACTTTAGTAAAGTCACTCCAGCCAGGGAACTAGCTGGATTCACACTACACCACTAAGTTAACCTATAATTTCCCTGATAATGTCTCTCATATTCACATAAAATAAACTCATATGAAACTACCAAGCAGATATTCCTTCAGAGATTTCTATGAAAAACCTTTAAAATCTCACGAGACACTTTCTCTTTGCTTATGAAAAAGAAACGGGGAAGAACAGTACCGACTTTATATGAAACTAAGTACAGGTAGCACTTTCTTGGTGCTGGTTCAACAATAAAATTACTTTACTATCAAAAAAATAGAGGTAGCCCATGAAGCACCAAAATTCATCAACACTGACGATGACTGTTTAATCTCAAAAATGATAACTCAAGTTATTTCATTATTGAATGAAAAGGATAAGGAGAGTTAAGTGTCTATGTTAGATTATAAGCATTACGTGAACTTACACCATCCATCGTAAGCCCATAAGTATCCACGCCAGAGTGAAGGCCCATCATGTAAGGCGTAGGAGCATCAATATAGTCTACTCCACTGAAAAACAGCAATGGAATGTAGACATGCTTCAGCACAACAAACATCAGAAAATCAGATGACAGTCCGTGGAAACCTCAAAACATAATAAAGTCCCCATAGGATAGGGCATTACGTAAATATACATACATACGTATAGACATACATACATACGTATAGACATACATACATAAACACATACATAAATTCATATATACATACATATCAAATGAGAAAATGCACAGGATAGAAATTGGAATAACAAGCCATAGATCCCAAAAAAAATTCATAAACCAGTAAAACGCACCTGCCACCGAAATGGATAAATTAAATGACATATGGCTTCTGATACAAGTGTTAACAGAGAATACCTGCAAAATCAGTTAAGTCGAAATTAGGAAACATGAATCCCAACAGTATAAAAATCAGCTACACAAGGTTAATTGCTTGCTAGTATTTGCACAACCTCAGAAGACAGAACCAAAAAGACCCCCAACAACGGAGAAGCTGAAAAAGAGTTGAAACCGATAACAAATATACTGAAGCACCTAAAGTCACCAATTAGGGTTTTTTTAGCGCAAGGAAAAAAAAAAAAAGGGGGGGGGGGGGGGCAAGGACAGAAGACATAGAATCTAAAATCTTAAAAGCTTATTGCCGCATATAATATTTGTATCTCCAAAAGTTCTTTGTTAAAAAAGTCAGCTGTCCGTTTCTGCTTCAAAAGTTTCAGCTCTATTGCACACACAAATACATTTTCTTAGTAAGGTTATAGCAATACATCAGTAACAGCTCCAGCTCTGCCAAGTTATAAGCCTGCTTCATTTTTTCAGAAACGCCAAAATTATCAATTCACAGGGTTATTAATCTTTCTTTCTTTTTTTTTAATTACATAGGGGGTAGGGGAAGGGGAAATGGGAGAGGATTACAACGTGGGGATTTGAACCCTCACCAACAAGGTGAAAGTTCAGGTAGCCAACCAACTGAGCTACTAGATCCCTACCAGGGTTATTAATCTTGTTCCTCACATTACCAACATTTTCAATATAAAGTTGTTAAAAAATACTGCTCAATCAACAGAATAAAAACTGCAAGCTTACATGAACCGGGCTTTGTTAATATCAATGATTCTGCCCTCCCCAGGCACAAGATATAACAATTCTCGCATCTACTATGTATCAATAGAAAGAAATGTGTCAAAACATAAATTAGAGCTGTGTATCTAATTATTTAGTATAAGTAATGATGTTTTTAAATGGTATAACAGCACTAACAGAGTGCGTTAAATTACAAACTGTGCAAAGCCCTGATCATATCTAACATGGAATCGACATCATTTACCAAGGGTATATTGCCCCAAAAAGGTAGCATAGAGCTGGGTATCTAATTAATTTAAGCTGCTAAGATCGAACCAAAGTCGGCAGAGGCTTCAGTGCACACGTCGTTTAAAATGTAAAGTATGCACAAGAAACAGGAGAGGATACCAACAGCACTACACATAAATCGAAAAAATTAAACAGAATTTACTTATGGTTTTCCCAGGAGTAAGGAGAAATTAGGAAATACATGTTCGATCGGAGCAAAACCCTTCTCTCGAGCAAAACAGCTGTAAATAATTGGATTACATTGTCCACATCCAAACACTGAAGCAAAGGCTGAAATGATATCTGTCATCAAGTAAAATATAGTCAATCCTATACTGAATCAACCATCCAGTGAGACACCTTAACCGGAAAACTCTCAAGAAGACAAATGCTAGTAAACTTACATCAGCATGAGGAAGCCCCTCCTTTGGTGGAACTTCAACAGAGAGAAGGCTGTTCTCAATAGCAAATAGCACCCTATCTTTTCCAGGTGTTGGCAAAGGTACATTGGAGACTGAATATGCTATAACATCCCACAGTGGCTTGCTGAAATTTTTGCAGAGCTGACAACATTAGAGCAAAGGATGATAAAATTGAAATTCCGCAAAACAAAACAACTTTTCGTTGCAATCTATATATTTTCTGGAGTCAAGTAAGAATCAGAAGTTATATAATGATTCTTCTAAGTCATGTTTTTGTACGCATGCAAGAAAAGAAAAAATACAACCCTTGATTCACAACTGGGTCGGGAAAAGTACAAGCCAAGAAAGTAGGAGAAAAAATAGGTGGACCCAAGAAAAGAAATGTTTCGAACTCTCCACTTTACTTCCTCTTTCTGGTGTGAAACCAAAGAAGGTATAGAAAGTTTTCTCAAATCCGCTTCTCCCTTTCCTTCACCTTGTTGACAATAATAGGGTAAATATGGTCTTCTCAACCTCACAAAGCAGTAAAAGATTTCCTAGAGAAAACAATATCACCCCTTTGGCTTGAAGTGCTAGCTAGTTATATCTTATCACCACAAAACAAGGAACAATTAACAACAACAACAGCAACATACCCAGTGTAGTCCCACAAGTGGGATCTGGGGAGGGTTGGATGTACGCAGATCTTACCCCTACCTTTGTGTGGTAGAGAGGATGTTTCAGATAGACCCTCATCTCGAAATAAAAGACAAAGCAAGGAACAATTCTTTACCAAATATGACCCGACCATAAGTTCTTGGAGCAATTAACATTAACTGGTAACCTTTTCTAAGTCTTTAGACTGGTATCACGATGAGAAAGTTGAGGTGTTGAAGATAGGAAAGTAAATCAAACTCTCAAGCTACCAAGATCAGGAACTGGTTACTCAGGGAGAACATAGAAAATGTTTTCCTAGTGTAAGGCGCGAATGTTGGTGAAAAATAATCTTAAGGACAATTTATTTATTCTTCATTCATAAGAAACAGGTTGCTGACTCTCTGGGATATCTAAATACAAAGTATACATTTTTATCATTAATAATCGATGTGCAATATATGTTCAACGATTAGTGGTTGTATCATAACAAGCAAATCTTTCTAATCCATACCTGCTTCCAGAGGAGGAAAAACAAAGCACAAAAATTTCCTCCAGGGCATCTCGAAGGATTTGAAAACTGGGAGAGCGTGAGACAAGACAGATGCATTTGTCAGCATATGAATTTGCAGGAATGCGGTAAGCTTCAGCAATATCCTCACAAACAGGATCCCGAAATGCGATACAGCTGACATAGATCTTTGACCCATCACCCTCTGTAGCCATTATCACTAGTCACAATCCAATAAAAGAAAGACTAAACTGACAACAGCAGAAGGCAAAGAAACTTTTTAATGAAATGACCTTAAAACAACAGTTCAATCAAATTCTTCTCGTTATTATATAAGGACATAATGCTTTATCAGAAGATCAGCAATAGAGCTGCAACCTGTATAAAGTAAAGTACAAACGAACAGATAACCTAACCCAGCCTATCATGAGTATGTTGAAGGGATTTGTATACAATCAATGGCATCCATAAAGCAAGGGAAGTTGTATGTGAAAGCTACTAGCATACCAGTCAAAACAATAGGATAACTCCGGGGAAAAGCTGCTGGATCAGTTGAATCAAAACCTGACCCATAGAATTCCACTCCAGCTGGTAGAACACACTGCATTCCGGAGACGCAAAAAATGACTTATAGTGCAAAAAAACAAATAATCTTTTAAATGGAAAAGGATCTTGGTGCAAAATCGATAAACAAACTGTAAGAAGCTTTGAGATTGTAACTGATACAGATATGCTTCTTGGTACTGTGTTTATGGATTTTACCTTACCTCATCATGAGAAAAAACTGTAACTGTTGCAGTTGTGCACAGGCTGGTGTATGTATACTTCTACAAGGACATACTCTAGGTGTAGGATGCATTTTTCTTAATCCTTGAATAGGGACCTATGTTTCAATTAGGATGAAGGGATACTAAAAGGGAAAGGGCTTTCAGGAGAGATGGTTAGATTGGATGGGCGTAGTTGATGATTGAACTACGATGATTGGAATGAAGACAGCAGACTTCCGAAATACGGAACGGCAAAACATTATTATTATCGCATTTTTCGTAAACTTCGTCAAGCCTATCCGCTCATTTCTTCCAGACCAGAGTTGTCCTTTTTTATTTAAATTCCTCTTCTACCACAGCTTGTGAAACCATTCAAACTAATTTTTGTTTAACACTAATATCCTAGAAATTAACTACAAAAGCAACTTTCCCAACACATAACAAGCATTGAATATGTAGTATCTACAGTTGACAAAATGATAAAGAAAACAAGGGTACTTACAGTAGGAAGCTGAGGAGGAGGGGGAGGGTAAAGAGTGTGATTGGAAGGAGGATACTGATCAATAAGTGATGGCATATACATAACTCCTGCCCCATGGTACCCTCTATTCCCATCCAATGTTCGTATCTCTGTTCCGATACCACATACTACGAAGTACTCGAAGATCCTAGCCACCATTATCAGATCTCAATGCCCCGACTATACGTTAACTCCGATCTGATTTGAAGTCGTCAATTTTGTTAAACAGTCCGACAAAAGAATTGCTTCCCTGAACCTTGGTCCACGAGATCGAATCCCAACTCAAGTAGCCGCTTCGGATGGGACCGTTTAAAAGTGTGGCTGGTTTTTAAAAAGTTATTTAAAATTTAGACACTAATTCTTCAATTGCTATTCTTTGCAATACAGTAGTGTGATTTATATGTAGATTTTTTGAAGTTTTTCTGAATTATATGTGCATTGATTATGACAGATAAAATAATTATATAGCTGTTTGTGATGGCACCTTTAAAACATAGCTGATTTTTAACGCCTATTTAAAATTTAATTAGTATTAGTAAATTTCAGACATATACTCCTATTACATTTTTTATTTTCTTCTATGCCACTTCACAAAGATACTTCTATGATTTATATATAAATTTTTTAATGTAATTCTGAATTATACGTGCAGATAAAACAATTATATAAATACTCAAAAAATCAAACTTGAAAAGCTTATCTAACTAATTTTGTCAATGTACAAGATCCATATAGCGAATATCTGTGATTGTAATAAATTTTCATGATTTTGAATTTCAGTTAGAACGTAAAGCCTAAAATGAATTCAAAATCAAAATTTTAATCACTCGTCGAAGTTAGGACTTTATATTGAATGTCTTAGTTTGAACTTTCATTCAAATTTCAAAACTTCACGTCTCCAAGTCTAAATTAAAATCTTAGACATGTGATTTCAACTTCAAACACATGAATTTAAAGTTGATTTTGATGTGACTAAACTTTAAAACTTTATAAATTTTGACTATTTCTTAAATCAAGGTCCTTAGAATAGCTATTTATGTACTTAGGGGTCGTTTGGTATAATGTATTAAAAAATATAAAGCATGCATTAACTTTGTGTATTAACAATACCTTATTTGGTACACTTTTTCATTCTATGTATAATTAGCATTAGTTATACACCCTATTTGGTATTATGTTATGCGCTAATACCTAGCAAATCATGATATTAGCAATGCAATTGATTTAATGCATGCATTAGCATGAATAAAGAAACAATTGCCCATGAAGTCCCTCAAAAGTATAGTATGGACGTATTTTTATAAACAACTAATTATTTTTAAATATGCAATGCATGTTATTTCTAATACACCAAATCAAACGTGCATAAAAAATAATCTCTGCATAACTATCATTACTAATACACCCTATTCAGCATTATTTTTATATACTCTACCAGACGACCCTTTACCGTTATTGTACCGTAAACATCGCATTATACGGTTTTCTTCATGCCCTAAGCTGAGGTCCCGATCAATCAAAGACAACAAAACAAAATTTACTGATTATGAGTCACTTTTTGGTGTTATATACTTATATTTATAGAAGTTCAATAATAATTGTTTGATCTTACGTAATCTATGTCAGAATCTGAAATTAAAAATAGCAACACAATAGTTTTTGGGTTGATTTCTGATTTATATAACTGGAAACGAAATAAGAGCTACAATTTGAAGGGAAAATGCAGAATTGAAATCTAATTAACTATAATCCTAGCCGCCATGATAGTTGAGCTCTGCAATTGAAGAAAGTAGCAAGAGATTAGAATTGAGAAGATGAAAGAAGAAGAAGATTCGAAAAAGGTGAAAGGAATTTGAGAATACCCATTAATTTGTTGAATCTCTTGTTTGTTAGAACTTAGAATATAACAACCATGAGATGAGTTGTCACTATACTGACCCTCGCTGCTCATTAAACTAGTTCTAATCTCAGCTGTCGATTTATTTATTCTCATTTCTCCTCTCTCTAACTAACAAAACAGAAATTTAAATAGAATCCAATACTCCACCCCTTAAAACCATCCTTGTGTCTTCCCAAAATGCATCTTCAGGTGGTAAATGATACCAGTAGATGAGTTTCCCTTCTTGACCATTTGTCTTTGCCTTGTGTCTTCACACCAAGAATTGTCCTTGTTCATTAGTGATAGGAAGAGTAGACTGTACCATCACCCTAGTGCCCACCATCTTTTTGAGCAATGAAATACAAGGTGTACCTTAGAACTTGAAGGTAATTGTAACTTGTAAGCAACCTGTACTGTGTACATTAAAGAGGTGATATAGAGCCATAAAATGTGTCATTTTGTCCATCATTCCCTTTGAATTTTGAAAGCCCCTTAATAAAATTCATAGTGATAAGCCTCCAAGCCTGATCCGGAATAGGAAGTGGCTGAAGAAGACCAGGGTATGCCACATTTTCATCTTTACTCTTTTGGCAAACATCACATTTAGACACATATTGGTTAACCATCTGTTTCATCAATGGTCAGTAAAACAATTGACTGAGCCTCTTTAATGTGCCAAGTTGACCACCAAAAGTGGAGTCATGGAAGGTCTGAATCAATTTCAACTATATAAATTTTTCCTTTTCTCCTTAAGACACCAGAATTGTAATGCCACAAGTTAGGGCCTTGCACATTCACTGTCAATTGAGTGATCCATTCAGCAGTCATATGATCACCCTCATAACTTGCACTGACTTCTTGTACCCATAAAGGAATTGGCATGCTGATAGCCTGAAGTTTTGACTCTATAGGGACTTGAGTAGAATTCATCACTTCTTCATGTTGTCTAGATAGGGCATCTGCCACCCTATTTTCAGCCCCCATTTTGTATTAGACTTCATAATCTAATCATAGCAACTTAGTAAGGCCTTTCTGTTGGATTACAGTGGTTACTTTTTGTTTTAAAAGGTACTTTAAACTGTTATGGTCTGTCTTGACCACAAAGTGTTTATATTGTAGATAATGCCTCCATTTGTCAAAGTCATGTGTTTCTTTTCATAGATTGACTTATCTCTGTCTTTAAGCTAAAACCTTACTTAAGTATGCTACATGTTTTCCCATTTGTAACAACACTGCTCTTATACCATACTGACATGCATCAGTCTCTACCACAAACTCTTGAGAATAGTCTGGTAAGGCCAAAACTGGTGTAGTTGACATAGCCATTTTAAGATATATGAAAGTTTTTTCAGCCTCCTCATTCCAATGAAAACATCATTTTTTAACAAATCAGACAGTGGCCTCATATACTCCCATAATTAGCCACATATTTTCTATAATACCCTGTAAGACTAAGAAATCCCTTCAAAGCTCTCAGATTAACTGGTTTAGGCTAATTGATCATTGCTTGCACCTTATTAGGATCAGTGCAAACACCTTCAACAATAATAACATGACCAAGGTATTCAAACTTGTTTTGACCAAATGATCATTTAGACCTTTTAGCATACAAGGAATGATCACTCAAGGTCTGAAACACCATCTTTAATAATGGAATACTTGATTCATAAGAGCCTCGAAGGTTGCACGTGTATTTGTCAGCCCAAAGGGCATGCCCTTGAATTCATAATGACCCATGTGGGTCCTAAAAGCTGTTTTGCAAACATCCTCTGCCTTCATCCTTATCTGATGATACATTGCCCTCAAGTCCACCTTTGAAAAGATAACAGCCCCATAAAGTTCATCCAACAAGTCATCAACAATGGAAATGGGGTATTTGTTCTTAATGATGATATCACTTAAGCTTCTATTATCCATACAAAACCTTCATGTGTCATCTTTCTTTTGGACCAATAGAGCAGGAGATGATAATGGTGACTGACCGTTTTGGATGATGCCATTAGTCAACATCTCAGTAACCTGTTTTTCAAGTTCTTCTTTCTGGTAATAATTGTATCTATAGGGTCTCAAGATGACTGGATTAGCCCCTGGTTTTAAAGAAATAGTATGATCAAGTGTTCTAGTAGGGGGCAAGGACTTTGGTTCAGCAAACACTGCTTCAAATTGTTGTAACACCTCTTGTATTGGTTCTACAAATTCCTCCTGTTCAAGCACTGGACCAACACTTACCATAAGCATGTGAGCCATGATTGTTTGACCCCTCCTTCCATGGAACTGCCACTAATCATGCGCAAGTTCCCTTCTTCTGGAATGGCATGCAACATAGTGTTGTTGCCTTTTCTGCCAATGGTAACACATCTCCTATCATGATCAAATTTAGTTGGATTATATTTCTTTATCCAGTCATTTCCAAAAACTATATCACAACCACCTAATTTAATGATCCTTAGGTCTTCTTTGAAAGTTTTCCCCCCATTTTCCAGTTAAAACCAACACAACTAGTGTGACACATAACATAGTTTCCATCTGCAACTGTAACCTTCATATGAGGACTATACACTGCTACATTACCAGTGAGTTTAACAGTCTGTTCATCTATGAAACTGTGCGTACTACCAGAATCCATTAAGAATGTTAGTTTTCCGTTCTTAATAACCCCTACCACCAATATTGAATTAACTCCTTGACTGTTACCAGATAGTGCACTTAAGAAAATTGCCTCCTGAATCTCCAATTGTGGTCCTATTTCAATTTCCAAGTCCTCAAGTACTGGCACTTCTTCACACACCTCCACACTGGCCTCTTCCTTCCCTATTATGCAGTTGAGTTGCTTGTTCTTACATTGATGCCCTAGAACATATTTTTCACCACACCTAAAACACAATTTATTCAACTTTCTATACTCATAAACCTCATGATTGAGTCTAAGTGCATTAGGCTTAGCTATTGGAGTTGTAAACTTCCTAGTAGTGGATAAGGAACCCCTAGTAAGTGCTGGTTTGTGGCTAACTTGGTTCTTTTTTTCTACAGCCTCAATAGCCTTTTCCTGAACTCTAGCTTGTTCAATGGCAAATTTGAGAGTTGTAGGCTTAAACAGTTTCACCCCACACCTAATCTCTTCCTTCAAAGCCCCCACAAAACTGGATAAGAAATGTGATTCATTCAACACGGGGTTCCTTATCAATATTTGACCTTTAAGATCTTCAAATTTTCCTAAGAATTCATCCACAGTACCAGTTTGCATTAGCTTATTAAATTCCTCCACTGTATCCTCCAGTAATTCCTCACCAAATCGACTACAAAGTTCCTCCTTAAATTCCACCCACCATATCACTCCTCTACTTAATATCAAAGAATGATACCAAGTTTCAGCCAACCCATTCAAATAAAGTGCAGTTGCTTCGACTTTTTGATTATCATGAGTTCTATATAAATTAAAGTACTTTTCACATTTACGAATCCATACCTTAGGCCCTTGACCCTCAAAAGTGGGTAATTCCCATTTTGGAGGAGGAATGAGAACCACTTGTACCCTATTTTGCCTGAGATCTTGCACAGGCAGAGGTAATATTTCATCTCCTCTTGGTTGTACACCAGCAACACGATTATGTTGTTCAACCCTAACTTGTTCTTCCTGAACTCAATTTGGTCCATTCTCCAGAGCTGTCAACCTTGTAAGGATGAGTTCTAAAGTGCCTTGAATGCCAGTCTGCGTAGCACGAATTGCTTGTTGACTACCCACGACCTCATTTAACAACTCATCATGTTGAGCGAGCTTATCATCCACAACCCTTGAACGAGTTCCATTCGCCATTTTTCAACCACACAGACCCTCTAATCGAATCTCTGATACCAAATGTCAGAATCTGACTATTTAATTATCAAATTACGAAATTAAAAACAACACCACAATAGTTTTGGGACAATTTTCTTATTTATATAACTGAAAATGAAATAAGAGCTACAATTTGAAGGGAAAATGCATAATTGAAATCTAATTAACTATAATCCTAGCCGCCATGATAGTTGAGCTCTGCAATTGAAGAAAGTAGCAAGAGATTAGAATTGAGAAGAGGAAAGAAGAAGAAGATTCGAAGAAGGAAAACAGAATTTGGGAATACCCGTTAATTTGGTGAATGCCTTTCTCTCTTGTTTGTTAGAATGTAACAACCATGAGCTGAGTTGTCACTATGATGACTTGGCACAATCCCGGCCCTCGCTGCTCATTAAACTAGTTCTAATCTCAGTCGTCGATTTATTTATTCTCTTTTCTCCTCTCTAACTAACAAAACAGAAATTTAAATAGAGTCCAAGGCTATGACAATCTACAAGTTTACTCAGTCATTGGCTTTGAGTTCTACCACCTGATGTATAATTTTAGGGATTCAGAATGAATCAGGTAGTAACAAGACTCCATAAACGCATGTACACACTTATTAAAAGCAAGAAGCCACAAGTCAGGAACCGCCAAAACATAGCCAGCCAAAAAATGTTGCTTGCCAGAATATACACTACAAGTCTACACTCGTAACATATAGTACATGCTTGTTGGTAGATCATGAGATCTCTACTGTCTAACCTTTTAGAGGCATGGTAAAATGAACTCAAATAGAAATGCTACTTTACACATCTCCAGTCTTTATCAATACAACATCTAATGCCTGGCAGGAGAATGCCAAATATGATATCTAAGTTTTGGACTATAAAGGCTCTGTTGCATCTTCATTCACATTTATCAACACAATAGCAGGAGAAAACTATTTGGTCTATCAACTTGACTCAACTAGATATCGTCAATTTGTCGATTGCTTGTAGAGCTTCTTTGGCATAATACTGAACATCAGCATCCTCGTTCTCTTCGAGTTCATTCAAACATGGCCTAATTGATTTCTCCACAACCTGCAAGGAGCAATGTTCATATTAGTGTTACTGTGTCAGAAGTTCATACAATGATCTCTTTTTTCACATCTATGTTTTCAAGCAGTGGTGGCACTTACAGATTGATCAACTGCAGAAGCAAGAGACTTCAACACTTTTGCCACATTGAGCCTAACATTAGGTACACTGGAATATGCAAGTGTTAGAACTGGGCCTTAACAATTATCTTGAATGAATATTGAATAGCATTGAAGCATGAAGAACTTGATAGTTAACCTGTCTTTTGATGCAGCAAGTATAACTGGCAAAAATTGGGAACAAGTGATCTCTGAGCCCATTACAGGGGCAAGATTCAGAAGTACATGAAGGATGTTCATCCGATAAAGAGAATATTTGTCATCAACCATGCTCAAGACCTGTAATAAATTAGTAATCGTCAAAAGCTATGACCAAAAAGAAAAATAGAAACAATGATGATGCAATCATCCTGCTATCAGACAAAATGCAATGCATTTATTGAACTGTATTAGATAATCTGCGCTAAGTTGTTCAATTCTGGATATGAAGTAGACAAGATGTTCCAAGTATTATGACACTCGACAAATGCATGAAGTGACGAACTGATGTTTAGTTCATCTT
Source organism: Anisodus acutangulus (assembly GCA_029783415.1). Taxonomy (NCBI): domain Eukaryota; kingdom Viridiplantae; phylum Streptophyta; class Magnoliopsida; order Solanales; family Solanaceae; genus Anisodus; species Anisodus acutangulus. The sequence continues at coordinate 3,939,039 of CM056497.1, forward strand.
AATTAGTAAGAAAGCTTCCGTGGTAATAGTGAAGAACAGAAGTACATTTTTTCCCCCTGTACCAATATTTAACTGCTAAATTATTGCACCAGCAACAAGCAAAAAGTCTGCAGTAAATGACTGGAAAACCTGTGGAATTATATGCTCCAATGCCCATGCTCGACCAAATATTTCTGCTAGGCGCTTAAGATTCTTTCCTGCTGCCTCTCGAATAGCGCAAACCTGCAAGTTAAAAACAATAAGAAACACGTTGAAGAAGAATATCCAGCTTATAGTAAAACTTCATAGCTTTTGTTTCAAGGCAATGGCGTTCTTTCCAGGAGTTAGAAGATGTAAAATGCCAAATAATGACTCTTTCCCTAATCAATCCACTTGAAGAGGCCATGGAATATGTGCTTCAGTTTTGTATACACTAGCCAATCATATGACCACCTCCTGATAAATCACACAAGTTACTTTTGGTAAGGAGATCACACTCACTTGAACAAGTTGTAAACAAGAAAGTTTATTTTGTCACAAATGAGATGACCATCTAAAGCAGCAATAGACCCAGTTAGAAAAGGAGAGCTTCACGAATACCTTATCTTTTAACCACTGCATGCAAAGAGCACCAAGATTGTCATTGTAAATACCAACACCCAGCTGACTCGCCAATATAGGGATGAACTCTATCATTGCATGACGAACCCTCCAGCTGTGTCTAATGTCTGTAAGTTCAACAATAACTGACAGCAGTGATTGGGAGAGCAGATCAATTCCAATCACCTGTAAGAGAGGAAAATTAGGGTATAGATGATGAGATTCATATGCCAACAAGCCCTCGGGCTATGGAAAGTAGCTTCAATACTAATTATTGATGGTGAATCACAGCTAACCTGGTTGATTTGGTCAAGCTTACTGATGATGTTCAAACGAACTGCAGAGAAATTGTCCTTCAGAAGAGAGTGGATTACTGGGAGAAGGTGCTCAATGGTTGCATCCTGCAATAAGGAGTGCAGAGACAATAAGTTTCTCTTTGCGATATGATTGGCTAAAAACAGATTTGACATCCCAAAGCAAGTTAGAGTATATTCACAAATTTGTTTCTCACGCAGTTCAAAAACAAAGAAACACACACATGTTACAAAACCCAAGGTCATCAAAGACAAGCTAAAAGCCACACAGGCCATGAGACCTAAGAAATCATTTTCCAGATTAAGTTGCTTAAAAATGTGATTAGAGAAATTGACAACTCTATCCAATAAAATTGGGATCTGATTTTCAAGGGTCTGAGAGAAGTGAAATAAGAACAAGAGTTACACCAGATTAGAGCCACTAACAGAATTGGTTGCCTTGTATCGTCAATTCCAATAACTTGTACAGGTACCTCAGTACGTTCTGTCGTTTTCTAGAGACTTAGCTTTTGCCTGCTAGAAGATTCAGTAAGTCAACAGCATTCACTTGGCAACGGAGTTTGCTGACTTACTACTTTTGCTTCTTGAAAAGTTTAAAATGGCATGATTCTATTTTTGACTGGGGATTCAGGACCTACATTAATTGTTAGTTTTCAGTTGCTTGAATTCAGCACTTGAAAAACATAGGATGTGCATGATTAAAGTTCCACAGGCCTAAAGTTCTGGATGCAGCAGGTGTCCAGAGTTGGCGACTAATTTAAAAGACCTACATCAGAAAAACAGTAGGCACTTGCATACACATATACTGCACATATGAATTTTCCAGTAAACACACTTTCGCGTCTAGGCTGAGGCCCTATGCCAGCAATCAAGGGCAGTCCGGTGCACTAAGCTCCAGTTATGCGCAGAGTCCGGGAAAGGGTCAGGCCACAATGGTCTATTGTACACAGTCTTACCTTGCATTTCTGCAAGAGGCTGTTTCCACGGCTTGAACCCGTGATCTCCTGGTCACATGGCAGTAACTTTACCAGTTGCTCCAAGGCTCCCCTTCCCCTATGCCAGCAATCAAGTTAAAAAAATTGGTGCAAAACTTGTGTTAGTGTTGTCTAGTGCTTCAATGAGCGAAACACTAAACATAGACGTGTTTTCTTAATCAGCAAAACATATTGAGACACATTAACATAACCAGAGAGTCATCTGGAGAAAACGTAAGCAAAAATTTACTAGAAACAAAAGAAAAAAAGAATGAAGCAGACATCATTTATGTTTATATTGACGCACCATGGAAAGAACTGTAACACCAGGACAACAATCAGTAAAAAAAAAATGGTAGGAACTTAAATTACACAGAGAGCAAAAATTAGTATCTCAGTGCACATATACTGTGGTATTGCGAAACTATAGACTAAGACAAGGGTTTATACCTTTCCTAAAATAGGAGCCAGTCCCATAATATCTGAAGCCAAAGCAGAACGAACATGCTCAGATGAATCTGATGATAGTTCCTGAGACAAAAAATGTTAACTAGTACATACTTAACAAATTATTGGAAGATCCCTTCAACAATTAATTAGACAGTCCGAGGAAAGGAAATATTGATACAGCACCCAAATTGAAGAGACCAAGACATATAGCACAAGACATGCAAGGAGCACCATAAGTTTTATACCTTGACACAAGGAAGGATATGCTGGACTCGAAGCTCAGGGCTCAATATCTGGCAAAACTTGGTGACCTTACCAGATCCAGCTACGCGGACTTCAACCTCATTCTCACGAAGTAGACGAACATATGCAGGGATCATGTGCATCCTTTCAAATTTCACAACTCTCATTAGTTAGTTTGGGACAGAGCTTGATTAACAGTTAAAACAAGAAAAAAGAAAAAGAGAGAGAGAACTAAAAAGTAAAAGGAAAAAGACATACTTACTTTTGATAAGAGCACAAAAAGGTTTGGGGAAATGATCTAACAGCATTTTCAGATCACAAAAATAACAAAATACTTCATTTGAAAGAAAGGTTCAAAAAGGGCAGCCCGGTGCACTAGCTCCCACTATGCGCGGGGTCCGGGGAAGGGCCGGACCACAAGAGTCTATTGTACGCACATTTGAAAGAAAGGTTTAATGATCATAAATGCAAGGGGGATGTTTAATGACCATAAGTAACTACCTGGTAGCATCTGGTCCAACTGCGTCACATAGTTCAAGAATTTGATCTGCAACCATGCAACGAACTCGCCAAGATTTATCCTGTTAATGTGAATAAGCAGATAATTAGAATATGTTCTGGCTACCAGTATGCGACCATAAACTTATAAAAAAAATAGTGTTTGGTCAAAGGAAAACACTATTCATTCATATGCAAAAATAAGAAAATAGAGCATAAAAGGAAGTAGGGACTGAATCAGAAATTGTATTAGCAAGAACTGAGATCATGTTGATACATTGACTAAGACCTACAGACGTCAGAATTATGGAAAAAATAGCACCAGACACAATCCCTGAAGATCTCTGTAACAGTAGAGTTATTTCTTTGATAATCGAGAAATCCCTGAAGGCCAATGGCACGGTGAATATATTAGAGTTATTTTGGACTATTTTCAGTGCTGAAAAGTGGAAATTGTTATTAGTTTGCTTGGGAGATGTGATGTGTTACATGGAGGTCGAGTCTTTGCATTTCACGTCTCCCAAATGTGATGTGTTAATTGCTATATGAATTTATGAATTTCTTACAACTTAACTTGTACTTTCCATACTTACCGCTTCTTGGATTTTGATGAACTTTGATTAACATTTCAAAATTATGCTTTCACCATTTGAAATGAGAAAATTGCAACTTATATTGTTTTTAGCGTAATTTACGATTCTTGTCAAATTAATCTTTGATGAGCGGAAAGTGTGAAACAAATTAGGACAGACATTAACAATTCATTGGAACTTCATTTCATCTATATTCAGGAATTGTAGGACTACAAAGTCAATCAAAAAAGTCATCAAAGCCATTCAAAGCTTATTGGGCCAACCTGTGCAAATTCAACTATGATAGGGAGAAGCTCTGCTAGACAAACTGGTAGCTCCAATAGCTTCCCTAAAGCTGCGCAACTCTTGACAGCAAATAAACGAACAGAATCTTGACCTGAATAGAACCAAAATCCAGCTTAATCACAATGATTCAAGTTGAATAAACCAAACTTAGCTCAACACGGAGTGCCAACTATTGACAAATAGTATACTTCATATGGTCAAGCATATGAGAGTAATTCTTAAATAAAGAACAATTAAGGCTTGTCATCAGGACATAAAAATTGATCAGACTTTTGGTACTTCTTCCAGAAAAATGAAACAAGGAAAATTTGAAGCTATCTTGAAAATTACTCCTCTTTTAAGACAATTATATGCACTCAAAACTTAGAGAGGAAATAAACATGAATAGGATGAGGATGAAGAGAGACAAATTACACGCCTTAACTAGATTACATGCAATTTACCCTTAACAAAAGATTCTAACTTAGCAAGACATTTAACTTTTCGCATTTTTCCATAGGGTTACAGAAACATCCCAATCGTAAATTTGCTTTCCATAAACCTTCATTTTATCTTGTACTCCAATATTACAAGTAAATGGAACCCCAAAACGTAAAATTAAAGCAAAATGTTATCTGTTGTATATCATATTGATGTAGGCCAACTGCTAGAACCAATTAACTAATCTAAGGAGAGCCAACATGAAATATGCATTACATCAGAATTCTCTCAATGATACTAGTTTGCTTAAACACTATATAATTACTCTTGGTATAAAAGAATCAAAGCCAAGCAGAACCAAAAGAAATGTTTATTCTTCAAGGAATCTGAGACTAGTAATAGTTTTTATCTAAACACAAACAACTTTAAGAAAGCAAATGGAATTTGTTTAAAAATAGAATACTAATCCCCCGGAACACGTTTAGAGAACACCATACCATCCTGCCTCAGATCCTTGAACATTGACATGATGTCAGTCTTCAGATAGGGTTGCTCAACAGTCGCAGCAAACTTTCCAAGATTTATTGCAGCTGCTTTCCTCACCATAGGCATGTCATCATGGCAAAGTTGGCTATACACTGCTCTAAGATCATTTCTTAAAGGCTCTGGGATTTTTGGATAAGCAATGTGGAATAATCCGCATGATGAAATTCGAGTGGTAAACCACTCCCCAGCAGCCAGTCTCTGATTAGGTGAAACCAAGAAGAGAAGGTCACTATGTCACCAAATATATGACGTGTTAACTCATATTAAACAAAGTAACTTTCTGTCTTCAGTCTTTTCATCAGTAAATAAGAAAGTAGAGGAGCATCAAGTATCTTAATTACTCCATATAATCAACGTGTAGAATCTTGAAGTCATATTCACTTTCAGATAATGCATATTTTCAATAGTTTCATAACTAATCAAAACATAAAGAATAACAAGTCTCTGGCAGTTTAATCTAATACTAAACAATCGGTGAACCAATCTTAAATATTTACGACAAGTATATTGCTGCGGTATGGTACAGAACTGCCTTGAAACGAAGTTAAGTACAATTAGAAGATAAATTAAGACAATTAACTAACCTTCGACAGTGGAATAAATGATTCTATCAAGTCTGGTTCACGCATCTGAGACCCGATTATGCACAACGACTCAACTGTCTTGTCCCTAACACAAGCCTCTTCAATACTACAGAGACTTTCCAAGGGTGGAAGTAATGCACTAGCATGCTCAACTCCTCCGACAAGTGGAATAAACACTCCCAACTGTTCAATCATTGTAAGAAGAACTTCCTCCTCATCATCATCAATATTATTCTCAGTCAGAAACGGAATCAGCTCTGTCCGAGTTCTCTCTGCACCAAGTGCCTGGGCAATAGTAGATAGGTGCCTCATGGAATTCAATCTATGGAAGACGTCGTCATTCTCCAATTCGTCAATTAAAACCGCGATAGAGTATATGTTTATCGACATGGTCAGTTGCAATACCTCTCTGATTATATCTGTCTGTATATATTCAGGAAGGCAATTGATTAGCCATTCTCTTAGAGTAAGCACATAAAAAACAGATTAGTAGTTTGTGTTAGTGTCAAGTTTTAATGATGACTAAATGTAATGTGCAGGTCTCACAAGGCAAAGAAAGGCCCAACTGACTTATAAGGCCCAACGGAAGACTCAAGCCCAGCTGACTGATTGAAGCCCAAATCAAGTATGCGTTCAAGCATAATAAATAAGTAGCAACTTATTTAAGGAGCAAGTACATCAAGAAAGGAAAAGATCAAGCCAACATGTACGAGATCTCGGTGCATCAATTCAGCATCAGTCAAGCGTGTCTAGCCAAATCAAACAAGAAAACCAGTACCAAGTAATTAAGGAAATATTACAAACAAGCACCTTGAAGATTCAGTATCAACTGCCACAAGGAAGGAAGATCAGTCCGTTGGAAAAAGCTCTAACCTTAAGATTCTTTATTCCTATTTCCAAGGATCAAATCTCTTGGGTTGCCATCTCTGCCAGAGCCAAAAGATTCTCTCTACAACTATAAAGAACGACTCCAAAGGACGAAAGAAAATATACTTTCGTCTCAACTTCTCAAAGCTCTCTACTTATCTTTTAGCAAGCGTTGTAACTCTGAGTGAATTATAGTGTATACAAAAAAGAGAGGAGAGATATAGTATAGTTGGTGAGGCATTGTATTAAAAGATTACGAGTGTTTGAGTGTAGACGTAAGAGTTCCATTCAAACTATCATTGTACCAAACCAAACTTTAAAAGAGTCGCAGAGAACACCCTTGCAACCCAAGGGGACTGAATTAAGATTCACATTGAATCCGAACCAGTATAAAACATCTGGTGTTATTTACCTTTAGCATTTAAATTCTGCACTATATCTGCTAACAGTCGACTAGCACTTTGAGGTAGTCGACTAAGAAACAAAAAATTATAATCCCCCCCCCCCTTGCACTTTCAGTTTGCACCATTGAGGACTAACAGTCGAAGTGAATAGGACGATTATGGCACTAATTGATACAAAAATTAAAAAGGAAAATAACAATCTAAACAAGGAACTAATTTCTGAGATCGTTACTTTGTCCTTGATTTATCTGTTGAGTTGTGGAGCCTAATTCATAGCCGACACTATGAAGACCCTGCACAGAGTGTGGAACGCTGATCGGGCTTGTATTATTTATCGTTAATTGTTTCTGTAAGGTTATTTAGTGGATGGTATTTTTGGAATTTCGGGTTTGTACCCGACAACGTAAAATGATATATATGGGTCAATCTTGTCTTAAAGACAGAGTGTCATCACTCGACTCAACAAATCACACAAGGAGTTTGTTTCGTTCTTGATTCCAGTTTGTTGTAATCTTTAGTTACCCTTTCTAGCAAATTGTAATATTTACTTACTTCTCGTTTTCTACAATTAATTGTAATCCTACAATAACAGGGAGGAGGAAGAAGAGTTTCAGAAAAATCCAATGGAGAGAGAGAGAATTGGTACTTGTGTGAAGTGTAAACTGTGGAATGAATGGAAGTTGATCGGTAATCTCTGCTTATATCCTTATGGGTTTTGTATGCACTTTGCAACTTTATATTCTGTTTTTCTGTTACTATGCCGCTTTCAAACAAACAGATACGCGGGGTGATAGTGCAAGCCACACCCACGTGATCAATTTAATTTTTAAGTTTTTGCAAACAAAATAATAATAATAAGAGAAACTTTTTTATTTTTTGAAATATAAGTAGAATTTCCTTAATTTAAGATGTATCCCTGACAATACTTTTTTCTTTATTTAATCTGAGATACGGAGACGGTTCCAAAATTTAAAATTTATGAATTCTTACGGTGACCTCTAGTTAATGTCAAATATTTATAAATAATTGGTAAAATTTCTAAAAATGAACAAATAGTATCGAGTTACATGAATCATACTTTGTTGATATTTTTAAGCTACAACATCAAAATAGATCTAACTATGAATATTCTTTTGCAAACAAAGAAGCCAATGGAAGTGTACTCAAGATAATCACAAGAGCTTACATAGATAACTCTCTCGCAAATGGAAAGTCGAGCTTTAATCAATGAAGACGAGCAAATAACGAAGGAATATAAAGAAGCCAATGGAAGACACAAAAGGGAAGAGTAATCGAATTCGAGATATCCAAGGAATCGCCAATAAATGGTGCAACGTTATAGGAAAGGAAATATTACCACTGTTGTTAGAGTATAGTAAACCGCGAGAATTAAGCTAAGACTGAAGTAGTCAAGGATCGTCAATCAAAATCGCAAATCTGGGAAGATGATCAATCGGATCTCTAGCCTTATTCTCGGAAAGAATCAATTTCTTTCCAAGGATTTTTATACCCCTGGGTTGATATCTTTGTCCAATTAAGGCGTTATCAACAAAGATCCCCTCAACGTTCGAATCGAATGCTATATGATCCAGGCAAAGGAAGAAGAAGAGATATACATTTGTCAAGCCAAGAAACAACTTCTTTTGTTCTACTCTTAAACAAACATTGTATTTTCTTTATAGTAATTTACTATGTACTCGAAAGAGAGAAGAAAGAAAGAAATATTCCGGTGAGACTTTGTATAGTGTCCGTACAAAAAGACGACAAAGCAAACACAAGAGCTTATTACTAGAATTGACATTGAACCTGAATCAATATAAAGCACTGCATGTCTTGATCAAGTCGACTAGAATCGTAAGAATACAATTCACCCCCTCCTATTTCACAATGAACCTGCTTAAACGTAGTTAGTGTGCCATACATTGATACTTCTAAACTATAAAATAACTTAGATTTAGTGCCCTAACGATACCAGTTACGTGCCCCATTACACAATAAGATGGAAATATAATATTCACTTGTACAATTCATCTTAGGATGTCCGAACTGCAGTAAAATAATGTACAAAAAAGTAGTGAGCAGATGGAGTTATGAATACCAATAAACCTTCCCAATCCTAGGCGAATTAAACTGGTATACTTTTTCAGCGTATTTCAATGTACATTTGTATTGCCTACATTTACCGTTAGACCGTAATTAATTGGAGCTTTGCTAAAATTTTACCTCAATACATATATATATATAGCTATTGAAAACTACCACGCATGAGTAATTCGTCTGATAAAATGTTTTCAGAGTCAGGATACATAATCTGTATTGCATTTCCCAGCCAATTCGAGTTCCGAGTTGTGTAAGCTGCTATGACACCTCATCTAACAGACCATATGTAATATTAGCTTCTATACTCTTCTGTCTTTGCATGGACAAGAAGGATTGGCCTCTAAACTAGTGAATTGCTCTCTCTTTTCCAAAACTTTATACACCCTCTAAACCTGGACCACAAGCCAACTTTCTGAGATGCTTCAGACAAATCCACAGGTTCCTTAAATTTTGCTTTCTCACTTAACTCTTCGAATGAGTCTACTACGTTTTGAAGTCTAGCAACAAATTCTATGAGAAGGGAGGTGAACGTTGCTAAAGACAAAGCACTGGCACTTTCATATGTCTTTGATTCTTCTTCTTCATAGTCGTCCTCTTCCTCTTCCACCTCCTTTAGTGCATCATTAGCTTTAGGCAGAGAATGTGATGTCCGGAATTTTGGTTTCTCCACCGTGTTTTCTGGGGTTACTCCTCCAGTTTGGTTGTTATTACTAGCCAAGTCACACGTCCTATTATCCCAACTTTTTGAGGTAATGATACAGTCAATGTTGATGACTGTTTCACTAAGAGATCTGTGATGTTGAAAAGAGTTTCTGTCATCATCCATGCTTCCAAGCTCCTGGGGAACATCCACCACTGCGGGTCGAGTTCCGATTTCCCAGTTTTCTGCGTTGACGAAAAGATAGGACTTCCGATCCACCTTTTTTTGCAACTGTTCTGCTGCTTCATGCACTTCATAGAGAATGTCCACTGAACCCAACTTCTCCATCTTTTTCACTTTTTCCCCAAGTTCTCTCAACACTTTGGCACCTGCTGTACCTACTCTCTGAAGCTCATTACGGAAAACCTGTCTTCTTTCGGCAGGAGCCTGTGTGAAAAATATTTAGTAGTCATTTTTTTCTGATAAAGAGGTCACAGCATTAACCAAAAGTGGTATAACTGAGACATCTGGATATCCAAACTCTTAAAACGAACAATATTAAACCAATAAATAATGCAATATCTAGCAGCAACATAACTTTTTTCTTTTCTTTCTTTTATAACCGTGGTGCCAGGCAAGCTTAGGTGCACCTCGACTATTACACCAGATATCTGCCAACTCCCACCAACACAGTTACCGGGTAACTCTGTTCACAACAACTTAACTTTTTAATTGAGATGATTTACAACGAGGGAATACATGACATGCTTCAGTTAACGGTAATACTGCAGAACATGTTCCTCATGCAGTTTAGGTAAAAGGGGAGCTAAAAGTAGCATCACTCAATAATGGATAAGGAAAAAGGTTTCCAGTCATTTAGTCTCCTTGATGAAAATTGCACATGCTGCAAGCCTTACCATGTAAATTTGCTATTATAGATATTTTTCCGTCATTACAGTTGAAAGAATAAAAATTAAAAATAAGAAACACGTACACATAAATACGAAAACTGAAGAATAACTTTTACACTCATCTGGCTAAAATATCATAGGCACACAACTACAGGAAAACTTCTAAATAAGAGTAAGCAAAGGCTCCGAATTAAATGAGGAATTTCACTCAACAATAAATAATGCATCTAACAGAAGAAAGGGGCAGCCCGATGCACTAAGCTCCCGCTATGCGCGGGGTACGGGGAAGGGCCGGACCACAAGGGTCTGTTGTACGCAGCCTTACCTTGCATTTCTGCCCGAGGCTGTTTCCACGGCTTGAACCCATGACCTCTTGGTCACGTGGCAACAACTTTACCAGTTACTCCAAGGCTCCTCTTCAGAGCTACAAAAAAAGAGGTGTCAATTCAAAAATTCAGGCAAGAACAGTCATTTGTATTGCTTCTCCACAAAATAGCAACAATTATTCTTTGCCTGCAATCTTTTTCAAGCTGAGGGGCTAGGTGTGCACCAAGTGATAGTAAGTCATCAAAGAATTTAAGTTATATCTGCCTTTCAGGTTAATTTTCCACAGAGAAAGGATGGCCTAATTTAGCACCCCTGCTTCATACATATAAATATACAATAAAGATGATAGTTTCTGCATGGAACAGGGCTTTAAGTTCTATGAAGGATGTCTGACATACCATCTATCGCAACTTCCGTTGTTCACATTAAACTTTTTGTTACCAGAGATAGATTACAGGATCGGTTTTTAAATAGTTCATCTTCTAATGAAAAAGCCTTTCATGCATGCTATATTAAAAAACAATGAAGAACCCTAATACATATATTAATCTTCATATAGGATTGTTCTCATATAATAAGTTTGGTTCAATAGGCTGCATATTATCAGGAATAGAAGAGCTAAGCAACTTCAATTTTCACAAGTACTTCACACGTTCACCAGTAAATCAAATGAATATAATTATTGCACAGAGACAAACAGGAAAACAACATAAATATGATTAGTACCGCAAACAATTGCTAGCAGTCCCATCCCCCACCCTTTTATTCAGAAGCAATAAAGAATTGCTAATAATTGTAATGGCCAGGTTTCAGTGAAGGGGTCTAGAGTCGTTTTAGGACTGTTTCCAGAAAAGAATTGCACTGGCTAGGAGAATAAGTAATCTAGCGATAAAAAATGAATATGTTTGATGAATAGGTAAGAGAATACTATATGATGCACTTTACAAGCAAAGGGCTAGCAGGAAAGTAGGAAAAGGAGTAGAGAAATTACCTGTATTTCAGATAGTATACAGCCATGCAGTGCCATAACCATGAAAGCGCAATACCTTAATGCACCGCTAACTTTGACATAGTTTTTCCAAGGATATTTAATCATCTTGTATGGACCATGGGGTGGCTCCCAGATTGCAAATGCTACCTGTGGTACCAAAGTAAGGACATCCAGCTAGCAAAATTTCATGAAATTACTAATCCATCCTGCAAAAAATGCTTAAGCATACCAGAGCTTCCTCTTGGCTTATAGATTCTACTGCTGATCTGTAGCCTTTGTAAACTGGATCATCCGCTGCTTGGTAAGTAAGAATTTTTGAAGGGATCCTCTTATATTCGACACAGTTCAGATATTCACTGATACAACCTGCAAAGATTTCAATTTCATCAACAATTTAATTCTAACATCCCATCTGGAGAAGAGTAACAACCATCTCAGAGGTTGAATTACCTTCTAGTGAAGTAGCTATATTGATGAAATTCTTAGCCACCAGATTGTGAAGATCCTCACCAGCCCAGATGGGATACACACATATGTTCACAGCTAAAGAAACACCAGCACCAAGTGCAATGAGCAAAAACCGACTTACAGCTGTATGAATAAATTCTCTAGTGCGATAACCAGATACCATGATGAAACAATATGTTATCAGGAAAACCCGGAAACCATATTCATAGGGCTTCATCGCCGGGTACTGTTTTGCATAAGTAATACAAAAACCTAGAAATGCCAAACAAACTGCAGTCAGCAAGGTACAAATATAACAAAGAGATGAACATCAATTCACACATATAAGTCACGAGTACTGACCAGAAAACCAGACCTGTTATGAATATACCAATGACTATAACAACCTCTTCCCAGTCTCCAGCCAACTGAGACAATTCAGCCATTCCAAGAGCAAGTCCTCCAGCTGATAGTGTCCCAAGCCCACGATTAAACCCTTTGCTTAGAGTGGCTCCTGGCCAGTTCAAAACATATATCTGTATAAAAAGCTTCCATACAAAGCTATAGAGAAAACAAATAAAGCAGTAGCCAGGGGTTCAAAGCACAGAATGCAAACAGAAATACTAACTATACTTTGGCAGATATGAGTGTACAATGATAACTAACGAGATCTCTTAAGCTAAAATGCCTCCTCTGCTTGCAATAAAAGTAACCGGCCTACATTGAAAAAGCTAGAAAGAATAAAATAAAATGAAGTAAAAAGAAAGCATTTATCACACGTGCAACAGGTTGTCCCATGCTTTTGTAAACCCATATCTATATATATAACTGGAAACATAAACAAGTTTTCTTTTGTAAAAGGGCTACATATAAGGGTACCCCTCCCTGAATCTGTTGAAGAGTACACTTGGAGAAAAAAAGACTAAATACTGACTGCCAGGGGAGGATTTAGTCATGGCCCAGGGTGTGTTTACCCTAGGCAAAAAATTACAGTGTATATTTAGGGTAAATTTTCTGTGTTCATGTACATATATTAACTTTTGAACACCCTGAACAAATGCAATAGGCTAGCTCAAGTGGCCCAGTTGTTTTTCCGAACACCCTGAGTGAAAATCCTGGATCCGCCACTGCTGACTGCCTAGTAACCAAAATTGTGGTTAGATTATAACCTCTTTTAGGGCCTCCTTTAGGTCAATATCCTTACGTGAATCTTGTCCGCATTATCACCTTTTCAGTAATTCATTTTATGTTGAAATCATAACCAGTCCTTAATATGAGTAACAGAAAACCCCCAGCCACCCTTCCTTTAGAGTTCTACTGCTTTTTTCTACAACCGCGGTGTCCGGGCTAGCTTGCGCGCACATTGACTAAGTTCCGGGGATACCTAACACCTCTCACCAGCAACAGGTACCGGGTAAGTCTGTTCATCAAGGCTAGAACAGATAGGAAGAAATCACCTAGTATTTTGTCTCCGTTGTGCTGTGATTTGTACCTGATTGACACTAGACCACACCCTTGGGTGCTTAGAATTCTACTGCTTATCTTCCCCAAACTCCAAGGAAATCCTAATATTTGGATTTTATTTTCTCAATATTTTAGTACTAGTAAATAACTTTGCTTGACAAGTAAATCAATATGTATATAAATCATCCTGAGCAATACAAATATACCTCCAATTCCAACTCAGACTTTCATAAATATGATTGTATATACTGGAAGGATATAAAATAAATGTTGATAGAATAATCCATTAAATAATTAATCAGCCACTAAATTATAAAGGAACATAGCTTATACAAAAGGTCATGTAAGTTCAGAGGTTTCACAATATAACTTCATTAATGTCAATCTTTAATTGCAAAAATCAAAATCAAAATCAAAATAAAAGTTTGGGCCTACTTCTATCTGGGAAAATCGTATGCAGGACATGAATAAAATATCTATTTATTTAAATTAAAAAATTTACTAACTTGTTTCAAAGCTTTTAAGTTAACATCTTTGAGACATACAGTTAATAACTAGACAAAACGACATAGTATAACACATACCAATACTGAACTCAAAAACGACGACGACAGTAAGAATAGCCCATACAGAGTATCTACTAAGCTCTTCAACCGGTTCCTTAAAGAATATTAACAACGATATGAGCATCAATGCCAAACCCATTTTCGCGGAGAATACAATTTTTCTCGGGTCGGTTCGACCCATTTCCATCGCCTTCACGGCTACTTTTTTCCAATCTTTCCATATCTCCGCAAACTTCTCTCCGAAAGAAGAGAAACATCCAGAAGGTTCTTGGTAATCAAGAGTGTGCCTGAATTCAGGTAAATCTCCGTTGCATGAAGAAAGAAGCCTTTCTCTTAATCGTTTCTCTCTGAAGGAACTCAATTTCCTCACCATTCTTCTTTCCTCCTTGTTTGCCATACAAAATCGTGTAAAGCCAAATGTGGAGAATGAAAAAACAAAAAAGATAGTTTTTGTTTCCCAGTTTCCAGAGGGCACACGACGTCGTAACAGGTGGTGATTGTAGTCCTTTAAATCGCATATTTGGCCGCGTGGAGATTGGTGGACCCTTCTTTTCTATTTTCAACGAATCAGATATGGGCTACTGCTGTGGGGCCCAATGTGGTAATTTCGTAAAGTAGCTACTCTTTGGCGGAATTAGGACATGGTCGGTCCTTTAGCTGTAAATATCCCTTCCAAAATCAAATTACGAAATTGTACGACTTGTCAAATGGGCTGGTTTTTAATTTTGAGAAACTTACACAAACCATCATATTTTGAAGGATTCTAACTAATTACTTCATCTGTACTAAAATACTTTTCGTTTTACACTTTTTAAAAGTTAAATTATATGAACTTTGATCAACAATGTATATGAACTTTTAGAGTTCGCTAAAGCTTTTGAGATGGTGATAGCCAATTTGAGGTTCATGAATAAGGATGATCACTTGGTGACTTTCCGCAGTTCAGTGACTAAGACTTAAATAAATTTTTTGCTCCTTAGAAAGATTGACAACGGTATTTGTAAAGACTGCAAGGTTATTTCGAGTGAGTATCTTACAACCCAACATAAGCTTTTGGTGATAGATTTGGAGAAGAAGGGGAGGGTTGTGGATAACAGGCTAAGAATAAAATGGGGGAGTTTGACCATGGCTAGTGCAAATGAGATGGGGGAGAGGTTGATGGCCAGGGAGGCTTGGGGGAGTAGTGGGGACGCGACCGGTATATGGGACAGGACGACCAATTGCATTCGGGAGGTAGCTAAAGAAGTGTTAGGGGTATCGCGGGGTAGCCGTAGTGCATCGAGGGGACTAGTGGTGGAATGGTAAATTTCAAGAGAAGGTGGAAGCAAAGAAAGCGGCGTATGCGAAATTGATAGAAAGTAAGAGCGATGTGGAGAAATTGACGAATAGAAAATTATATAAAATGGCGGGGAAGGAGGCAAAGCTAGCGGCTACGACGATGAAAATGACAGCTTTTGAACGCTTGTATGTGGAATTAGAGGTAAAATATGGGGTTAAGAAGTTGTACATACTAGCCAAGGCGAGGGAGATAAAGACCCGTGACTTGGATCATGTGAGGTGCATCAAGGACGAGGACGGCAAAGTACTGGTGAAGGACGCGCGTATTAGACAGAGGTGACAATCCTACTTCCATAAACTCTTGAACGAAGAAGGAGATAAATACATTGTGCTGGGAGATCTAGAGCAATCCGGAAGGTACCGAAATTTTGGATATTGTAGAAGTATTAAGGTTGAGGAGGTTGAGGGTGTTGTTCACATGATGCGCAGGGGACGGGCGACCGGGCCTGATAAGATCCTAGTTGAATTTTGGAAGAGCGCAGGCAGGACATGTTTGGAGTGGCTGACTGAGTTGTTTAATTTCATTTTAAGACGACAAGAATGCTCGAAGAATGGAGGTGGAGTACAATGATTCCTTTGTACAAGAACAAAGGTGACATCTAGAGTTGCAACAACTATAGGGGTATCAAGCTGTTAAGACACACTATGAAAGTTTGGGAAAGGACCGTGGAGATGAGGGTGGGGAGAGGCATGTCTATTTTCGAGAACCAGTTTGGATTCATGTTGGGGCATTCGACTACAGAAGTCATTCATCTTATTAGGAGGTTGGTGGAGTAGTATAGGGAGAGGAAGAAAGACTTTGCATATGGTTTTCATCAACCTCGAAAAGGCATACGACAAAGTCCCTAGAGAGGTTTTGTGGAGATGTTTGAAGGTTAGAGGTGTACATGTGGCATACACTAGGCGATCAAGGATGTGTGTAATTGAGCTAAGACCAGGGTACGGATAGTAGGAGGAGATTCGGAGCACTTTCCAGTGATGATGGGGCTTCACCAGGGATCAACTCTTAGCCCATTCTTATTTGCCTTGGTAATGGATGAACTGACGCGACAAGTTCAATGGGAGGTGCCATGGTGTATGTTATTCGCAGATGACATAGTCCTGATTGATGAGACTCGTAGCTGAGTGAACGCTAAGCTAGAGGTTTGGAGACAGACTCTGGAGTCTAAATGATTCAGGCCAAGTAGGACCAAGATAGAATACTTGGAGTGCAAGTTCAATAACGGGAGCGACCATGAGACATGTGTGGAGGTGAGGCTTGGTAATCAGGTCATTCCAAAGAAAGGTAGCTTCAAGTATCTCGGGTCTATTATCCAAGAGAATAGAGAGATTGACGATGACGTCACACATTATATTGGTGCATGGTGGATGAAATAGAGGCTCGCAGCTGGAGTCTTGTGCGATAAAAAGGTGCCACCAAAACTTAAAGACAAGTTCTATAGGGTGGTGGTTAGACCAACTATGTTATATGAGTCGGAGTTTTAGCTAGTCAAGACTTCGCACATCCAAAAGATGAAAGTTGCGGAGATGAGGATGCTGAGATGGATGTGTGGGCATATAAGGAGGGATATGATTAGAAATGATGATATTCGTGGTAGAGTAGGAGTGTCCTCGGTGAAGGATAAGATGCGGAAAATGAGGTTGAGATGGTTCATGCATGTGCAGAGGAGAGGCACAAATGTCCCAGTGCGGAGGTGTGAGAGGTTGACTATGGACGGGTTCATGAGGGGTAGAGGTAGGCCGAAGACGTATTGGGGAGTGGTAATTAGATGGGATATGGCGCAGGTGCAACTTACTAAGGACATGACCTTAGATAGGGGGTTGTGGAGGACACAAATTAGGGTAGAAATGTAGTAGATAGTTGTGTGTAGTCCTACTTACGCTTACATACTGGTAGTTATAGTGTTATTATTGTAGTATTGCTTAGCCTATCATACTAGTAAGCGCAGTATTGTTTTATAGTCCCCTATCATTTGATTCCTGCTGCTGTATATTCTTTCGTGTATTTTGCTTATCTTATTTACCTGCGTTAGTTACTGCTTTCTTTTAAAAAAAAATTATCATGGCTTATTCTCTTTTGGTACCATCATTTTCATACTGCGTTAGATTTCTTGTCCGGGTCTGACCGTTTCTCTTACTTTGCTTGTGCTTATGCTTTGTCTTGAGCCGATGATCTTTCGGAAATAATCTTTCTACCTACCAAGGTAGATGTAAGGTCTGCGTACGCTCTACCCTCTCCAGACCCCACGTTGTGGATTTTCACTAGGTATGTTGTTGTTGTTGTTATTGATCAACAATTTAAGCTATATTTTTTCATCATATTAATATGAGAAGAGTTATAACTTATAGTACTTTTCGTATAGTTTTCGAATATCTAAATTTTTATTTTAAAAATATTAAATTAATTAAATATAATTTAGCTTTGAAATTCAGTCAAATTGACTTTTAAAAAGAAAAACATGACAAATATTTTTGGACAAAGTGAGTATAACTGTTTTTTTCAAAATTACCATTCATAACTTTTTTTAGCTTATTTACGGGTGTATTTTGATGTATTTAAATACATGTATTTTGTGTATTCTATATTTTTGGGCGAGATTTTAGTACCCTAACGTGGATAGAATCTATTATAAAATGGATAATAGTATCACATATCCCACAAATCACGCCTTTTCGATTTCATCTTCCATAATTAAATGATGAATGTAGTCAATTGTATTTGAATGTATTTACACTCAGAAATCCTTTTAATTAATGAAGAATAATCATTTTGGATATATTCGACTGTATTTACACTCAGAAATTCATTAAATGATAGTGTTTGTTGATCGGAGCTGTGAATTTTACTGTATTTATATATTGATATATCTTTTTCTTTTGGCTGTATTTGAATGTATTCGGGCTCCGATCAGCAATGTCGTCACCGGCGTCGCAAAGTTGAATTTATTTGAGCTCCGATATATGTATTCATCCATGATTCATTTAACGCAACATCCATGATTAATTCAAATACATATGATTCAAATAAACATGTATTTAATTCATTCAAATTAAAATACAATCATATATATATATATATATATATATATATATATATACATATGTATTAAGCCATTATTGCAATATGCTTGTATTTTAATTCACAAAAAACAAGTGGTTCATATACACATGTGTTTAATTCATTCAAAGCTTTTTTTCACAATTGTGGCAACTGCATTTGAATTTCTTCTTAGGCGGAAACTTCTTAGGTGCAGACGACATCTTTCTCTTTTTGTCATTCTTTGGTGCCTCTTCAACAATATTTGCCCCCACAATAGTTGAACTTGCTCGTGACTTTTTTTTTGTAGCCTTATTGTCTTCTTCTATCCTTAGGCGTACAATAAGATCTTCAAGGGTCATCTCTTTTCATTTGTGTTTCAAGTAATTTTTAAAATCTCTCCACAATGGAGGCAACTTTTCGATAAAAGCTGCTACTTGAAATGAATCATTTATGACCATACCTTCAATAAATAATATAAAATTAGTAACACAATCAATATATTTAATAAAAATATTAATTCGAATCATACCTTCCGCAAGAAAATCATGGATTATGACTTGTAGTTCTTGGACTTGTGACATAACAGACTTGTTGTTCACCATTTTAAAGTCCAAGAATTTTGCAGCCACAAATTTCTTTAATCCAACGTCTTCTGTTTTGTATTTCTTCTCAAGAGCATTCCACAACTCTTTAGAAGTTAGCCACCCTCTAAGCCGTTGAGAATATAATTTTTGCACAGAAAATCAAAATGTTTTCACGCCTCAAGTACCACAAATCTCTCATGATCAGGAGTTCCCTCAGCCAACATAGAAATGTCCTCGTTGATAAATATTTGTAGACTGAGAGTGGTCAAGTAGAAAAATATTTTATGCTGCCACGTCGATACTGATAAATTTCTCCAGCTACTCTGCCATAGCTATCGCAGTTGCCGGAGTCGTGCGACTTGACGGCGCAGTAGCCGTTGTCGTAGTGGCGGTAGTATTCATACCAAAATCAGTTTATTGTTCTGCTTCAATTGACATTTTTCTGAAAAAGAAATTGACTCAGATAAATGATATTTAGTAAATCAGTGAAGTTTTAAATCTTCAAACCGAATACAAATGACTAGATCAACTCGATGAATTTTTTACATCTTTAAATCGAGTACACACGATTAAATTAACTCGATGACGTTTTTATATCTTCGAATCGAGTAACAATATGAGTAGAAAATCACAAGGACTTTAATCTCAAAAGAGTTTTTTTTTCAAAGAAAATACTTTTTTCTTTCTTTTTGGATAGATTGACAGAATACAGAAACAAAAATTTATATTTCCTTAAGCTTGTTATTATTTGTGTTATGAAATAATAATTAATAAATCAGTTTCACTTTATTAATCAAAAGCAGAAAAAATACTCGAAAATAAATGTAGAAGAAATAGAAAAAATCTTCCGAGCCCACAAGTTGCTTGTGTGTCCTTAAGAAACTATAATCCCCTCACTGTTGTCAAGGATCTGGGTTACTTCCTCCCAGGATAGAACGGAAGAACGTTTCTATAGTATCGGCAATGCAAACTACAGAACTCCGGTGAACTCAAAGAGCGGAGCAAGTCACACGACACTTATAATTTTAGTTTAAAAAATGATGCACTGAATATGAAGAGAAGAAGTTCAGAATGTTTCAATTGCAGCAATTCAGAATTTTTGTGTTCATATTCAGTGCATCATTTTCAAAACTAAAATTATAAGTGTCGTGTGACTTGCTCCGCTCTTTGAGTTTGCGAAAGTTCTGTAGTTTGCATTGCCGCTACTACAAAAACGTTCTTCCGTTTATCCTGGGAGGAAGTAACCCAAATCCTTGGCAACATGAGGAGATTATAGTTCCTTAAGGGCACACAAGCAACTTGTGAGCTCAGAAGAGTTTTTCTATTTCTTCTACATTTCTGTTCGAGTATTTTTTTTTTCTGCTTTTGATTAATAAATAGAAATGATTTGTTAATTATTGTTTCAAAACACAAATAATAACAAGTAGGACCATAAAATAACTGTAGTTAATTTTTTTTTGCAATGTCAGAAATTGTCAATTTAATTGAACCACACACTTTTGTTTTTGTGTGTCTAAAATGGTTTTACCTTTTCAGGAAACAAAAGGTCATAAAACATCGTAGGCACCATGTAAATTATGGTCGTGACATGATTTTGAGTGCTAACAATAATGAATAATCACACCTTATATATGATTGCTGGGCAATCCTCTTTTGTAGCATGTCTTTCTGGAAAGTTATCAAGTTGACATATATACCAATTATGAATAATATAAATGATAGAGAATATATTAATATTCTTCATATATTTTGTAATTATTATTCTATTGTAATTATGTAAAGTAGAGATCCTTCTCCAATTATATTTTGTAATTGTAAACACCTATACAAGGTGTGATTATATATATATATATATATATATATATATTTGTATTAATGAGAAGCGTCCAACCAATGAGAATTACACTTTTCTAGATGGTATCAGAGGCATAACCATTCAAATTCTTTGTTCGTCGATGTTGGGCCCCAAAATTATATTGTTCACGCTTCAGTTAACGATGTTTGGGCATGTGGGGGGGGTGTTAAAAGTCCCACAACAAAAATGGAATGGGAACATGGACTCCTTATATGGACTTGGACAATCCTCACTCTACAAGCTAACTTTTGGGGTTGAGTTAGGCCCAATATCCATTTTCATATGGTATCAGAGCACCATATAAAGTATTGTACTAATTACGAACTATATGGTACTAATTAAGTTTTCGGTCTGACTCCTTTTTTATAGAGAATTAGATCCTTATACAAGTTCTTGCTCTGACATGAAAATTAATTCCCCCGTTTCAATTTGATTTATTCCTTCAACATCACATTTCTCTCTCCAATCAATGGATTTTGGTAACTTTTTGCTACCTTGAAAAGCGTATCACTAGCGTTTAGGATTCTTCAACAACAATATCTTTCTATCTAACCTACCATCCACGAACATGGCATAGTATTCATCATTGCAGCCTAGCATCATGGGCCCACCTCTAGGCCCATGGTACATGGGCCACCAGTACTAGGCCCACTTCTCCACGGCCCAATAACAGACCTACGGTCCCATGACCCTTGTCGAATTGAGTCAGACTTACATCACTATGAATCTCCAATAACCCGATGACGCATGGTACATGGATACAGGTGTTACATCACACCTCACTCGCAACTCTGGTAATATCTCTCAGCTATTTAATTTGAACAATCCTCAATTTATTTTGATCGGCAATGACAATCGCATTCCAATTCAAGGCTACGTCACCATTCAAACGCAACCACCTCACCCACCATTTACCCTAAAAATGTCCTATATACTCCTAACATCATTAAAAATGTAATCTCTATTAGAAAGTTTGCTAGTGGCAACTCCGTATCTATTGAGTTTGACCCTTTTGGTTTTTCTATAAAGGACCTACGTACGGGGACAACTCTTACGAGATGTAATAGTGTGGGGGACTTATATCCTTTCTCATCCAGTTCTACCATAAGTGTCAATCCACCTACCTCCCTAGTTGTAATCTCTCCATCAACTTGGCACAATAGACTTGAACATCCGGGAGCACCGATTTTTAACTTTCTTAGAAGTCATAATTTAATCCAATATAATAAAGAGAAATTTGTCCAAAATTGTTATTATTGTCCTCTAGGAAAGCATGTTAGACTTCCGTTTGCTTCATCTTCAAGTGTTACTTTTTCTCTTTTTGACATCATTCATGCATATTTATGGACATATCCCATTACTAGTAAACTGGGTCATAAATATTATTTGGTATTATTAGATGACTTCTCTCACTTTCTTTGGGTCTATCCGCTCAAATATAAGTCTCAAGTTACTCCACGTTTCTTAAATTTCGAACATGTGACAATGGTCGTGAGTTTAACAATCTCATAAATTTTGTGCGGATAATGGCATGATGTTTCGATTCTCATGCCCCCATACCTCACCTCAAAATGGTAAAGCCGAAAGAATACTCCGCACCTAACAATATGACCCGTACAATGCTCTTTCATGCCTCTCTTCCCCTACCTTTTATGTATACACGTTAAAATGGTAGAATACATTCTTAATATATTACCTACCCGTACCCTTCAAAATAAAACCCCTACTAAAATTACACTCCGTTGGATCCCTTCATATGATCACCTTCGAATTTTTGGTTGTCTATGCTACCCAAATCTTGCGTCAACGACCCCTCACAAATTAGCACCTCACACATCTCCATGTGTCTTCTTAGGTTTCCTGTCGAACCATAGGGGTACTTATGCTATGATTTGTCCAAGCATAAAATTCTAGTCTCTCTCCATGTCACATTTGAGGAAAACATTTTCCTATTTGCAAATATCCAACAACTTCAAGTCACAGATTACGGCTTTCTTAATGACCCAGACACTTCCCCTCTCCTGCAAAACGCCATACATAGTGCTAATATTCCGGCTGTTCCATCACGGTTCCCGTCACTGCCCCAAGTTCCGTCAAACACCCCTCACCTACTGCTCCAGTCACGACCTTTCTCACTCCGTCGACCAGTCCCCTGCCTCACTGCCCCAACCCCCGCCAACATCCCAGCAGCACCCGTCAACCACCCCTCTGCTCCCAACGACCCCACAACCCCCGCTATCCCCACTTCCCGTCAGTCCAAAAGTTCTGCTTTTGACCCACCGTATGGAAACACGTGCTCAACACGGGATTTTCGAACCAAAAGTCCACTTTAACCTATCCACTCAAACCATCTCACCTCTACGTAAAAATCCAAATTAGGCAAGCTTGACCCGAATTGAAATGCGGCTATGCGTGAGAAATTTAATGCGCTCACTACACAACGCATTTGGGATCTTATCCCAAGACCAAAGGGGGTGAATGTGATTCGTTGCATGTGGCTATATCGTAACAAATTCAGAGATAGTGGTGAGCTTGAACGCCATAAGGCAAGACTTGTGGCTAAGAACACGGGGCAACAAAAGGGAGTTGATTGTGGTGAGACATTCAATCCGGTAGTTAAACCAACCACCATTCACACTGTTTGAGCATAGCTAAGGAAAATAATTGGCCGATTCATCAACTTGATGTGAAAAATGCGTTCTTACATTGGAATTTGAAAGAAATTGTATACATGCATCAAACACATGACTTTGTGCATCATTCGGCTCCTCACTACGTCTGTCGGTTTTGAAAGTCACTTTATGGCTTGAAACAAGCCCCAGGGCTTGGTATGACCATTTGCCACTTACATCTTGCATATTTGGTTCATGTGCACCAAAAGTGATAACTAACTTTTTATTTTTCATTGAGGTAATGACAATGCATACCTTTTTGTCACGACCAGGCAGAAGCGGGCGCGACTAACGCCCAAAGGCGTCATTATACTAAACATCACATATAATCCAACTAACACTTAATAGTGCAAATCCAGCTGACATAACGCCCGCGATAACATATGCCGGGCGCGAGCAAGCCAGCACAAGTTGCCTTTACCCAGATATACATGTCTCCTGAGAGTCAGCTAGCGACACAATATAACAAGCAAGCCGGCAAACGCGGCAGAATAATATAGCAGGCAAACCGACAAGGCTACAGCGAGATACTAATGTATATACATGAAAACGCTGACCACGAATACAATAACATGGCCCGGCCAAAGCGAGTCATAACCCTTACATAAGTACAACCCACCACTTTGTCTGAGACCTGCATAAGAAGAACAGCGATATAGGGCCGGAGACGGGGGCCGTCGTGCCACTAAATACAAACATAAGTCTAAGAGGTTCGGTACCAAAGTAATAAAGCCCTGGATCAAAGGAGCTCCTGACCTGCTTGGTAGAAACCTAGGCACTGAGGTTCACCAAGCCGAGAACATGTACATGCGGGCATGAAGCAGCGACTCCTCGAGGAAAGGGGTCGATGCACGAAATAATGTACTAAGTATGTAAAACATGAATTTGTAAAGAGATCACAAGTAGCCAAGCGAAACAAGAGTCAATATAAAAATCGAGATCAAATTCCATTTGTGCCATAAACCATAAAAGTCAGTTGTGCCTTATAAAAATGAGAGTCAAGTCAAGAAAACATGTATGCCTGTCCATATACATATAATACCTATAACGTAACCCGACCCACTAATGCGGGACTCGGTGGAATCATATCATAACTCGGCCCATGATGGGACTCGATAAAGTCATATCTCATATATGGATCCATCCTACGTAACCCGGCCCTCTAGTGAGGGTCTCGGTGAACAATGCAAAGGCGTGCCACGAATCATAACCCGTGCCCGAAGCTTCGGTGAGGTGAGTAATAACTTACTGTAACGGGTAGATATCATGAAGTAAACATATGTAAGTAAAATTATCATTTGACTCTCAAATCAAATCATTGTAATAAAGTCATAATAACTCTTTCTTTGAAAAATCATGAGCACTTCTCATAACAATCCTCTTTTAGGAATTAAAGCTGTATAAGAATCAAACCACGTCCATGCCGTACTTTAATTAAATCATGCCAAAAGAAAGAAGTAAGAGTTTCACATGCCTCTTAGGCAGAACTAATCAACTCAATATTAGAGTATGCCTCATTTAGAACTTCAACCTTGTCGTCGAATTTATCTAAGTTACGTGGGTCCTTGTAAGCTCTATGAATGATTATCTACGTCATGCGGACGAATTACGTCTGTCGAATCAACACATTAAAAAGCAGTTCTTAGGGACATTCTAGCGAACACCTCGACAGCGTAGAACCTATATTCCTTCTATGTCGAAATCTATGTGGTAGTGAAACATCCAACTCTCTTAATCCTCCTTCTTATACTACTACAATCTCCAAAAGCAGTTACCATGATTTCACATACAATCCCGGTGACTCCCAATTCAGTGATCCTAGCGATACTGACCCAATTCATTTTTAAACCAATCGTCTTTAGAACTAATAGCAAGAAATGACTTCAGAAAATTGTACAAACTATTAAGAACAAGGAAGGTTACCTCATTAAAGCTTGTTCTTGGATTCGATTCTACTGGAATCAAAGCCCAGAACACCTTGAATTCTCCCTCATTTTGGTTATATGGAAGCTCCCGGAAATCCCCATTTTTAGACTTCCGAGAAAACCCACCAAGCCAGAGCTTACCTCCACCGCTTTGAAATATGACCCTTTAATCCCTCACAGATTCTTGATGAAGATGAAGATTGAAGAGATGAAAGTGAAGAAATGGAGAGAAAAAAATGGAGAAGGAGGGCTTATGGGCTGCTGATCTCGGTCGATCGATTTGGGGCTTAGCCACCCCCAAATCGATTATAACATCTCACTTACCAACTCCCACTATAAATTGTCCCCTCCCTAATTAATTAATCCCACAATTAATTAATTATACACCTAATTAAATTTCCGGTCTCCGATTATTTAAATTCCGGGATTTACTAAAATCCTCATATGTCAATATCATAATTCCCGTAATAAAAATACCCGATCTATACTCTCTTGAGGACACACAATTATTATTGACTCAAAGTCGTCACTCTTACTAAATCCCAAAATTATTTCGGGATCAGGTCCTTTTATATACTAATCCTCTTATTAATATACACAAGTACAACAAAAAATTTCCCGGGTCCGGGTCTACTCACCTACGTTATGAGTTCAACCGCTATCCGAAAATATGGGGCGTTACACTTTTGCTCTACGTCGACGATATTGTCCTGACTGCTTCATCTGATGTGCTGAAAAACGAGATCATTACCATGCTCAAATCTGAATTTGCTATGACAAACTTTGATAAGTTGAGTTATTTCTTGAGGATTTTCGTGACCAGATCCGAGAATGCAATGTTCCTATGTCAGCGTAAGTATGCCGAAAAGATTGTTTATAGGGCTAAAATGTAAAACTGCAAAATCATGCTCACTCCAGTCGACTCAAAGTCGAAGCTTAGCGCAGATGACAGAGATCCGATGCTTGATCCTTCTCTTTATAGGAGTCTCGCTGGTGCACTTCAGTATCTTACTTTCACTAGGCCTGATATTGTCTATGCGGTTCAACAAGTGTGTTTGTTCATGCATGATCCTAGGAAGCCTCACTTCACATCCCTTAAACGTATCATTCGGTATGTTAAATGTACTCTTGACTATGGGTTACATCTTTATCCATATGCACCGACCAAGCTGATATCATATACATACGTAAATTGGAGCGGCTGTCCAGACACACGTCGATCTACTTCCGGCTATTTTGTATTTTTGGGTGATAACATCATCTCATGGTTTGCAAAACGGCAACGCACATTTTCCCGTTCGAGTGCAGAAGCAGAATATAGAGGCATTGCGAACGTTGTTGCCGAAATTTGTTGGCTCAGAAACCTCCTTCTAGAGCTTCATTGTCCCTTACGTAAGACATCTCTTGTCTACTATGATAACATATCTGCTGTTTACTTGTCTCATAACCTGGTTCAGCATCAGCGAACCAAACATATTTAGATGGATATTTATTCTGTTCTTGAGAAGGATGCCATTGGCCATGTTCGGGTGTTACATGTTCTCTTTTCCTATCAGTACACAAATATATTCACTAAGGGACTTCCTCGGCAACTGTTCCTTTAATTCAGATCCAGTCTTAGCGTCCGCCCTCCTCCCGCTCCGACTGAGGGGGTGTGATAGAGAATATATTAATATTCTCTATATATTCTGTAATTATTATTCTAGTGTAATTATGTAAAGTAGAGATTCTTCTCCAATTAGGTTTAGAGATCCTTTTCCAATCAGATTTAGAGATCCTTCTCCAATTAGGTTTTGTAATTGTAAACACCTATATATATATATATATATATATATATATATATATATATATATATATATATATATATTATATTAATGAAAAATCTCCAACCAAGGAGAATTACACTATTCTACAATAACAATATAAGTTAGATCATAAGCATAGCGGGGGAAAAAATACTGAAATTTACTTTGTATATTAATTCAATAGCATTATGGAATTGAATCTTGAATAATGTCGACCACAAAGCATCAATCTGATGACACTTAATTACTATTTGTTTTAACTTTAATGAGCATGATAATCTTGAAAATTTGTATGCCTATGTTAATCGAGATATACAATAATTAAATTGACACTTATCCTATTTTGTAAGCGGCACTTTTCACACTACTTAGCATAATGTTTCAGGCTTGGCTTTTGGAGTAGGTTGAAAGCCATTGAAGAAGATATCTACGTATTTCTTTTTACTTACCCATCACGAAATTACCCTGTCACTCGAATTAAAAAAATATCGACAAATTATTATATATTTAGCACTTGTAATTTTTTTTGGCCGAGCACCCAATTATGTAATTTCCCTTATAATTTTGTTTAATTTGTTATTGTCTCTTAATACATTTCATATATTTTTTTTACTTTTTATTACCCCATAAAGAACAATTGATAAAATTGTCCTAACATGTTTTATTATATACTCTTTTTGTCCCAAAATATTTGTCACGTTAAGTTTTTCAAGAGTCAAACTATATCAATTTTGAGCTATATTTTTAGCATATTAATATGAGAAAAATTATAATTTATAGTACTTTTTTATAGTTTCTGAATATATAAATTTTAATTTTAAAATATTAAATTAATATAATCTAATTTAATTTTGAAATTTAATTAAATTGACTTTTTAAAAAAACATATGTTACCTATTTTGAAACTGAGGGAGTAGTAAGTAGTTGATTCTGTTACAATATAACGTCAGGAAAGCTCCTTAAAATATATTTTTTTTGTAGTTAAAGTAGATGGTAGGTCCAAAGTTTACTACTTTGATTACTTGTTTCGTGTTACTGCATGAAAATATCATTTTAATATATTAAACTAAAGTAGATATCACTTTCAACCCCAAAGAAACTTATAATAATGATGTGCAAAAACGCCAAAATCCCCGAGGACATTCCTACGTGTGATTAAACGAAGAAGCACATCGACTTTGACAAGTGCCTCAGAATTTAGTTGATTTTGTTT
Source organism: Anisodus acutangulus (assembly GCA_029783415.1). Taxonomy (NCBI): domain Eukaryota; kingdom Viridiplantae; phylum Streptophyta; class Magnoliopsida; order Solanales; family Solanaceae; genus Anisodus; species Anisodus acutangulus. Next base: position 3,967,674 of record CM056497.1, read on the forward strand.
TTCTGTAGCACTTTCAATTGTGAATAAATGATGCAATTAGTAATGTTTTTAAGTATTATCCGTCAAAAATAAAAGATATACCCACATTATATTATATTTGTAACTCAAACCATGGAAACATTCTGTATTCAAGCTATATACGGTAAAATAAAAAGCCTTCAAAATAAAAGTGTAGTTTCGAGCTCACAGAAAATTGTGTTTCTTTAAGAAATCTAATCTCTTCATAATTATCCAATATTTGGATTAATTTCTCTCAGTATAGAACGAAACGCTATTCTATGTAAATACGGTACAAAAAAAGAGGGGATGAAGAAGTTGAGAAGGGATTCGGAAATGAGCAAACCGTTTAGGTTATTTTTACTGCGAATTTAATTCAAAAAAATTATCAATCAAATCCAAATCCGAAGCTTATTAAAATTAAATATATACTTACAACTTTTTTACACCATTAAATTAAGATGGCCTACAACAAGTATCATTGATAAAGAATACAGAAAATAAAGTAAATGACATGCTATAACAAGTGAAAATGCACTATTAGTGTAAAAGTCAATTACACTGTCAATCCACAATAAATCATTAATTAGACAAAATGTAAAGATCTAAATTAAACCAAGTGGGCACTAGAAATAAATTCTAAGAAAACAAAAAAGTGACTACAAATAGACAATTATTTATAATTAGGTGTAAACTTGAAAATACATGTGTGGTTGTGGATTTTGTTGTGTTACAGGTGTTTCTGCTTCAGTTTGGTTGTCGCAATTAGAGCTTATGAGGGGCATTTGCTCTTGCTTTTGATCATCATTGTTGGTACTTAAATATTGTATCTCCAATATTTCAACCCTCCTATTTGTCTTCTTCCTTATTTTGATGGCAACATCTTGTGGTACAAAATTTCCAGAAACAATTACTCTGCTGTGATTTTTCTCTATGAATCTTGTTTCCAGCTCTTCATTAATAAAAACCAAGTAAATTCAGTCTATCTTATAAATTTAATTAAACTAATAACGTGTTTGGCCAAAAAATTGTTTATTTTGAAGAAAAAAAACTTTTAATCAGTTTGTGTTTGACTAACACGTTTGTCAATATTAGAGCAACAATTTGTGTTTGATCAAGATTTCATACATCCTTATAGAGAAAAATCTACTTTTTTCAATTTCTGAAAAATCTTCTATTTCAAAAGTACTTATTTCATTTTTTTTAAAATTATTAGCCAAATATCTCAATGTTAATTATCTAAAATATGTACTTTTAAAGAAAAATAAACAGTTTTGAGTTTTAACTCTACAGAAGCTTGGCTAAACAGTCTATAAGATTAAAGATAGCGGCATTATAAAATCTAAGAAGCATCCATTAATTACCTGGTATTGTGAGAAGTGCTCGACTTACTTTCATGTAACATCCTTTGCAATCAATTTTAACCCTCATCACCATGCAACACAACTGCAATATTCTTGAACATATTAGGCACAGAAATATGCAATCAAAAAAATGCAAAAGGAAAACAGATGAAGGAATCAAAGACCATAACAGGATGCAACCTTTGTGCAGCTGGTTCAACTGAACTTAATATTTTCGATACCAAACATAGGTATATATGTGAAGAATCAATAAAATTTTATTAACTAGTGAATTCTGATCCCATATTTCCAAAAGTATAATGAATTTAGCTCTGAGAATCTATCAAGTTACCTTCTGAGTCATGAAGAAAGGACGATTTTCTCAATGCTGGCAAGGAGATGATGGAATTCTATGAATTGGAAAGATTATGGATTGTTCATTTCCTTTTTTTGCTGTCTTATTGACTGATTAGAATCTGATTCCTACCTAACAAAACATTTGCACATTATGTAGTTAATTTGTTCATTCATTTATTCTTGACTTCTCCTATTGTTCTAACATAACATGCTTCGTGGGAAAAGCATCACTTTCTTGTTGTAAAAAGGCCTATATATGTTTGCAATTAAAGGCACTCCTTTTTGGTGTTCTTAATATTCCTATTCTACAATTGAAACTCTCTCCTTTCCCACTTACTTTTCTTTCCAAGAATCTATGTTTTCATTTCCTTAGTTTTTAATCCCTCCGTCCAGTTTTACTTGTCACATATTACACGCTTATTAAAGAGCCAAAAATAGAATAAAAATTTTACTATATTACCCCTAATTATTGCTAATTACCTAATGATTGAAATCAATTAAAACTTACCAAAAAAATGCGCAACCAACTAGTTAAATAATGAGGTTCCAACAATTCACATGTTTCCATAAAAAGTAGTGTTGGAATTTTTTTTTAAAAATTTTAACTTATTAATTACTAAGGGTAAAATAGGAAAAAGGTGATAAATTATCTCTTAATTTTCTAAAGTGGACAAGTAAAATTGAATAACTATTTTTAATGTAGTGAACAAGTAAAACTGGACGGAGGGTATAGCAAGTTAGCACAAAAAAGTGAACTAGAACTGAGTGAATCTATTCTTTGATATTTTTACATTATCTTGTCTTAGATTTAGTGCAATCCACTTCATACTTCGAGTTTCTATTAAAAAAATTTCCAATATAGACGTTCTTGCTGATGTCCTAGATATTAATATGGGAAATAGCAAGCTGTTAATTTAGTGACAGAATCAAGTTTCACTAAAAAGAATCAAAATATAAAGAAATAACACACATAAAAACCTAAAAGATTTAATATATAATTATGTTTAAAAATCGATTTGACATACTTATACAATATAAATTTTATCCAGAGAAATTGACTCCCCTTGGACAAGAGCACCTCCGTCCCGGGCTGCTACAGCAATTTCTATGTTCTGTGTTCATCAATTACATAACTAATTCATCACAAATTATCGGACTTTTGATGCACAAATTTTTATAATGGTTGATAATATATTCAATTTCAGTCACAGCTATGATTGGCGGAAATTAACTGCTACTGCATCAATTCCAATGAGGGGATACAAACAGATGAAAGGTTATACATTAATTAGGATGGATTTGATTATCATTATTATCATAATTAATTATTGTTCTGTTATCTTGAGGTGCAATATATGTATCATCCACTCTTTTTCACTAATGATTAATCCCAATTGCTAACTAATTATGAGAAGGTAGTGTTAATTAAAGATAGAAGCCATCATAAGCCCTTTTGCTGTACCATTCATGCTAATTGGCCTTCATCTTGAAGCTGCTTTTTGATATTTTCTCTTTTTTCTTTCTTTTTTTTTTGTTCCAAGAACGATAATAATAATAAGTAAAATAATGACATTTTCTAAATGATAAAAGCATGGAGCATCTTTATCATAACATTTGGTTCTTTGATTGAGGAGAGATGAAAAATAAGATTTGTGTGAATGTATTATTGTAGGTACTCTATTACACTTTATAAAACAGTACGGGAAGTAAATAACTATTACAAGTGTTCGAAATAATAAATAAATATTCAATATTCAGAAGTTGAATCTTGTTGAACAAATAGGCCAATCTTCAAAACTGTCGCAAGCTTGTTGTGTCTTGAATCTTGATAACCTGAAATCAAGAAACATCTAAATCTGGATGGTTACAACGTTGAGTGTTGAGTCGAGTGATTGCACTCTGTCCTTAAGACAAGATTGCCCCGCATATATGCTTTTACGTTAGCGGGCAATAGTCTCCCAAGATAAAACAACACTTTAATCTCAACGCTACAAAGTCAATAGGTTGAGCCTGACGAAGAAAACAAATATGAATTGACTTGCTGAAGATATGGAAAATGAAGAGTTTCAGTTTTCTCTTCTGTTTTGTCTCTGTGTATATAGTGTGTCTCTGTTGTGTATATCTTGTGTATATCACACTGTATTTCGTGACTGTTTTGCAGTTTTGTTCACTATTTTGTGCTATGTTTTATGCTATTTTCTGTCACTGTATGTGTCCCCACAATTGAGCCAAAACAGCTCAATATATAGCATCACGAGAGGGATGTTCAACTGCCCAAAACACTGTTGTAAATAGTCATTAGGAGGGCTGTTAATTACTGGTTTAAGGCCATTAATGTGGCATGTTAAAGGCTATAAGTGAGGTTGTTCATGGCCATTGAAGGGGGGGTGTTTATGGAGGAGTTAATCAGCCAAGTAATGGCTGGTTAATGCTCCAAAAAATAGTCCAACGGTCCGTCACCCCAAAATCAACTTTTCAGAAACTCTAGGGACCAAACTGTAAATATTAAGCAATTTGGAGTCCAAAAAGATAATATCAGAAAGTCCCCACAGCCCACAGCGGACGGCGGCGCGCGTGTGGGCTTAGCCTTAAACTCAAGCACATTTAGGTCCTCCCTCTTTTAAACACATGGGATACCCCTTGGGGTCGTAAACCCTTTATCACATTAGAGACTTATATAGAGAGCAATTCTTCCTATTCCCACCAATGTGGTAGATTTGTCCCACACCATATTTCCATGCCTCAAACACCTTACTTTGTGGACCAATATCTCTTTCATTTCTCAACGAAATTTGACGATTCTTGGCCCTACGGTCATCTACTCACTTAGTAGATTATGCATGTGTGAAGAGACAAAGCCTCCAACATGCGGAACACTAGTGTTTAATTCATTAAACATGGGTGGACGCACCTCCCCGCCAAAGGTAAATTTCCAACAATTATAATTTGTTATTTCCATACTCAATGAATGTTGCAGCTCACACTAATGTAATTTACCTTCTACATATAAGAGTCCATACAGTAAGCATCCTAATGATTCATTCTAGCATTAATAGAAAACCAAGTTAGCTACTTAACCTAATTTCTTTAGTAAAGAAAAAGAACCCTAAAGTGATCATAACATAGCTAATCCTACTACTAGTGTTCTTATTTTTTCACTTCTATTGGTTGTTGTACCTACCACCATTTCACTAACCTTTGGTAACTTACCTGCAGGCCCCACCGTGTTGTCGTGTGGGCCACTCCTGTTTCAATTGGCTCCCTGTGGACCGTTCGTGCAGGGCGCATCGTCCTCACCGACCGAGCAGTGTTGCAGTAACCTCAGGCAATTCTATAGCCAGTAACCAGGTTGCCTTTGCCTGTTGCTCAATCAAACTAGCCTTAGCTCTCTTCCTATCAACACTACATTAGCACTTCAGTTGCCACTTCTTTGTAGCATGCATGTTGACAGCTCTACCTGTTCAGGTATGTATGTAACATATTGGAGATCAATGTTAGGAAAAATTATGGGATAATTACTTTTTTGGACCGCTCTAAAAGATAATGGGCCGTCAAATGTATATTAAGTACAAATATACACATAGTATACATCTTCTATACACAAGTATATATATTATATACATTGTATATGTTTTGTAAGTTTTGACCGGCCGTGATTGATTTTGACCGACGGGTCAAAAATGAAAAAAGCACAAAAATATCCCTTCTTTAAAGTTCAATGCATTAATAATTTATCCAATTTCTGTATTTTTAGTTTCTTTGGGACTGGCTCCTAACTCATTAACACCTCAAGTCTCTTTCGGGACAAATAACAATTCAACTGTTGCTGGTATGAAGTTTTTATACTGTCTAAATGGTTCTATTATGTAACAGCACAATGTTTTAATGTGCCTTTTCGTCTTGCATTTCAGCTTCGCCAATGGTGACAGTAGGCCCACCTAAGATGTCCAGCATTTTGGGATATGGCTTACACAACAGCTCTGCTGTAAAATTCAACACGAAGGAGAGCCTGATGATTACAGTTCTAACTTCTTGGGGTGCATTATTCTGGCTCTAGCCGTTTCTGTATTGTTTTGTCAAGTCAGTATTGACTAAAAGTTTAGTTCAGACATTATATGTAGCAAGTAGAATATGCTTCAGAATATATGTCCACACATTTTAAAACTAGTTATTCCATTCACTCTTTCCAGAACCATATGCTAATTTTATAGTAGCATATATTTATGCATATGCCAGTTTAATAGCATATCTTTAAGTCTGTACCAATGACTATGTCCAATTACATCTAAGGACGAATATAATTGAAGTAATATTGGTGACATATTCCCTCAAGGTAGTAAAGAAAAGTTCAACTTCTATTTACGATTTATCATATCACATCACATAACATGAAAGTCTCCTCTTAGCATTTCATTACTGATTGGGTGAGGACTAGAAGTTTTGAATAGAAGTTAACTTATCTATTCAAAACTAGGTGCTTCAATCGTCCGATTTGACTTTAAAATGTCTTGAGTTAGATTCCTCCAGTTCTTCTGGAAGTTGTCGTAATTGAATTGATTCCTTGTACACAGGAGTACCTTGAAATTTGTTGCAACAGCAATGCCACATGCATTTTGCTGGCGCTAATAGAACAAACTACAGTATCGTTATATACACAACATAGTTTTTGTTCTGCATTATGCCTCATCTCTCATCTAGAACAATATCAAAATTAATTGAGAGTTGATGAAAATCACTTGGAAGTCTGCAATTGTACAAAATTCTGCTACAATAAAGACATATCTACATACAATCACCTCGACACCATCCCGTCTTTCCCTTTTGGGACATATTATTATTGTCATCCAAGAACATGGAAATTATACTGCTTCTGAAAGCTTACAGTTGAGCCTGTTTTAATCAATTTCAAGCTTATTTATGATAGGCAAGTTTTACCTGCAATTATTTGAGTTTCATCTAATATCAATCAATGATGTCACAGACTAGTGTATACAGAAATATTGGTGTAGCAGTAGAGCGCGGGACCGTAAGGTCACGAGTTCGATCCCTTGCATAAACCTTCTTGGTTGAGCCTGTCACACATGGCTTGCCAAGTGTGGTTAATCGGCTGACGTGGTTTGCAGGCTATTGCGTCAGTCCGGGGTTTACCCTGTGCGCACTCGAAAGAGTAGCGGCTGCGGATTCCTTCGTCAACAAAAAAAAAAGAAATATCGTAATTGAGTCCAAACATGTCACACACGATGGAAAGACATTCTTTATGTGAGATCTAATATCAAACTTCAACCTAACTTGCTCCCATTGTCGACATTCTCACATCACATGGCTCATCATTTTAGTTATCACCTTTTGATAATTGAGGAAACAACTATTAGAAGCGATCTAAAAGCACTATGCAATTACCCAAAAATTAAAACTTTCAGTTATTCCTAGTAAAATACAATATACATGCTCTTCTTCAACCAACAACGTAATGAAATCAAATTGAAGAAAAAATAATAACGGGTCAAAAGTATACACCGCAAAAACAAGACTGCACAAATAATCCAAAAGCATCACATGCATTTGATTATCCTAAGTCCCTAATAAAGAAGAGAACTTACAACGAGGTGACTTACTCTCAAATTCATCACATTTAAATTTTGAATCTGTCTTAGCCTGCAAATGATAAGGAACAGTATTGAATTACCGTCAATTAAGTAGATAAAAAAAAACATATATATTCGTATTGTTAATGATTGATTCCTTGATGTACAATGCTTCTCCGAGAAACTTAAACACAGGCGGGGCCAATTACAATATAGGGACGACGAGAGAATACAATATATGTGCTTCTCAGGAAGCTAAAATGGAAAATTACAATGTTTTAATAAAGAGGAAACGATTGTATAATTAGGGAGGAGAATAGGTTTGTAAGCTGAAGCTTGAGTTTTCTGTTATTTATTTGTTTCATCTGATATTTAAAATAGTAGAAGTCCTAAGTCCAATAATTGAGATTTTCTGTTAACGCATTAAACTGAATTAGGTGCTGGGAAGTTTGAACAATATCTACTCCCGTCTCCCGTAACTTCTTAGAATTGCTTTAAGAAATCCGACATAACTTGTGATAGATCTTTTAAAGAGCTTATGTCCCAATAAACTTGAGCGGATTATAGGAAAAAGCTTCTCTACCCCCATAAAGGTCTAGTATCCTTCCAAAACTTCACTTTATGAGAATACACCGTATATGTTGTTTATGTCTAATAGACATAAATTTTATTTGAGGTATAAAAATTAAAGATTAGCGTAGGACAAATCATGCAATTAAATGCATTATTTAGGAGTTGGTCATTTGCACGTTTATCCTTTTTTTTAGCAGGTTTCTAATTTTCGCCTTCTTACCAAAAAAAAATTTCACAGGACATTTTAGCAAAGATAATATCACATAATTTTTATCCCACATACTTTCAATTTTTAAAGAAACGCGAGACAAATTCTATCAAAAACTTGCACGGTTTGCCGTTCAAAAGGGCTGGTAATTTTTACCACTACTTGAACGGACCCCTCACAGCTGCTACACGACTCCTAAGCGTGCATAATTCTTTTCTAAAACTGCTACACGACTAAGTGTGCACAATTATTTTCTTTGTGAAGGGGAAAGTCCGAAGGTGAAATTCACCACCTATATCAGAGGCCTCTTGACCATGTGAGATATTAAGGATATGCGCGAGTGACAACCCTGCAAAAGAGAGTTTCAACGGGACACGAACTCAGCAACAACCCTTACAATATTTCAGCAAAAACTATCACCACACGGATTCGAACCCGCGACATCAAAGTGATTGTACCTCAATCACCTTGCCACTTACCAACTAGCTTATGCCCCTGAGGCGTCCACAATTCTTTTCTACAACAACATGCGTTGCGTCATAAGAAAGACAATAAAAATTAAATTTGAAAATCTCAAACCAACCACATACTTATTTATTTGTCTATAAAAGAAATTAAATACTTATATTATAAATATAATATCATTTTTAAAAATGGATTTAAAAAAGAATATCAGAAATAACACACAAGAAGAAAAATCGCCTTATGTTTTCTCGTATTAAATGATACTCCATTTAAAATGATAATATTAGTACAAACAGTAATCGATATGTTTGTTCTAACGTCTAACTTTCTTACTTGATAGGAGTACTTCAATATGGAATGGGCTAAACTTCATTTAGTTGTGTATCGTAATTAACATCATAACTCCAGAATTCAGATTTGAGTATCGACCGATATTAATTTAAAGAGAAAAGTGAACTCCAATTTCTAGCCTCTGAAAACATTTGATTCTAATGTATTGACTTCACAATTTAAGCTTCTTCCTAATTTTAACCTGTGCTTTCTGGTTTTCAGATGTGTACACTACAAACTACGCTACCATTCACAAAACCTAGGCAGGCCAAGCCGCCAGAAGTTTCATCAGTTTATAGAGCAGGTAAGGATTCCTGCCGCCATGAAAACTCAGAAAAATCCAACGGTTCCGGGTAATCAAACAACCCGCCCACCGTTACAAAGTCTCCGTTACTGCTACCGCCGTCATTATCTCCGTCCCTGACCTCAGGATCCATCCCAAAGTCGAACGTGTCATAATTAGGCATATTCACGAACACAGTAGCCTCCGGCATAAAGGCGGATTCGACGGCGTTAACCTGTTCGTCGGCTGGAGAAAATGTAGGCGGAAGACCGAGCTCATCGTCGGAGGCCTCGAGGAGGTAACCTAGATCCGGTTGAGATTCGCCGGAATCTGATGACGTCAGATCTAGTACGGTCTGTGGATCTTCAATAGTTGAGCCGTGAAGCATCTCCTCCTCAAAGCTCTTCATCACAGAGTCCAGATCCTGAATCTCCGGTACACATTCCGTCAAAGCGTCCGGCTCATCTAGGATGTCCAATATGTCTTCTCTTATCTGCTTAGCCTCCGGCGAGTCCAGGTACACATCTCTTTCCACGTCATCCGATTCCGGCAAGTTTGAACCGAACGAGTTGTGACTCACTCCCGACTTCGAGTCGACTCGGTTCAACTCGGACGAGTCAGGACTTTCCTTAACCTCTGTGTTGCCTCGCTTGGACTCAGGTGAGTCGCCTACTGAGTCCAATCCTGACTCAACTCGGGTCCGCTTGTTACTGTTATTTTCGGTTTTCAACTCTTTTTTCATGTTGTGAAATTAGAAAAAAAAATTAGAATTGGGCAATATAGGGTGATTTGAAATGAGGTGTTTGTGTTTTTGGAATAATATAATATTAGGAGGAAAAGGTGTGGGGGGGAACTACAGTAGGTCTAGTGTGGAATTTCTAGGGCTAGAGAGAGAAAATGGAAATGAAAAGCAAAGAAGATGTGTTTGCTTTTGGTAGTTGTAAGTCCTTGTTTGGTTATAGGAAAAAAAAAAGAGAAATAATGAAAATATGAGAAGCAGTGAAGGAGATGATGAAGGGGAAGATAGTTTATATAGTGGGAGAGAATAGGAGGGGGGACCGAAGGGTGACAGTGATAAGATATGGTTGTGTGTGAGACAGAGAAAGGAGACAAAAGATGCTGTTTTCAGGTTAAAGATGCAAAGGTGTAGGGAAGTGGAGGTGGCAATTATAGTCAATTTAAATATTTTGTTTTTAAAAATTTTACTCAATATTATTATTCGTATTTAACTCGATTAAATTTAAATTTATGTCAAAAAATTACTTATAAAAAATAATTTAAACTTAAAATCTCTGATTAATAGTAAAAAAATATTTATTACTTCATCATAATTTTAGTTATATATTATATATTTATATGATTATAAATTATTTTATTATGAATAACAAATTAAATTTAAATTATTTTAATTATAGTAAATTGGAGTATGTTTATTTCATATTAAAAAAGAAAAATATGTCTAATGGAGGGAGTAATATGTAGTGCTTTTAAATTTAATTGCGAGTACTGGTATAAAGTTTTTTCCTTTTATGGGAGAGTGTTTTGAGAGAGAGGGAGGGTTGCATTTTTTAATTAAAAATTGTATTTAAATTAATTAATTGAAGGAGGTAAAGTAGGAAGAGATGGGGAGATGTGGACAGGCGCGTGTTTGGTGGATTTCATATTTTAAGTCATCTTTCTCCATCCAATCCTCCTACCATCACGTTTTCACGGACATCTTGCCTTTTCCTTTTTCTTTATTTAGTTAGATTTGAATTCTCTTTTTCCCTGTCTCATCCATTTCTGGTGTACATTCATTTTAATTTTATTTCAGTTCCGCGCCCCACTGTTTTGGAGGGAAAATATGTCTCTTCTCTCTACTTGTTTTTTTTTAATATCTAGCTTCTCGACTTATGTCAGACTATTCTTGAAGATAATAGTCTCGGTCCCTCAGCATTACTACCAGTAAATCACGGGATGTGCCTGAATGATCAGGGTTTGAGAACAGAGCAAATGATATCACCTACAAGGTCCTACCCCAGAAGAAAGCAAATTGATTCCACCAGGGTTCGAATCCACGCTGCAGGCCTCCAGCTGAATTTTAAGTTATAATCTTTTGTCATCCAGCTATGCCCGGGGGACAACTTTTTTTGTTTAATCTAAACTTGTCCTTCCTCTCTCTGCAAGTTGTAGATGGCTGCTCGCACACCTTCATAGTAGGTGTGTGTAGTTGTAAGGTTTTTATAATTTAGTTATAAATATTTTAAAATATTTATTTTGTTATAAATACATTATATTGTAGATGTTCATTTTAATACACAGACAACTTGCAAGTAGTTTACCCAACAAATTTTCATTGATAGACTTACAATCAAACATGCAGCTTGCAAGTAGGTTACACAACAACTTGCAAGTAGCTTACACAACAGTTCCTCGTGGATAAACTTATAATCAAGCAGACAACTTGCAAGTAGCTTACACAACAGGTTGCAAGTAGCTTACACAACAGGCTTCAGTTCCTTATAAATAGAAAGTCAATACAATTCATTTGTACATCAGTTTGAAGTTGAATAATATATCAGTCCCTCTCTATATTTCTCTCAGGTGTATTTACTTTATAGGCTTTATTTTATAACATATTATCAGCACGAGATTGCCATCTACAACAAATACTTTGAAAGCCTCGAAGGTATTGACTTTATTTTTCTTCACTAATGGAAAATATTTTTAAATGTGAATTTGTTGCCCTAGATATATCGGGCAAAAGCTACCTGTCTTGGGTGCTTGATGCGGAAATTCATCTTGATTCGATGTGTCTGGCAGAAACTATTAAAAATAAAATTCAGGCATCAAATCAAGACTATGCCAAGACAATGATATTCCTCTGCCATCTCCTTGATGAGGGCCTTAAATTGAAATATCTTACTGCTAAAAATCCTCTTATGTTGTGGAATAATTAAAGATAGATATGACCACCTGAAGATGATCGTGCTTCCAGAAGCATGTTTTGATTATCCATTTGAGGCTAAATGATTTTAAATTCAGCTGTGAGTATAATTCCTCTATATTCAAAATTATTTCTCAGCTGAAATTATGTGGTAAAAATATCAATGATCATGATATGCTGGAGAAAACATTCTCCATTTTTCCTGCCTCGAGTATGCTCCTGCAGCAGTAATACCGAGAGATGATGTTCCAGAAATATTTTGACCTAATTTCACATCTTTTAGTAGCTGAACAACATAACAACAACAACAACATATCCGGTGTAATTTCATAAGTGGGGTTTTGAGATGGTAAGGTGTACGTAGATCTTATCTCTACCCTTGCGGGGTAGAGAGGTTGTTTTCGATAGACCCTCGGTTAAAAAGAAACGTAATCAACGCAGGGTTGCATGAAAAACAAGACAGCAAAATAATAAGATACAATACAAATGGTACAACATAGTAATACTCATAAAGATAATGATCGACGCGATACCAAAATACTACAATTAAGAAAATAAGAAGCCCCCACCTCTCTCAAATATCTACTGCCCTTCTATCCTAATCGTCGATCGACAAATCTTACTATCTAAGGTCATGTCATCAATCAAATGGAGTAGAACCATATCGTGTCTAATCACCTCCCCCCCCCCCTCCCGGTTCTACTTTAGACTACCTCTACCTCTCATAACTCCTACGACCGTCAATGTCTTACACCTCCTAACTGGTGCATCTTCATATGCTCAAACCATCTCAACCTCGCTTCTCTTATCTTGTCTTCCACGGAGGTCACTCCGACCTTGTCCTGTATATCTTCATTCATAATTATATCCTTCCTAGTATGACTACACATCCATTTGAGCATCCGTATCTTCGCTACTTTTTTGAACGTGGATGTTATTGACTGGTCAGCACTTCGCTCCCTACAACAGTGCTAGTGTAACCACAATTCTATAGAACTTACCTTTCAACCTAGGTGAGACCTTATCGCAAAGCACCCCGGAGGCAAGCCTCCATTTCATTCACCCTGCTCTAGTACGATGGACGACATCATCATCAATATCCCCCGTTCCTTTGTATAATGAATCCAAGATACTTGAAACTCTATTTTTTGGGTATAATTTGTGACCCACTCACATCACTCCTCGCATCATCTTCTTTTTCCACTCTAGAGTTGTCACGTTTCACTCCCTTACTCATCTCAATCTTTTCTCTCTCAATTTTAATAGGAGTTGGAACAAGTGCTAAGAATTTCTTCAGAAGAATTTGATGAACTATTCACTTATTCTTTCCTTTTGGTTTCACTTTGAAGGGTCTTCCCCTCATTCACTTGTTGCGCTTTGGTCAAGCATTCTATCATCCGATGTATATGCCCTTCCATCCTTTCGACTCTTTTTCCATCCTTTCAAAAAGTGAAGGATCAAGATCACTCACTCTTGGAAGTGGGGCACTTTCATTGGCTTCTCGTTTAGGGGTTATGGGTGGAAAGAGAAGTCTCTCTTTATTGTCCACTAAATATTTGTACCATTCTTGCTCATATGGAACCCATGTTCTTGGAACCAGGGATAGCCCAAACATATGTGACAAGTATCCATGGAAAGTACATCACACCAAACCTCTTCTTGGTACTCACCGTGTGTAATGAATATCTTCACTCTCCTATTAACTAAATAACCTCCCTCATCATAATAAGGATCTCGTCTCATCACACAAGGCATCCTCAACCATTCAACCGCATGAGGGGTGATGAAGTTTGTGTAACAATCGTCATCAAGCATAAGATAACAACTCTCACAACCAAAGACACTAACTTTTCATTTCAAGAATTCGCCTCTTCGGGGCATTTCCTCCTTGACGTATTGCATTTCCTCTACTTTCATTGCCTATCAATACTCTTCTCATACCTTCAACATCATAGTCATATTGAGAACATGACACATTTGTTTTAGGATAAGAAGCATCATTCATTATATTTCTCGAAGTAGGAAATGTATATTCTCATTTTCTTATGACTCTTCTTGTACCTACAAAATGAGCAAACAAATTAGTAGGAAAAGCTCTTCACCTCACTCGTATTTGCACTCGTATTTATCACACTCTAATGTCCTTCCAAATTTGGCAACGAACCTCTTATCCAAATCAATTCACAAGGTTGCTAATTCTTTGTGGAAGAATAGATTCTTGTTAATTGAAATATGGACGACTCAAATCAAACGGACAAGAGTCAAAGAAGTATCAACGAAAATAAAGAAAAAACACCAAAGAAATTGACATGGAATGAAAATTTGAACTCAAGAACTAGTTAACAATCAAGTAAGAACAATTACTAATTGTTAATTAGCTTGTAGGATGAGAAGGAAAAAGAAAAATTGAATTTCAATACTTGGAATTTTTTTGGAAAGAAGAAAGTGATGAAATTCAAGAATTAATTAACAAATAAGATGTTTAATTATTTGTTAATAATTAATTATAAATATTAAAGTAAAGTAGTAAGAATATAATAAGAAATTAAATCGGAAAAATTTGAGCGAAAATCGGGTAAAAAATGCTCCAAAACATAACTGAAAACAGGGTAAAACAGAGCTTTTAGCTCGTCGAAAGTCGAGCCCACGCGTTGACAAGCGCAAGTGGGCTTGGGTTGAGGCGGTCGGCTGAGTTGTCTGCCTACGTGTCGCGCACTGTTGACGTGGTAGCTGACGTAACGCTAACTCGATTTCTGAGGCGGCTCGCTTATGTGGCCTGACGCTACCATGGCGCTGACGCAGCTGGACCCCTGCTAACGTGGCAATTTTGAAATTAATTGTTTTTTAAAAAATTCCTAATTTGTGGGGGCCCACCCAACCTAGAACCTTCCGTTTTTGGCCCTACAAAGACCTTTTTGAAAAGTTAACTTGGAATTTTGAATCAAAATCCTCATTTTTGGTGTCTTCTTCATTATATGAACACTTCAAATGCCCAACTAACTCAAATCCAACTTGTTTTCCTACAAAATTTCGGATCTATGCTCCCCTTAATTAAGAGAACAAAATGCAATCCAAATTAGCTTCGATTGAACCCCAAATCACTGAACCCACTTTGTGTTCTTGAATGTTTGAAGGTCCTTCAACGGTGAATTTTTCAATACTTGGCCAAATGACCTCCAATTTCCATCAAAATTTAAATCTAAGCTCCCCTTGATGTGTAGAACAAAATCCAACAACTTTTGAAGTCAATATCAACTTCCTTCACCAAAACTCACTTTCAAGTTTCAAACCTTCAAGGTCCTTCAACGGTAGAATCTTCAATACAACATCAAATGCCACGAAATTTGAAATCTAAGGATTTTTTATATCAAGGAACTCAAATTTGGACTCAAATCCACCAAAACAACAATAATTTTTTGGGAAATTTTGGAATTTCAAATTATTATTTTTTTGAAATTTTCAAAATAGAAGAACATAGGATTAAGATTTGTAGATACAATCCTTTAGCCTAAGATCTGATATCAAATGATAAAGATCGAAATGCGGAATTGAAAGATAGGAAGAAATCAAAGTCGAGAATTGAATAAATTGGGATGAGAATAGAGCGATATGAGCAAGACCCAATTAGATTAACTTTATTGCAAACTTTGATATATGAAATACAAACCTTCCCAATTGAATCAACCTAAGAGAATCTATACTATTTGAAGTTCAACAAGAGTTAATCAATTGACTCCACAAATGAACAACTATATACGAAAATCAATGAAAAAGGGTTTCAATATCCAACAATGAAATCCACCATAATTAACTATCACTGACACTAATCACTAAATTAGCACCACAATAAACTACCAAATAAACTATCACTCCTTAAGAGTATTCATCTCAACATCATCAAAAACTACATAATGAAATAACAAATGTAGTATTTTTACTACTAGACTAATTAAAACAAGGCTATCTATTATAAAAATGTTCTTAATGAAGTAATTGTTTGGTTGTCTTCTTCATTGATGATGACTTGTCTTTAAAGAATAGCTTCTTGCACAAATAACCACCTTCTGATTTTGATCCATTTAGCCCATCCCATGCTTCTCAAATGTGGTGAATGTGCTCTGTGAATTATCATTGGCTTGAGGCCGAGTCCCACCACGAATCGCAGCTCTCCTAATAACCTTCGAGCTTTCTAGGATCATATCAATATATGAACATGAGCTCCAGAAGATCATCCACTTGCAGAAAATAGCAAATTAAATGCCAGACATATTTACTGATTTGAAAAGAATAACTAAGTCACATATCCCTATAGAGAATGTGTCTATCCAAATTGATGCCCCAATAGGACCATCTACTAGTGTCATAGCTACTGAATCTCATACACGTCTGAAGTGTGGTAGACCATTATGTTCGAAGGATAGAAATCCTATAGAGAAAAAAAACAACCAGTGGTCAAAATGACACTATAAAAGAATATCACGAAGAGAATCAATATCTGATTAATCCTTAAATTCCTGAAGATATTAATGAACACGGGACTCAAGTGAGTAAGAACTGTCATTAAGTTCTATTGGTGATGAGATAAATTTGAATCGATCGAAAATTATGGTGGATAATATTTTTGCATATAATGTTGCAATAAATATTATGAAAGACAGTGAGGATCAAGAACCACTATATGTTGAAGAATGTCGACGAAGATGTGATGGACCAAAATGGCAAGAGGCAGTTCAATCAAAATTGAATTCACTTGCTAAATGCGAAGTTTTTGAACGAGTAGTCCAAACTTCTGATGTGTAAAATCAGTTGATCATAAAATGGGTCTTTCTGCGGAAAAGAAACGAGATAAATAAAATTGTGAGATACAAGGCACGCCTTGTTGCACAAAAATTCTCTTAAAGACCCAGCGCCGACTATGAAGAAACATATTCACCCGTTATGAATGCAATATCATTTCGATATCTCGTATGTTTAGATGTACATGAAAATCTTAAAATGCACCTAATGGATGTGGTTACAACTTACCTTTATGGATCAGTTGATAATAAAATTTATATGAAATCCCAAGAAGGATTTAAAATGCCTGTAGAATTTGGTTCAAAGTCTCGGGAGATGTATTCAATCAGATTACAAAGATCATTAATTCATTATATTGGCTAAAACAATCAAAGCGCATGTTGTATAAACACATCAGTGAGTACTTGATAAATAAAGATTATATAAATAACGTCATTTGTCCATGTATTTTATTGAGAAACCAACATTAGAGTTTGTTATGTTTGTTGTTTATGTTGATGTCATAAATCTCATTGGGATTCCAACAGAGCTCTGAAACATAATTGAATACTTAAAGAAAGAATTTGAGATAAAAGATCGTGGAAAGACAAAACTTTATCTTGGACCGCAAATTGAACATTTAAAAGATGGAATCTTTATCCAACAATCATCATATACTGCGAAAGTCTTAAAAAGATTTTACATGGACAATGTGCATTCTTTAAGTACTTCAATGGTTGTTCGCTCACTTGAAGTGAGTAAAGACCCATTCTGACCTCAAGAAGAAACGGAAGAGCTTAATAATCCTGAAGTACCATATCTTAGTGTCATTGGTGGTGCACTTATGTATCTTGCTAACGCTACAGGACATGACATAGCGTTTTCTGTTAATTTGCTAACAAGATATAGTTCTTCTCCTACACAGAGGCGTTGGAACGAAATTAAGCATATACTGTGATATCTAAAGGAAACTATTGATAGTGATATGTTTTATGCTAACAAGTGCAGATCTTGTTGGTTATGCAGATATGGGTTATTTATCTGACCTACAAAAAGCTCGATCTCAAACGGGCTATATGTTTACTTGCGAAAGTACTGCTATATCATGGTTATCTACAAAGTAGTTTATTATTGCTACTTCTTCAAATCATGTTGAAATAATAGTTATTCGTGAAGCAAGTAGAGAATGTGTGTGGTAGAGACTAGTGATACGTCTCATTAGAAAAAGATGTATCCTAAAGTGTGATACCAAAATACCCCCAGTCTTATATGAAGACAATGTTGCATGCATAACCCAATTAAAGGGAGGATTCATAAAATGAGACAGAACGAAACACATTTCACCATAGTTATTCTTCACACATGATCTCCAGAAGAATGGTGATATTGATGTGCAACAAATTCATTCAAGTGACAATCCTGTAGATTTGTTCACTAAATCTTTGCCAACTACAACTTTTGAGAAGATGGTATCCAAGATTGAAATGCAAAGACTTCGACATCTTAATCACGGTCTTCATCGGGGGAGTAAAATACGTGTTGTACTCTTTTTTTCTTAATCAAGATTTTGTCCCATTGAATTTTCTTGATAAGATTTTTAATGAGGCAACTTGTAACGCGTATTACTAGATGTGTACTCTATTTTCTTCACTTGATTCTTGCTACTTGGTTTTTCCTAATAAGGTTTTAACGACACACATTATCTATTGATGAACATCCAAGGGGGAGTGTTATAAATACAATGTATTGTGGATGTCCATTCCAATACACAAACAACTTGCAAGTAGCTTATACAACAACTTCTCATGGATAAACTTACAATCAAGCAGACAACTTCAAGTAGCTTACACAACAACTCCTCATGGATAAGCGTAATATCAAACATGTAGCTTGCAAGTAGCTTACACAACAACTTTTCATGAATATGCTTACAACAAGCAGACAACTTGCAAGTAACTTACACAACAACTTCTTTGAAGTAGCTTACAGAGCAACTTCAATTCCTTTATAAATAGGTAGTCAATTCAGTTCATTTGTACATCAGTTTGAAGTTGAATAATATATCAGTCTATCTCTATATTTGTCTCTGGTGTATTTACTTTATAGTCTTTATTTTATAACATAGTCCTCTATAAAAAGTTCTCAATATTTATATTATCTTTGACACAAAAAATATAAGGAGATTCTAAAAAGTTACTCCATTTAAGACTTTTTCTTTTGATATCTTAACAAAGTTTTGTACCTATTAGACATTTCTGGGGTATTATGTACAATTGTAAATTTTAAATCTTTCAACTATCAAAGAAGTGAAAAAAAAAACTTTCTTTGTCACGTCAGTTTTGTGTATTTAACCGTCACCTTTTGATAATATTTCAGTGTCTACTTTTACAAATCGCAATTGAGGTGTCAAAAAAAAAGTTAATAAATTTAATTTAAAAAATTGGATGGGTGGCTCTTTTAGGTTTATTATTCTTAAGGAGTTGTTTATATTTTTTTTCTTTTTGTTGTGCTCATGACGTGTTCTTCGTGCTTTCCCTGAATTTCATTTGTTCTTCTTGTACGTGTCACTGTTTTCTTTGCGTATTTCTTCCTATAGACTGACCTATTTGGTAAAAAAAAAAAAAAAGAGAAATTTAAGCCCACCACCAATACATTTTTTAACTTAAAATTATTTGGACGTTCAAAAGTAAACCTCTCACCAACAAATTGTGCTTCAAGTCCACATGGCTTAAAGTAAACGGACCTTCTAAATTATTAGGCCTCACGTCTATTTGGCTTGTGGGAAACATTATCATTTCCCATGTGTCCCAAAATTGGGTACGGGTTAATCCCTTCATTTGTTTTGTACTTGTCCAGTAGAAGGATAATTTATTTATTAAGAGGTCTATTTGGATGAGCTTATGCTTTTGACCCATAAGTTACTAATTTTAACATGTGTTTTTTGATTTATTTTTTTGTTATTTTAGTTTAAATAGATGTTTAAAAATATTTTTTTATTTCATTCAAACACTATCAAAATACTTTAAAAATATTTTTAGCTTAAAAGCACCTAAAATATCAATCCAAACAGGCTCTAAGGCCTAAGGCATTCATTCATTTATTTTGTTTCCTTATGAACAGTGGCAGATCTATGATTTTTATTCACGGTGTTAATAAAATAACAAAAGTTAAATATAAAAAATAATGTTGTCATTAAGTGAATACATGATGTTTTGGACAATTTTGAACACTCGGACCACTTGAGCTAATTTTTTGCATTTGTTTATGGTGTTTAAAGTTAATATATATACATTAACACAGAAAATCTGTCATATATATACACTGTAATTTTTTATCAAGGGTGTTCGGATTCAGGCCCCTAACTAAATATGCCCCTGCTTATGAAGCCTCTTATTGGGTCTAAATGAGTCTAAATGAGTCTGAATGATTCAGATTTGCAACATAGTATTAACATCATTCAGACTCATTTAAATAATAAGTCTTATATCACCGATTTTTCGCATGACTTCTCCTCCCATTAAAGTTTTCATGCCTCTAGTTATCCTTTTTCAGTCAGATATTATAAAAAAACTCTTGTTGCCGTGAATATTAATTGATTAACTACAACAACGAATTTTTTATCTTGAATCTATCAAAAATTTTGTTTGAAATCATATGTATAAACCCAGTTCATAATCTATTTTGCACCAAAATAATTAAACATGAGTAATCCATCTTATCAATAAAATTCCTACCTTCACTTTTCAATCATTGAAAGATCGCGATGACTCTATAAATTAGTGTTTCTCGAGATAATAACAACGAATTAAAAAAATAAAAACTACATAACCCTCTAATAAAATTTGGAACTAAATACATAATACCAAGCTTCAAGAACAACAGGGAGCACTTAGGAATTGTGTCAAGCATTTGAAAAGTTTTCTCCTTTTTATGTTATTTTAATAAAGTGTCTTACTAAAAAATATCTTGTGCGATGAAGCCATAACAATTCTCATTAAATCACTTTCAGTTGATAGAGAAAGATTTATCATTTTAATAATAAATACAAATTTTTAAAAAAATTCATGTTATCTTATTACAATTTTTTTATATTGATATATAACTTTTATTTGCATTTCAGATGTTCAAATTTTATCTTTGTAGGGAAAAAAAAGAGATACTTAAAAAAAATTATCAAATACAAATATTCAAAAAATTATTTTTCTACCAAAAATAAATTTATTTTGCTAAAATAAAAATTTTATAATATTTTATTGATATAGTGGTTAGTTCCATATGCACATTGATACATTGACAACAAACAGTCATAATTAAGTATTCAGATTTAAAGACAACAACTTAAGATTCAAGGTGTATTCAAATTCAAATAACTAGATCTTAATGCACATTGTAATATTAAGATGTATATTCAGATTCAGACCCACCAGTTCTCTAATCTGGGGTGTAGTAGAAGCCTGGATACGTGTTTGATTGAATGCATTCAGTAATTTGTTTTATCAAATATTATATTTATGTTAAAAGAAAATTATTAGATATGTACAAATATTAAATTTAGAATGTATTGGATAGAAATGCATCCGAAGGCATTAAGCGCGTACAAGAAGTTTTGTGGTTCCGAAATTCTAACGTTCCCAAAGGATCTCCACAGCTATCCTCCGCTTTCAACAACTCCAGTCACTTCAGCCTACCTAGATCAGAGTGTCGCGGCGCGCGTGAGGGCAATGACGTCAATATATCCACGCCGCCACAACTTTCTAGGGTCATAATAGTCCATGTTTTGTCTTATATATGCGAGACTTAGAAGAGAAGAAAGACACATTGTATTATCTCTAAGCTAACACTTGTAACTCAGATCTCTCTCAAACTTATGCACCATTCTCAGCTTTGGCTCTTATTTGATTCATAGCTTACTTTCATATCTAATCTATTAATTTTTTTAACTGCTTACTATCATATTTTTTACTTGTGTTTTCAATGTCACATATCTGTAACCTAAATATCAATCATGGACTCAATCAAGAGGGTCTCCGGATCGGATACAATCTACTTGTCTTTACACCATTGAATACAAATCTCAAACTGCATTTTTTGGTAGAATCATTTTCACCGAAAAATATATAATATAGTTAATATCATTTGAAGTTGTCATTTCAAAATTTAGAACCTATAAATGTTGAAATCCTTGTTCCGTCTCTGTCTCTAATATTTTCAACTTCAATTTCAAACTTTAATCAAATATTATGTCCGATCTAACAGATACTTTAGTTTGAGATCAAAGGGGTGAAATGTAATAATCTCCGTCCACGGACTATTCTTGCTGATATATACAACACTTTCTGACGCAAAATTGAGCATTACCAGAACAAATCGTTATAAATACAGGATGAGAATTTTGAGTATTTAATCACTTCTTAATAATATCATGTAGCGTAAGTACAAAGTGATTCTTAATTCTTAAACTCTGATATATGCTTTTGTTACTCCTGTTATTCTAAAGCTTGAGGTACTTGGAATTTAAAAGTCTTTAACACTGGAAAACCAAAAAAATATTCCAAGTATTGAATAATTTCATTTAGCGTAACGACTTTTAGTAGCCTTAAACGAACCTTGCCCTTTGGTGAGATGGGAGGAAAAGAATCTTTGAGGTTTGCAACTAGTGTTTTGGTATCGGCAATATAAAGAAAGAATATAATTTATTTATATTGATATTGAATTTTTTTTTTGAACTATCAAGCATTTTAACCTATTATAACATGAACGTTTTTAGTTTATGTATCTTATTCTTTTATCTGTTTTAAAAACACATACCTTTTGACACTTATATTTAGTCAATTTTCAATTCAACATTTTTATTTTTAACTTAATGATATCCTTTTAGAGTAATGGTATGATATGTCATCATAAATTTAAAGGATACTCTCTCGGTCACATATTACTTGACCACATTACTAAAAATATTCATCCCAAATTACTTGATCATTTTCTAAAAATAAAATAGAGTTAATTAAGTTTTTCCTACTTTATCCTTAACATTAATTATTTTTTAAAGTAATCAATATTGATTAGCATGCCATTAATTCAAGAGAGATAAATGTAATGTAGTAAAAATACCCTTCTTATTTATAATTTTTAAGAGATGTGTAAAAGAAAAAGTGGTCAAGTAATATAAAATTGAGGGAATATTTTTTTTATTCAGATCTTTCTTTTCATAATTAATTAAATTATGCATTAAGTAAACGAAAGAAATAGTATTATTTAAATTATTAATTTAAGATATTTAAAATAATGTTACTTCAGCAACCTAATAGTATAACAAGTTATCTTACATTACTAATATGTAAGAAAAATTCAAAACGAAGATTTATAGCGTATTTGGTCAAGCTTTTAAAATCAGTTTATATTAAAAAGTGTATTTTAAGAAAGTGGTGTTAGTGAGAAATAATTGATGTTTGACTAATCAATTTAAAAAGCACTTTTGAGGAACAATTAATATTTGATCAAACTTTTAAATAGTGTTTCTAAGTGTATTTTTTTCAAAATTTGCTTTTTAGAATAGTATTTTTGAGGAAAAAATATTTTTTTAGCTTCTAAAAGACATTTTTTGTTATTCTTCAAAGGCACTGTATTTTCTTTCAAAAACCTAGAGTCTGTTTGGCCAAGTGGTTTTGAGGTCAAAAACGCTTTTTTCCGAGAGAAAATACCTTTTTGGTTATTTGAGGTGCTTGGCCAATCAGTAAAATTGCTTCTAAGTAGAAACAAAAGCAATTTTTATGCGGTTGGGGGAATTTCTGCTTCTTGAAAAATGCAGAAGCAGAAATTTATTTTTTTCAAGACAAAAATATCCCTATCATAAATACATATTTTATCAAGTATATCCCTCGTTAATCCATTAACTTCTAATTAATAATCTTTTATTTTTGTTATATTTTTGTGTTGAATTTTAGTTTGTTGAGTGATTTTAAATTTTATTTTGGTTGATGTCTTTTAGTATATTTAAATCACCATATTGATATTATATCAATATTTAATATTTTTTATCTATTAATTGAAAATTTTAATATGTACTTTAAAATTTTAATTAAATAAAGATAAAAACTTAATTAAAGTCATTCATATAGATATTTAAAATAATTTCTCTATAGAATAATTTTAATGAAAAATGTGCATTGATACTTGTCCGTTTTGGTAATTTGACACTCAAAAGCATTTTTTTAAGAAGATTGGTCAAACACAGTCTGCTTATCAAAAGCATTTTTAAATTAAATAGCCAAACACAATCTGAAATAAATAATCTCTTGATTATTTTCATTAATGAAGAGGTCTATATATACAATATACAATCTCTAAATACGAAAAATCTTATTCCTACTATAATACTAATATTCTAGTTACACTTGTACAAGATTCTATAAAATATGATAAGAAATCTAAATATCCTAAATATACAGTTTGTCCGTGTGGCATACACAGTGGTTTCTATCACACCCCCGCAGTCATAGCGGACGGTTGTCGTATACTGAGACTGTCCCTAAAATCTTCAAACAGAACCAACGAAAGACCCTTAGTAAATATGTCAGCAATTTGATACTTTGAATGGACATGTAAGACACATACTTGTCCACGAGCTATCTTTTTGCAAACAAAGTGAATATCCATCGCGATATGTTTAGTGCGCTGATGTTGGATCGGATTTTCAGAGAGATAGACGGCACTAACATTATCACAGTAGACCAATGTAGCTTTCTGAATAGGAAAGTGAAGCTCTAATAAAAGGTTACGCATCCAACATGAATCAGACACCACATTGACTACTCCTCAATACTCGGCCTCCGCCCTAGATCGCAATAAAGTAGCATGACGTTTTGCCGACCAAGAGACCAATTTGTCACCAAGAAACATACAATAATCAGAGGTTGAACGTCTGGTATATGGACATCCACCCCAATCAACATCTGTACAAGAGACGAGAGTAGAGATTGAGGATGGATATAAATGCAACCCATAATCAAGTGTGCCATGTATGTATCATATAATACGTTTGAGCGCATGCATGTGCTCAATCCTCGGATCATGCATAAATAAACACACTTGCTGAACAATATAAGTAATATCTAGCCTCATGGATGTAAGATACTGAAGAGCCATTGCAAGACTAAGATAGTGGTGGGATCCTCATATGGTGTGCTAGACGTAGCACTCAGCTTCGGTTTGGTGTCAATCGGAGTAGATGAGGACTTACAAGATGACATGTCAGCTCTCTCAATAATCTCAGCTGTATACTTCCTCTGTGATAAAAATAGACCACATGCATGACAAGTGATAGTTATTCCCAAAAAATAACGCAACGGCCCAAGTCTTTCATAGAAAATTCTGAACTAAAAAGGGTCATGATAGACTTGCACAAATTATTAGATGAGGTAGTCAAAATAATATCATCCACATACAATAAAATGTATGCTAGAGAAGCACCACGTCTATAGATGAACATAGAATGATCAGACATGCTATGAGAAAACTCAATAGTAGACACATAATCTGCAAACCTATTATACCAAGCATGTGGGGCTTGCTTAAGCCCATATAAGGACTTTTTGAGTAAACAGACATGATTAGGATAACTAGGGTTTCTGAAACCCAAGGGCTGATGCATGTATACTATCTCCTTGAGATCATCATGTAAGAAAGTATTTTTCACATCCAATTGATGTATGAGACATGCTTTCGAGAGAGCTAGGCTAAGCACAGTGCGAATAGTTGCCCATTTCACCACCGGACTAAATGTCTCTCCACAATCCACGCCAGGCTACTTTATCGCGATTCAGTGCGGAGGCCGAGTATCGAGGAGTAGCCAATGTGATGTCTGAGTCATGTTGGTTGTGTAACATTTTTATTAGAGCTTCACTTTCCTATTCAGAAAGCTACATTGGTCTACTGTGATAATGTTAGTGTCATCTATCTCTCTGGAAATCCGGTCCAACATCAGCGCACTAAATATATCGAGATGGATATTCATTTTGTTCGTATGGGATACACGGTGGTTTCTATCACAATCTGCTTCTTATCAAAAGTATTTTTTCGAAAAACACTTTCAAAAATATATTTTATAACATAAGCAATTTTTAGCCGCTTAATCAAACATACTCTAATCATATATCCAATTTTTTTTTAAAATAAACACTTTTAACGTGTAAAAACTTTAGCCACATGTTATTAAGTGACCATTTTCCTTCTTTCTTTGCTTGATTTGTCTTTTGCAGACAGGAAATTTCCATGGCATTTCCAAATTTCCAACAAAGCATAGTACACAAAAGGGAGATAACGTCGTACAGAAAATATTGATGAAAATGGATGCTTATAGTAGAAGAAAGTGCTTTTGTAAGATGACTTCGCACAACTTTTAAGAATTAATAAATAAATTATATATTTTATTAAAATATTTATATTAGTTAATGTATAATTTTAATGAAATTTAGAAAATGATTCAAAATAAGTACTTAATGTTATGAATAAAATAGAAAAAATAAAATTATCTTATCTTAATACGAAAAAAGTAATAAATAAAAATAAAAATCTATTTTTAAAATAATTTACAAGTAAAAGTAAACAAAGTAGTTACCAAACAAGATAACGGTACAATCTGAAATCTCAGTTGAGCAACGTGTCATGTCTCATTGGGCGGGGCCCTTGCACCTACTAAATTTGGTCCCACTGGAAAATTCCTACCCTATTTTCAAGTCAAGGGTAAAATTCTATTCGTGGTGCGGTGACCCACCTTCCATTAATCTATCAATGGCCCCACGCTATTCTGATGTTCTTCTATCCCTTTGCCATGGTTATACCTCAAAAAACTCGCCACTCATTCCAAAAGAAATTGCACGGTTTTTCTTCAAATGCACTAATTTTTAATTTTTGCTCCTTAAGTTTAAATAGGTTGTGCTTTTGCTTTATACGTAATTATCGAGTCTATTCTCTCCAGATCAAATATTGTGAGATTTAACTGAATATGTTATTATTGTTATTTTTAAATAGGTCAATTTTTAATTTTTATTCATTAAAATTGAATTTATGCTTAGTGAAATATAATTTTTATAAAAGCATAGAGAATAACTTTTATGATATTATGATATAAAAATATAATTTGTACGCAGACCTTATCTCTACCTTGGTAGATAGAGCGACTGTTTTCGGGAGACCCTCGGCTCAAGACAACACATAATCACACGCAAAGCAAGTAAAGTAAACGAAACGGTCAGACTCAGACAAGAAATTAAAGCAATATGACCATGCTGATGACAAAATCGAATACGTCATGATAGC
This sequence comes from Anisodus acutangulus, assembly GCA_029783415.1. Taxonomy (NCBI): domain Eukaryota; kingdom Viridiplantae; phylum Streptophyta; class Magnoliopsida; order Solanales; family Solanaceae; genus Anisodus; species Anisodus acutangulus. Next base: position 3,994,834 of record CM056497.1, read on the forward strand.
GCATTATGACAAAAGGAAGCAATAGCTAACACAGATAAATAAGATAAACAAAGTACACTAAAGAACACATAGCAACAGAAATCAAACTACATGAGACTATAAAGCAATGCTGATCCTATTAGTGTGATAGGCTAATTGGGCCTACGATAATAGCACTACAACTATCATTTGGTAAGCGTAAGTAGGACTACGCTCGACTACCTACTACCATTCTACCATAAATATGTGTCCTACACAACCCCCTATCTAAGGCCATGTCTTTATTAAGTTGCACATGCGCCATATCCCATCTAATCACATCTCTCTAATACTTTTTCGGCCTACCTTCACCCCTCCTGAACCCGTACATAAACAACCTCTCACACCTCCGCAATTGGGCATCGGTGTCTCTCATCTGTACATGCCCGAACCATCTCAACTTCGCTTCCCGCATCTTATCCTCCACCGACGCCACTCTCACTCTTTTCCGGATATCTTCATTTCTAATCATATCTCTCTTTGTATGCCCACACATCCATCTCAACATCCTCATCTCCGCAAATTTCATCTTTTGGATGTGTGAAGTCTTGACTGACCAACACTCCGCCCCATACAACATAGTCGGTTTAACCACTACCCTATGAAACTTGCCTTTGAGTTTTGGTGGCACCTTTTTGTTGAACAAGACTCTAGATGCGAGCCTCCATTTCATCCACCCTTCCCCAATACGATGTGTGACATCGTCATCAATCTCTCTATTCCCTTGGATAATAGACCCGAGGTACTTGAAGCTTCCTTTCTTTAGAATGACCTGAGTACCAAGCCTCACATTCACGCATATCTCAGGGTCGCTCCCGTTGCTGAACTTGCACTCCAAATATTATGTCTTATTCCTACTCAACCTGAACCCTTTAGACTCCAGAGTATGTATCCAAACCTCCAACTTGGCGTTCACTCCGCTGTGAGTCTTATCAATCAGGACTATATCGTCCGCGAATAACATACACCATGACACCTCCCCTTGAATTTGTCGTGTCAGTTCGTCCATCACCAAGGCAAAAAATAATGGGCTAAGAGCTGATCCCTGGTGCAGTCCCATCATCATTGAAAAATGTTCTGAGTCTCCTACTATATGTACCATAGTCTTGGCTCTATCATACATATCCTTGATAGCTCTAGTGTACGTCACATGTACACCTCTAACCTCCAAACATCTCCCTAGATCCGAAAAAAATTATTATGAGAAACAAAAATTAAAGATCAGCACACAATAGGGGCACAGTTCAAATAACCAGTCCTCGGGGCTAAGCTGGATGATAAAGGATGTGAACTTAAAATTCAGTTGGAGGCCTGCAGCGTGGGTTCGAATCATGGTGGGAGCACTTTGCTCTTTTCTGTGATAGGACCTTGTAGGTGATATCAGTTGCTCTGTTCTCAAACTCTGGTCATTCAGACACATCCCGCGATTTACTGATAGTAGTGTTGAGGAACCGATACTATTATCTTTAGAAATAGTCTAGCGTAAGTCAAAAAGCTGAATATCAAAAAAAAAGTTCGAATAACCACTCAATCCATCTCATCAAACAGCTCGGGCCAAACGGGTTGTGCCTCGAGCCCGCTCAATTATGAAGATCTCGAATTGTCAAATAAATACTCTATCTTAGTTTATGTGAAAAGTTTCATGGACATAAAATTTAATAATAATATAAGTAGAAGATTTGAGTAAAATTATTATATGTTCTATTTGGAATTCGTAACTCAAATGGTGATCCGTCCCTGATTGGGTGAAATGCGGATATTTGATCTCCGGAGATTTTAGAGTGAAATTTAGTCCAAAATCTATTTATTAAATATTCTCTGCATTTTAAAATATTTATTCTACCCTTTTTTTAGTCAGTGTCAATTGAATGCCTTTTTTCTTTTCTTTTTCTTGCAACTCTTTTATTCTAATTTTTTACATAGCATGTTGAAGATCACATGATTAAATAATATTTTAATACATTTCATATATCTTTAGTTAATAACCACATGATTCAATTTTTTTTTTTATTTTCTTAAACTCTGTGTCAAGTCAAAATAAGATAAATATTATGAAATAGAGAGTATATATTAGACAGATACATTTTAATTTTCATGATTTATCAAATATTATATTCTATTTTATATTTTCACGTTTTTGATGTCCGGTAACTAATAAGTTTTTTGAGCTACGAGTCTATCAGAAATAACAAACATCTCCTCTACTCCAATAAAAATAGGCTGAGATTTGCATACATTTCCCTTCTCACGATTTTAAGTGTTCCACAACATATCTTTGGGTTAAAATTTAAATTTTATCTTTACTTCTAAAAAAATTGCATAAATATAGGCTTTGTATTAACCTTTCGAATAATGTTAGATCCAAATATAGCATTTCTCATATATTACTTAATCTTACAGAAAATTATTAAATTATAATTTAATAATTATAATAACTTACAAAATTCTAACTCTACGATCTATACTCAAGATTTTTAGCTTGCTCTAAAAAAATTAACTTTAGTTTACACAATGAGAGTCAAAATTTTCATTAGGAGAAGTCATCATAAAAGTAGTAAACATATAAACAAGTGAAGACGAAATAAAATACACATATATATAAGAAATATTTTTATTTATTTATATAATTTTCAGTATTAATTATTCTAAAAAAAACTTAAAAACTATAAGAGAAATAAAAAAAAGATAACTTATAAAATACGTCAATAAGAAATTACCCTTGCTTAAAAATTATACTAGCTTAAAACCAAACAGGTCTTTTTCATTAACTTTGTCTACAAACTAAAACTGATGGATTGCGCCGCGCGTCAAGGCGCCGAATTCACGGGCGGCGTGATGTTCTAGAGAGGTGGTGGATGTAGCTTTTAAATCTGAAATCGGATCAAGCGTTGAGGTCCATGCATGTCGCCACGTATTCATGGTTGATCTACCACGTGGCCTAGCCTACTCAACAGCCGCCCATAGTGCAGCCAGCCACCATCACCTTCTAGATGACATGAGATGAGACTAGTGATGTAGCTGCTCCTTTTTAAAAGCTTCTTTTTTCGTTACCTCTCTATAATGTTGTATAGGGGTGAGCACGGATACATGATATCCAGATATCCGATCTGAATCGATATTAATGGATAGGTTTTGAGTAGATATATAATAATAATAGGTAGGTTTTAAAAGTAAAATTAGGAATCGATCAATGTCGGGTCCGGTTCCGATTCCGATAAATAGAGACAGGGTACCCGGATCCGGAATCGATATCCGAAACGTATGAAATATTAAATATTTTTATTTTTTTAATTTCATTATTTTTTAGTTAATAATAATAATAATAAAAAAGTTATACTAAAGTACACCATTTAAGGGGAAAAATCAAATGCAGAACAGTCACTTTCACCATCAAAAAATAAATCAAATAATACAAAATGACAATCATAAGCAGAGAAAAAGTCAAAAGCGGTAGAAAAATGAAAAACTGAATTTTTTAAACTATGTACTCCTTTAAGTTATTAAAAAGGAAAGTTGAAACGAAAACCAAAGCAAATCTTTAAAACATTTTTGAGATATTTGCTCCGAAAGGATTCTTTATGGGTTTTGTGGCATTGGCTTTCAGAGGATAAGCAGATGAGTTTATTCCTAAACCAAAGTTGTTATACGAAGGCATTATTTTGCACAAAGAAACACCGATTCCGGGTACCCGAAAACCTACCCGGAACCGTAAGGTACGGGTAGGTTTCGAATAGTAAATTTAGGAACCGATCTTTTACTGGATAGGGTCCGGATGGTTCAAAAAAATTAGGGTACCCGAACCCGCTCACCCTATTGTATATCGTGAATAGGTAGTTATGTAAATATAAATAAATTTTTTGACTACAAAAGTATAATTTTTATGTTAAATTATATATTATCGAAATTATTCCATTAATTGATAGAAGATAACATACACGGCCAAACCGTATCAATAGGCGGATTTTGTATATTCTTTTATAATATTTATATAATTCTTGTATAAATGTAGTTATAGTATATTAGAATTATAGTAGAAAAATATAGAGTTATTTTTTATTGTTAGGAATTGTATATTTGTATATATACCTCTTAATTAATGAAAATAATGAGAGAATTATATTATTTCATGGTATCAGACGTATATGGCACATAATTTCCTTCTCCACAATATTTCCGCAACCCCTTTTCTCTGAACACATCCGGCCGTCGGCTACTGCTCCAAATTTTCCGTCTCGGAATTTTTTTCTGGTTATTTAGTTTTCTCCTTCCAATTTTCTTTTCCAAATCCCTCATTCACATGTTGTTCTTTCATTATATCTACATCAAAGAACACGTCATCATGCCCTTACAGTCTCCAACATCAAGAACCACATCCCTATTGTTCTTGAGATGGAAAAAAACGTTCAATATGCGACATGAGCATAATTGTTTATGGTTCACGCACACTTGCATCAAGTGCTTCATCACATCATCCCCTTGGTCACAGGCAAAAAGAAGGTGCCTGCCCCGGAGGATGAACCGGTGTTATAGACAACCCTTGATTCCACCGTTCTTTGGTGAATTTATTTCACTATCTCTACAGACCTCTTGCAGACGATTATTGAGTGCGACGCTACGACGATGGAAACTTGGAATAGGGTGCGCGATATATTCTAAGATAACAAAAATTCCTGTGATGTCACTCTTGAAAAGGAATTTTCCCATGTCACCATGGAGGATTTTTTGAATGTCTCGGCCTATTGTAAAAGGCTGAATGAATTGGTGGATCAACTCAAAAACGTTAGTGCGCCAGTCACCAATGATCGTCTTGTCCTTCAAATGGTTGCAGGCCTATCCGAGGCCTATAATGGTGTTGGGACCCTTCTTCGTCAAAGCAACTCACTTCCTCCATTTTATCAAGCCCGATCTATGCTCACTCTTGGAGCGGCAGGGTTGGCTAAAAAGGTTGCAACTTGAGCAAATTCTGCCATGATGGTGGAATTACCATCAAGTTCCTACTCTCCATCATCTTCGGCTAATTCCACTACCAATTGGAACAAAGGCGGTGGAAAACAGGGTCAAAATCAGAAATCCGGCGGAAAAGGCGACGACAGCAGCGACGGCAACAGTGGAGGCATCAGGAGTGAGTGTGGCAGCCGGCAAGGGCAACCGCAGTCTGCTAGGCCAGGGCAGTGGGCCAACAATGTTGTTGGCCAGTGGGCCTGGCAGTGGCCCAATTGGCCCAGCTACCTATTTCCCATTCCAACATCATATCCAGTGAATTGGGCCAACCAATAGAGGCCCAATTCGCAGCAGTTTCAGCAGTTTCAAATCGGACAGCCTGTTGTTGAGCCTGGCATGCTTGAACCTCAGCCTCAGCCTCAACCTCAGCCTCAGCAGGCCTTCGCGGCTGCGGGGCCAGCAGCATTTCCGACACATATGTATATCAAAGCCGCAATGCATACACTTGAATTAAATCCACCTGACACAACTTGGTACATGGACACTGGAGCCACTTCTCATATGACATCGGCACAAGGTAATCTCTCGTCTTATTTCAATATGAGCAAAAATTGAGGCATAATTGTTGGTAATGGCAATTGAATTCCAATTCGTAGTTATTGTCACATAAATTTGTCTCCACCACATCCACCTCTCGTCCTAAAAAAGTCCTTCATGCCCCTCAATTAATTAAATTTTGGTGTTAGTCCGAAAATTCACAACTGATAATTGAGTTTCTGTTAACTTTGACCCTTTTGGATTTTCTGTGAAGGATTTCTAGATGGGGATACCTCTAATGAGGTGTAATAGTTGGGGCTAGTTGTATCCAATCACCACCACCACCATGTCCACGAGTCCAGCCACACTTTCAACATTTATCACTCTTGCTCCATCCTTATGGCATGCCCGTTTAGGTCATCCGGGGTCGTCTATTATTTCTTCCCTTCGTAGTAATACATTTATTGATTGTAAGAGTACGAGTAGTAATCCTATTTGTCCTTCGTGTCCATTGGGGAAACATGTTATATTACCTTTTGTAGTTCTACTTCTAGCACGTTGATGCCTTTTAACATTATTTATAGTGATTTATGCACATCTTTCATTTTAAGTTATGTGGGTCATCGTTATTATGTTTTATTCTTAGATGATTATTCTAATTTTTTGTGGACCTTTCCTTTGTGTAAAAAGTCTTAAGTGTTTTCAACATTCTTAAAATTTAGAGTATTCATCCGAACCTAATTTAAATGAAAATTAAAAATATTCAATGTGATAATGGAAGGGAATATGATAATGGGTCGTTCCACGACTTTTGTAACGCTAATGGAATATTTTTTCGATTTTCTTATCCTCATACATCCTCACAAAATGAGAAGGCCGAAAAAAATTCATACCATTAATAATATTATCCGGACTTTGCTCGCCCATGCCTCATTACCTCTCTACTAAAGGATTAGCATATAAATCTCCCTTACAAATTCTTTATTATTAAGATCCGTCGTATTCTCATCTTTGGGTGTTTGGGTGTTTGTGCTGTCCACTTATTTCGTCCACTATAATTAACAAACTTCAATCCCGGTCTACCGCTTGTGTGTTTTTGGGTTATCCGTCTAATCATCGTGGTTACAAATATTTTGATTTATCTTCTAATATAATAATAATCAGTCACTATTTTATTTTTGATGAATCCCAATTTCCGTTTGCTGAATTGTATAATCCCGTGTCTAGTTCGTATATTTTTTTGGATGATGGACCCTCACCTTACATCGTCCAACAGTGGGCCCAACATTCCCGTGACCTATCTCCGCCAGCAGGCCCACTGCCTGCTGGCCCAATAATGCCTTCATCTGGCCCACTTCTTTCTCGCCCCTTACCTGTTTTACCTGAGCCTACTTCTCGGCCAGCAGGCCCATTGCCCGCCGCCCGCATTTCCGTCTGCCGATTCATCGTTACGCCAAGAGCCCACCGCCTCACGCCCTGGCCCAACAATATTCTGATATCATCACCGGTCCAGTCCACTTCTATTCCTAGTCAAGGGCCCGTTACCCATAGTCAATGTGGTATTTTTAAACCTAAATAATATTTTAATCTAAATTCTAATGTCACTAAATCGCCCCTACCACGTAACCCAGTGTCTTCCCTTCATGATCCGAATTGAAAAATGGCCATTGATGATGAATATAATGCTCTTATTAAGAATAAAACATGGGAGTTGGTGCCACGTCCGCATGGTGTCAATATTATTCATTCTATGTGAATTTTTACTCATAAAGAAAATTATGACGGTTCTTTTGAAAAACATAAGGCTTGTCTTGTAGGTGATGGTAAGACTCAACAAATTTGTGTAGATTCGTTTAGTCCGGTGGTCAAACCGGCTACCATTCGCACCATTCTCAGCCTAACTCTCTCGAAAGCATGACCCATACATTAATTGGATGTGAAAAATACTTTCTTACATGATGATCTCAAGGAGATAGTATACATACATCAACCCTTGGGTTTCAAAAACCCTAATTATCCTAATCATGTCTGTTTACTCAAAAAGTCCTTATATGGGCTTAAGCAGGCCCCACGGGCTTGGTATAAGAGGTTTGCAAATTATGTGTCTACTATTGAGTTTTCTCACAACAGGTCTGATCATTCTCATTTCATCTATAGACGTGGTACTTCTCTAGCATACATTCTGTTGTATGTGGATGATATTAATTTGACTGCCTCATCTGATAATTTGTGCAAGTCTATCATGACCCTTCTCAGTTCAGAATTTGCTATGAAAGACTTGGGACCATTGAGTTATTTTTTGGGAATAAACGTCACTTGTCATTCATGTGATCTATTTTTATCACAGAGGAATTATGTGGCGGTATTTTTCACTCTCTCTATCTATAGATAGAAAAAGTCAAAAAAAAATTATACGAAAGAGAAGATTCACTTTTTATTTTAGGAAGAAAAAAAGAGCGAATTAGGTGTTGAGATTATTGAGAGAGTTGACATGTCATCTTGTAAGTCCTCATCTAGTCCGGTTGATGCTAAATCGAAGTTGAGTGCTACGTCTAGCACACCATATGAGGATCCCACCACTATCGTAGTCTTGCATGGGCTCTTCAGTATCTTACATCCTCGAGACCAGATATTACTTATACAGTTCAGCAAGTGTGTTTATTTATGAATGATCCGCGAATTGAGCACATGCATGTGCTCAAACGCATTATACGATACATACAGGACACAATTGATTATGGGTTGCATTTATATCTATCTTCAGTCTTTACTCTCGTCTCTTATACAGATGTTGATTGAGACGGATGTCCAGATAACAGACGTTCAACCTCTGGTTATTGTATGTTTCTTGGTGATAACTTGGTCTCTTGGTCGGCAAAACTCCAAGCTACTTTATAGCGATCCAGTGCGGAGACCGAGTATTGAGGAGTAGTCAATGTGGTGTCTGAGTCATGTTGGTTGCGTAATCTTTTATTAGAGTTTCCCTTTCCTATTCAGAAAGTTATCTTGATCTACTGTGATAATGTTAGTGCCATCTATCTCTCTAGGAATCCGGTCCAACATCAGCGCACTAAACATATAGAGATGGATATTCACTTTGTTCGTGAAAAGGTAGCTCGTGGACAAGTACGTATCTTACACGTCCCCTCAAAGTATCAAATTGATGACATATTTACTAAGGGTCTTCCCTTGGTTCTGTTTGAAGATTTTAGGGATAGTCTCAGCGTACGACAACCGGCCGCTATGACTGCGGGGGTGTGATAGGTAGGTTTTGTATATTCAAAAGGCGAGTTTTGTATATTCTTTTACAATATTTGTAGAATTCTTGTACAAGTGTAATTATGGTATATTAGAATTATAGTAGGAAAATATAGAGTGACGATATACACGGTTTGATATTTGTAGAATTCTTGTACAAGTGTAATTATGGTATATTAGAATTATAGTAGGAAAATATAGAGTGACGATATACACAGCCAAACCGTGTATATCAAATGACGGGTTTTGTATATTCTTTTTTTATACTATAAAAAAATATAGTAATTCTTATTGAAAGAATATACAAACCCCGCCTTTTGATATACACGATTTTGGCCGTGTATATCGTCTTCTATCATTAATATAGTGATAAAATGAATTAATTGAAATGAAAGGATAAATAAAAATAATTTAATCAAATTATTTTATTAATAAATGTCTGTGAGAAAAGATATGATAAGTAAAATGAATGAGAAGAAATAGTATTTTCATAGCTGACAGTGGTTATTTGACACATTTTTACAGTCAATTTGACACATTTTTTCAATTATCTAGGAAATATGCGGTTTTAAACTTCTGGCATGTTTGCTTTTTAAATCAAATTTCAAGATCGAATTTCTTTTTATTGACCTTGAAATTTAATTTATGGAACAAGTGATACTAAAAGTTTAATAATGCTACTTTTAAGATTATTTCTGTGAATAACCATTGAAAACTATTGCTCCCTCCGTTATATTATACGTGAGCCAGTTTAATAGAGCATAAATAATAAGATAACAAGAAAATTAAAAATTGATATCTCAAACATGTAACATAACTTTTTAGTTTCAATTTATCTGTCTTAGTATTATTGAATATAAAATTTAAAGAAAGCAAAGAAGACATTTAACTTTTTTTTAATCTTAAATGAAAGCTATTTATAGTCCATCAAAATATTTTTAATCTTATAATCTTAAATATACTATGTGAAATATCAGAATAATCAAATTAAGAAAAATGTATTCTTTTTTAATATACTATGTGAGATATCGGAATTACGAAATAATCAAATTAAGAAAGATGTATTCTTTTTTAATACACTATGTGAGATATCGGAATTACGGAATAATCAAAGTAAGAAAGATGTATTCTTTTTAATATACTATGTGAGTTATCGGAATTAAGGCATAATCAAATTAAGAAAGATGTATTCTTTTTTAAGCCAACTAAAAGTAAAGTAGGAAACAAATTAAAATGAAGGGAGTTTTATATATAGTATTGTTTTCCGGAGAAAATGATTCTAACAAAAAATACAGTTAGAAATTTGTATTACAAGGGTTCAAAGACAAGTAAGTTATTCGATCTGAAAACCCTCTTCAACGAGTCCGAAATTAATGATTAAGCTACGGGTATGCGAGATAAAAGAAAATAGATAGGAGAATCAACAAATAAAATAAATAAGTAAGCTAGAACTAGAAGGAATAGTGAATAATGTTAGAACAAGAAGTGAGAGTAGTATATTTGCTTGAGAGAGATCTTTTGTTACAAATGTTGGCTTAGAGAGAATACAATGTGTCCTCCTTCTCTTCCAAGTCTTGTATATATGTAAAACAAAACTTAGACTATTATGCCCCCTAAGCTGTGAATACGTGAGCACCCTGACGTCACTGTACCCATGTTCACCGCGGTGCTCTGACCTATGAAGGCTGATGTGACGGGAGTTGTTGGGAGTGTAGGACAATTGTAGAGATCCTTTGGGACTGCTTGAGGTTTTAAGAACTACTAGACTTCTCGAGTACGCCAATGATCCCAGAGGCATTTTCTACCCAATACAGATAGTCCCCAACTTTTTGGACCTTTTATTTTATGAATTCGGGAAGTGGATGAGTTTGTGCGACTTTTTTGAAACTTTTTGTGGGAACCTAAAACGTCACATATTTTTACTGCAAAACGCTTCGTCAGTTGATCATTAAATGTACTCAGCCACCCAATCGACGTCGCCCCTTATGAGACACCTATTGACGTCTACTGATAAGGCACACCTCACCGAGTTCCAAGAATAATGATTATTCTCTCGGCTAAATAAACTAGCAACCCCGATTGCTTTTCATCACTTTCATCTCCATCTTTTTTTTCTAGCAATTTTAACTCTATGTTCCTTCAATTTATAACCTTAATATATCTACTTTTTCGCCGTCTTCCGGTACTTCTGATGGTCTCACCCTCGCTAGAATGAGGGTAGAACTCAGTGTCACCCATCGCCTATCGTCATCATCTGGTATTACATAGGCTATCGACATGGGCTCTTTGGCCTCTAAAATTATCCTCCCAAATTTTAACTTTGAAAGGGACGTACGTGCAAACCTCCGTCTCGAGTCTGTGGATGACATAATCTAGTTGATTGATGATTATGTTATCCATCAAGTTCGTATTGATTGCATATGGGGCTTAGATGTAGATGTTTTTCCTCCCCCATTCAATACCAGTGTTACTCAGCACATCCTTAGGATGTCGCTTATTTACACCTATCCGTTTACCATCAGTTTTGGCCTCTCGATCCACCAGATGATGAAGGCCTTTTGTCATGGACACGATATTTGTTCGGGGCAGTTGGCCCAGCAGGCATGGAGAATAGTTCACTGCTTGCAACATTTGGCGGATCTCGCCCACATTTCATTCACTTTGGATCATCTGATCCATCTTTATTCCCATCGGATACTTTGCGGGGGAATGATTAATCTGGCTTTCCTAGGCTCTAGATCCCTTATTACAAATGTTGAGGACGATCATGACCGGGGGTGGTACGATTGGTTCGTGATGATTCCTACCATCCGTCTTAAGGGCACTAATTTTGGCCCCCTACCGGAGCTTTGGAACAACGCTCGTAACTAACTTTATTCCCCTTCCCCATATTTCTTCAGGTTCTTCTATAACTAACTCATCTTTCGTCCTTGTGGCGGACTTGTGGTCCCCGAGCCCATGGCTGACATCTTTGGCTGGGTGATGAGTCTACTTCGCGCATTCCAAGGCACTAAACGGACTTGGAGGGCCCTTTTTGTCGATGAGTGAAAAGGAAAAAACTAATGTGAGACTTCTTTCGTTGGTCTTACATTTTCAATTGATTGTGTATTTATGCATCGTCATAACTTATTTCCCTGCTCATTTATTCAAAGGTCTCCCCGCCAGACGGAGTTCAGCCAGAATAGTGCACACCCAAGATTAGGCTCGGGCTCGCATTGCTAAGGTCGCCGCAGAGGCCAGGGCCAACAAGAAGCGATGGCTTCTGGGTGATGTTGGGGCGTCCACCTCTGGGATCGGCTTGCGTGTGAGGACGCACCACCGATTTAACAAACCCGAGGGAGAGGATATGAAGAGGGTTGTCTTGGTGGAGGATAATGGGGAAGAGGCCGTAACATTTGGGGATGCAGGTGTCCTATCGACAAAAGTCGTCAGGGAATTAGGGGTCAACGGAGGACAACCCGAGAGCATGAAGAGTGGAGATACGGGTGTGGGCCATTCTGTTCATCCCCCACCTACAGTTGGTTCTGACCTCGTCCTGGAAGCTTCCTTCGCCCATATTGCGGACATCTTTCTTCAGTTAATGCATGTCATTTTCGCTACACCCATTACTCCCAAAGCGAACGCATATACTAACTTTAATTTATCTAACTTTTTTCTCAGGGGAACGCTGCCATTTTCTCTACCATTGAGCTTTTCAGGAATGCACATACATCCTTATAGAATGTGGTGAGGTTGACGGAGGAGAATAGACATCTCCGGGAAGAGGTTGCCAAACTTTGGATCGAGCACACAAATCTTTTGGAATGGAAGACAACCCTAGATGGTAAGTGGGAGGAGGCCAAACATGCATTGATAGCTAGGGATGAGACCTTCCGAATCATGACCCGGGCTTGTTAGTTAATACGTAAGAGGTTAGTCCGGGCTGAGCTTGATCGCGACACTTCCCAAGTAAGGATACAAGCACTTGAGGTTTCTCACGCCCATCTACGAGCCTGGAACTAGTGGTTAACGCTTCACCGGGAGGCTGACCAACAGACGGCCACCTTGCTCCGGGACTATGTTGTCTTTCATACCCGGTTTGAGGTTTTACAAGAGGTGGAAATAAGAGATATTGACATACCCTCGGCCCTTGTTGACGTAGAAATGGACTTGGGGGCGATTGAGGCTGATTTAGATGACTTACGTGGAGAAATATCCCCCTCCTCTAATACTTCTGCCGACTCTTCTGATGGTGAGAGTGTTCCTCCCGGCTTAGATTTGTATGTCTTTAGCCTATGGTTATTGTTCTAGGGATCAATTCCTACAACGATTGATCAGGAGCAATTTCAGTGGCTGATGCTAGTTTTTTTAGCTCTTGTGAATTTGTGGGGGCCTACATAACTTTTTATGACAGTGTTTCTGAGGTGAGCATGCGTGCCCTATGAAGACTATTTTGTTTTTTTGTAGTTGTGTTGGCATGTGTGCCATTTGATGAATATTCTCGGGCCCTTATGCCCTTTGTTGTTTTTTAGAATCGAGCCTTTGTGCTCTGGTTTGTTGGATCTTCGAGGTCTGTTTGCCCTTCTTAATGTCTTTTTGTGAGCGTTTAGCGCTCTTTTAGTATAAATGACAATTATTTGCTCGCCTTTATTTACGCTTTGACATGTGCTTTGTTTTTACAACAATTGTGATCATAATGACCTATTGGCTTTTTTAATTTGTACTTAACCGTCGAGGCATAACTGATGCGCCTGTTTACCGGAACTATGCCACTATTCGAGTGTTTGTTATTTAAGCTAAGGTTTTACAACCGGTGCACGTTTATGTGATATTTTTATTTTGTGTTTGAGGTCATCTTATCTTAACCCAATCTAGGAATGTTACATCATTCATTCGGGAACACTAACACGAAATTGGAATTTAAGACATCCAATTTTGAAATGAAGGAAGATACTCTATTTTCGGTGCTGATGGGGAACACATCTCAGCCCCGTGTAAAGGCACAAAAGGTTCAAAAAGAACCTGCACGCGCAGAGGCTCTTATGGCTATGTCGTGTTGTTTGAAGCAGTTTTACGGGGCCGTAAGGCTTCCTAATTCCAGTTTTTCCCTGAACATTTTTTTATTGCACAACTTAGTCTGAAAGGTCAGCTAAGGCTTTTTTATTTCATTTCTTCAAAGTTATAAGGGATGACTCGTCCTGTAAATACATGATCTCTTTTTGGGTTATTTACAAGATTTACAAAAGAAAGCGACCGAGCAAGTTCAGTGACTGCCAATAGTTCTAGTTTAAGAGAATCCGTCTTAGAAGAGATCTTCTCGTGATTATGCTGCTCCACTTTCTCCCTTCGGGATTCTAGTATGAGGTCCCGAGGAATCAAGTTTCGAGATGTGATACGCTAAGCTTGAAGTGATGTTTAGGTTGTTGCCTCGTTAAAATCCTTGCCAGGAAAACCCGATCGGGACAAAACCTCGGCCTAGGGAAAGAGTGCAACGCGTGTTTGTTCCCTTAGGGGGGGTGGTTCCCAGTTTTGTGAGCAGTCCCTATCAAGGAAAGAGATAATTAACTGAAATAAATGTTCTTGTGAAGATAAAACATACCTGCCTTTTCTCAAAGGTAGGATCTCTTCAGGTGGCTGACGTTCCAACTATTCTTTAATTCTTTTCTGGACTCGTCCTCAAGCCGGTACGCTCATTTTCCTGCGATTTTGGTGATTTGGTATGGTCCTTCCCAATTTGCTTGTAGCTTACCTTCGTTCAGGTCCCTTGTTGTGAGAGTGACTTTTCGGATGATGTAGTCCCTGACTTTGAAATGCCTCAAATTCATCTTTCTGTTGAAGTACCTTTCTACTCTCCATTTTTGTGTTGCCAACCATATGAAAGTCAGCTCCATGCGTTCCTCCAATAATGCCAGCCCTACTGTCATGACTTCTTCGTTGGATTCCCCTATGGTTTGGGTGTAAGAGAAACTGGGTTCTCCCACTTCTATGTGTATCATGTCCTCTGCTCTGTATACTAGGGAGAAAGAAGTTTCCCCTGTGCTTGTATTGGTCGTGGTTCTGTAAGCCCATAACACTCATGGTAGTTCTTCTAACCACTTGCCTTTCGATCTTCCAACCTCTTCTTGAAGCTTTGGATGATAGTTTTGTTGGTTGACTATGTTTGCCCATTTGCACATGGGTCATACAACAACGAGGTGACCCTTTTGATGTTCAATCCTTTTAGGAATTCGATGATCATCTTTCTCACGAACAGCCAGCCGTTGTCACATGAGATCTTTTCGGTATTTCAAACCGACAAATGATAATCCTAGATAAAGTCTATGACCTGTCTTTCGTGAATCTTTTTGTACGCTTTGGATTCCATCAATTTCAAAAAATAATCAGTTAAGATTAATAGGAACCTTACATCCCCACAGCTCCGAGCAACGGACCTACGATATCCATTCTCAATTTCATGAATGGACATGGGACCACCACCGAATGGAGTGGTTCAGCAGGTTGATGTAATATCGAGGAATGTTGCTGGCATTTCTCACATTCCCGAACATAAGCCTTTGCGTCTTCCTCCATCCGAGTCCAATAATAACCAGTCCTCATTATTTTTTTTACCAATGAATCATCCCCGGCGTGATTTTCATAATTTCTTTCGTGTATCACCCGCATCACGTACTCGACCTCAGCTGGCCCTAAGCATTTAACTAGTGGTCCGAGGTAGGACTTATGTACAACTCTCCCTCATGCATGCAATATCTAGCCGACTTAGTCCTCAATGCCTATGCCACTTTGCTATCTTCCAGGAAAGTCCATGTACGCAGATAGTTAACAATATCATTCCGCCAGTCCTAAGTGAGGATGACAGAGTTTACCTCGTGCAAGCCAGAGTCCAGGATGGAGAATAAGAGGTGGATTATGGACTCCGACTCTCCCTTAGTCACCCCGGACAATGAGCCTAGGTTGGCGAAGGCGTCAACCTTGAAGTTCATCTCTCGCGGGATCTGCACCACTTTTCATTTTTGAAATCAAGCCAATAGAGTGGCGGCCTTACTTAAGTATTCATGCATTCGATTGTCTTTGGCCTCGTACTTGCCTAATATCTTGTTGACAATCAGCTATGAGTCACTTTTGTGTTTGATATTTTTGGCTCCAAGTCCCCAATTCAATTCCAAACATGTAATTGCGGCCTCATACTTGTCCTCATTATTAGTCAAAGAAACACATTTAATGGCTTGCCTGATTATGGCTCCTGAGGGGGCGACAAGGACAATCCCCAGGCCGGTGCCTTTCATGTTTGTGGCCCCGTTCGTGTACAAGACATATTTCCTCGACGTTGCTTCAGTTTCCCAAACTGCTTCCGTATGAGCCCGAGGCATCATGCCCAAAATATAATTGGCCACGAAGTCGGCTAAGGCCTCAGACGTAATAGCGATATGGGGTTGATAGGTGATATTGTAGCCGCATATTTCGATCGACCAACTTGCCAGCTTGCCCGAGAGCTCGGGCTTGTGCAATATATTCCATAAAGGGAAAGTGGTGACCACACATATGGGTGACATTGAAAATACAGCCTTAGTTTGCGAGACATAACTACTAAGGCCAAAGCCAGCTTCTCGAGGTGAGGTTAACGAGCTTCGACCTCGGTTAAAGCCTTGCTGGTATAATAGACAGGAGATTGCATACCTTTTTGCTCCCAAACAAGCACAACACTTACAACGATTTTGGGTACGACGAGATAAATAAACAGGGGTGGGTTTGTCAAGTATCTCTTCAGGTCCTTTAGCACTTGTCGACACTCCGGAGTCCATTAGAAGTCTTTCTTTTTCTTCAATAGGTTGAATAATATCTGACATCACTTAGATGACCTCGATATAAACCTCCCTAATGTCGTTATCCTCCCGGTCAAGTGTTGTACCTCCCGAGCACTATTGAGTACTTCTGGTGTTTGTTCTATCTCCAGGATGTGATCCGGGTTAACTTTAATGCCCTTGTTTGATACCAGTTGTGTGAGAGAATTCTTGCTCAAGGGTTACTACACGAGAATTTTTGTATCTTGAAATATATCACGCAACCTATTCCAAGCTTTCATTACCGTGTCGTCGGGTTCGATAATTGTATGCAAGAGGTCCGTAGAGATGATGGAATAAATTCATTGGAGGATTGTAGCATCAAGAGTTGCCCATAACTCCATTTCATCATTGGTGGAAGACACATTCTCCATGCCTTTTTCCGGTTTGACGATGTGATGGAGGACTCTATGAGACCTTGAGTGAATTTTAAAAAGTTCCGCCCACGTCGTATATTGGACGTTTTCCATTTCAAGGACGATAGGAATGTTGTTCTTGATGTTGGAGACTGCAAGAGCAGGATGAAATCTATTCTTTGTGTTAGACATGACTGAGGGGAGAAAAAAAATGGGCGGCGGAAGGGATGTAGCCGAGTAGGGCACGACAGAAGTGTAGTGAGGAGGGAGGAGACGAAAATTTGTCCTAGGTTGCTAATAACATGAAAGAAAATAATTCTTTGATGATTTCATTAGTTTAATTAGCTTATATACCTGATATACAATAGTTATCTTATGCTATAATTACGAAAATTAAATATACACCTAACTAATACAAAAAATTACTATAATAATTAAAGATACAAAAGATCAGTAATGATATCAATAAAATATATTTTCATATATTCTATCAATTACGATAGCTTGGTATGTTGGATTTCATTGTGTATATTGTTGTTGTATCAATTACGGTAGCTTCTTTATGAAATCTGATTCGCTTATTTGATAAGATTATATGTGAATTGGAGAAATTTTGATAACTTTTATAAATGATAAAAAAAAATTGTTTTATGAGAAAAAATAAAATTTAGATATTTATTTAAATAAAATTTCAAGTTCAATTCAACTTGATTCACTTACTGATCTAAATTGATTAATAGTACTGTAGTAGTCTTTAACCACCGGAGAAGCCGGTGAACCGTATTAAAAACTACAGAAACTAATCCAAAGTGTTTGGCCCAGTGACCAATACATTAGGGTATTGTTGTCTGAGGTTCCGTGTTCGAGTCATCTGATCAGCGAGAGTGGAACTGTGTTTCCCCAAAAAAATCCCTCCATACGCGTAGGGCCAAGCGGTGTATACTAATCCGTAGGGCCAGGCCCGAGGTGGGGTTTTCTGGGGTATGGGGCCGTAATGTGGTGGGACCAGTCACTTTAAAAAGTTTACCCTACCTTAGTTTTGTCCGCTTGGACAGCTCAATTGGTTTCAAGGGGGATATTTGGAGCAAAGACCAAGGATCGAATCCCGTCAGCGGCAATGTGGGGGTTTCTTCTTGAAATAAAGGAGGGCCCCTTGTGCGCAGCGTGGTAGTGGTCTAACCTTTGAAATCAATTGAGTCACCATGATTTACCTCCTTCACAGACCTGTCGGACCGGGATGTGGGGGCTCATGGGTGGGAGATTCCACCTTTGGAGCAAAAACTACAGAAACTAACACGTGTAAACGAGGACAGGCAAAAGGGTTCAGTCACGTGTAGGTCATGACTATTGACTTGTCAGTTGATGTCACGTGTGTAGTGGGCCTTCCAATGGCCTGTGATGCGATCTAGATTCTAGAGTATCACTTTAGATATTGTCTGCCTCAAATTACATTACTATCCCTACACATTATTCTAAATTTCTTAAATGACCAACCCCTTTTATCTACTCCACTACCAAATTCCGTATCTGCCCCACACGTTACTCCATATTTTCTTTGATGACCAACCTGGTTTTCTACGCCACTGCTAAATTACTAGAGTGCCCCACCCACACGTTACTCTAATTTTCTAGTTTAGAGGGCCGGTGTTTGGATTGACTTATTTTGAGTGATTTTTGAATTTTAAGTTTTTTTTTTTAACCTTTTTGAGATGTTTGAATGAGACAAAAAATATCTTGAAATATTTATTTTTAGGTTAAAAAGATATAAAATAAGTCAAAGGACAAAATTGGATAGGACCAACTTATAATCTTTAGCTTATAAATCACTTTTAAAAAGGCAATCGAACACTCTACTACTAATACTTTTTATTAAGCATCTCACATATCTGATATTGGTTTGTGAGAATTTTTATTGTCTCACAGAAAAACAAATTCAGAATTTATCAACCAAAAGTATAATTTTTTTTGTCTGAATTTATCAACGCAAAACTATAAATTTTTTATAAGACAAAAAAAAAGTCACATAATACGTTAATTATGTGAGTTTTTCAACTTTTTGGATTTGGAGGTTTCCCTTACGTTCGGTTTTGGATGTATCTCATAAATCTTTGAAATTGTAAGACAACTGCTAACTCCGTACGGTGTCGTCATCATATCGTTTTATATAAATCAAATTAGAAAAATAAATGGTCGGATGAAAGCTATTTCTCCAGCTTTAATTAGACGATTCAGACTAGCTGCAAAAAAGAAAAAAACTCCTTCGATACGGTGCATTTTATGGGCTTCATACTGACACAAATTTTAATTAGTCTGGTCAAAAAAATTTGAATAACAAATGGTTACAAAATAAATCAAGAAAATATTTATAGCGAGTGGACCTTAACTATAGGTTGCCAAATTTTATGATCTTCTTGTAAGCAGATCCTAACTAGAACTATATTTCTCATAAGAAGTAATTCATCAAATAAAGACGTATATGTATTTGTATATAGTAGGAGTATTACATTTTGTTCTACAATATAGTAAATTTATGTTCATCATTGTAAATTTGTAATGTTTAATTTGTCAAAACTAAATTTGTATTTTAGTTTTCTCTTTCCACAGTAGATAAGAGAAAAGTGGTATGTTTACCCCCAAAAGTTACATTTGAGTTTATAAGTGATTTTAAGGATTCGTTAATGATTTGATATAGAAGATAATGAACAATTAGCAATAAGTAAATAATAGAAATGACAAGAAATAGAATTAGCATGGTTCTTCTTGAACTCGGATGAATCTCCTGAGCAAAATTGGTCCGAGCTAACAGTACCCTATAATAGTATAGCTTCAAACGAAAAGCAAGACAAGTGTATAGAACTTGTGAAATTATAAGAGTAAAGTACAAATTGTGAGAATTGGACGTCCTTCAAACATGAAAGTTGAGCTCCTTATATAGCTATGAAAATATGGCATCGATGCCCGAGAATCTCTCTCAAATTAAATGTCATTAATGCTAATAACGGTCTCTTAATGACCTAAGAGTAACTGTTGGCGCCATATCCGAATCGGATATATGTTGGGTATCTCCGGAACTTTACTCGGTGTCAACTGGTTCGGTCGTATCTGAATTTACTCCGACTGCTACCTTGTCCCGATCATAACTAATAATCCGACATCAAGCCAATTTATTCACCTTGAACTCTTGTTCCAATCTTGCCACGTATCACACCGAATTTCACCTTATATATTGTACGTTCTCAACCTAACAAGTAATCCACCAAACGAAGGCTAAATAAAGGCTGAACGTGGCTGCTGTTATATCCTTGGGATTAGTATGAACAAAGATATAAATAGCCACAAAATATGGATCCTAAATCTGAAAATTCGATGATGAATGGAAACTTCAAGCTGTTACACAAATTTATTTTTTTGTGATTCTTAACGGAGTTAATTTTGTGTGTCGAAAATAATGCATCATTAATTCTTAAGTTGATGGTAGACCCATGCATGCTTTGTTAGTTGTTACCTGAAAGTTGAAACGCATGCAATGCAAGCACACTAATTATTCTCTACTTACGAAAATTTTACTTAACACGTTCGTCATAATCATTAATCATTTCACTCTTTTTATTCCCTATCAGGCATCCAATTTTCAAAACAATGTTTTTAGGTATTCTAGCTTCAGAATATCTTCAATTATGCTATGGTACGTTTGAGTTACAGTCGATATTATCGTATCAATAGTAAGTCGTACCATCATTCCACTGACAATAATAATAATAACATATTTTGTGTAATTTTACCGATACATCTGAAAAGGGTACGTAAATCTTATCATTACCTCGTGAAGGTAGATAGATTATGTCCGATTTACCATCATTGCGAAGCTCAAAAATTATCCGCATTTGTTATTTACACTATAATTTCTTCTTTTTGAGGTGTGTTTGGTACGAAATAAATGTGATTTTTTCATATATGATGGTTTAAAATATTTTTGAAACTATTTTCTCTAAGAAAATACTCCTTACAAATTAGGAACATAATTAAGAAAAAAATTTAAGTTTCATATGTAGCATTATACACTGATTCCTTTCTTCAGGGTTTGCTTCGTGATACTAGTTCTCCTTATGGCTATAATATTAGGCTTACTTTCTCTATTTTAATTTCTTTGTAACAATTCTTTTAAGCTATTATCATTAATGTAAAATATATGATTTAAATTGATTTACCCCTTTTAATATTTAAAGCAGTTAAACTATATATCTTTTACATTAATGATGATAAATAGATTAAATTAATTGTTATAAAAAAGAAAGAGATAAGCAGAATATCATAAATTATAGGAAACCTTAGTGTTATGAAGTAAAACCTGAATGAGGTCTCTGAAACTAACTGAGTTGTGTTTGGTATGGTGGAAAATCTTTTTCGAAAAATATTTTTTAATATTTCCTATTTGTTTGGTCAAAATATTTTTAAAAATATTTTTTTTAGAAAACAAGTTTCTTAAAAGTGAGAAAATTAAAATGACTACACTAAGACTAGAAGTAGGGAAAACAAATTTCATTAGTGATATTCCAAGTTTATTATCTTCTCTCCGCCAATTAAGCTCTCCTAACCTCCACCTACCACCACTCTATCTTCACTCTTCGTCCCATCCACCCCATAATATTATGATAAATTAAATATAAATATTTTTGATATAATATCATTTTGCGATCAAACACTAAAATATAGTCCAATAAGAAAAACACGGTTTTCTTCGTACTAAAGCAGAGCTAGTGAGGCTCCTGTTTGGAGTAATTCGGTATTTGTTGCTTTCAAAAACATGTTATGACATTATTAATACTCCTTTAAACATAGCTGAAAAGAAGCCCCGCATCAAATTTGAAATAATGTGTGTGCGCGTGTAGTTATATTAATTTAAAGTAGTGTTGATTGTTGTGGAATTTCATTACAAGTTAAAAGATCTGGTCGTTTGAATTGAATAGACTAAACTGAAAATAGGTGAATTCAAATGAGACAAAGGAGATTATTGTTTATTTTAATTCAGAAAAAAGGACGCCTATCCATGGTCCTCAACAACCTTTTATTGTCTACGTTGATATTTAAAGTGAAATATTAATTCTTGGTGACTCATGAGCATTATCTTGTTTGGATGGTTGTTACTTCTTGTATTTTGTTGTTACTGTAAGTATAGTATTTGTTTTAATTACTAAAAATTTAGTGTATTCTATCGTTAAGTCGATCATTGTTATGTAATGATGAAAAGTATTATTTTAGGGATATTGATTTAGTGTAATTGCTTTGTTAGCTTAATTTTTTTCTTATTTTACTTGTACTTATAATTTAATAATTCTATTTTATCTTTTCTCTATCTTTTTTTTATAAATAATTGTGTTTCGTACCCTACTTTTCGTTAGGCTTATCCTTTAGTTTGTTGATGTGCGACATTGTGTAATATGGAGAAATAATAAAATCTATTCAAATATTATATTTAACAAAATAATATAATACAATATAATACGATATGTCCTGAAACATTTCATAACAACCATCCAAATAAGCTATAAATGTTTATCGAGGCATTAGGTGAAGGAAGAACTTAGTTTAAACAAAGTAGCAAATATTCGACGAGGCTGTGAAGTTTAATTAATTACGTAAGCAACTATTAGAATATAGTTCTTAATTTTTTTGGTAGAACCTAATAAAAGGGTACGAGGCAACAATCGAAGGGTGGAAAATCGCCAAACAGGTTCTTGATTGATTCATGATTGATTAATAAGTCAAATCTTTAATGGTTTGCGTTTGTGGGTTTGCTTCCACAATTTGTTAATGTCTTGATTAAGAATTTGAGAAGACAGATAGATAGATAGATATAACCCGTGGAATAATAAAAGACAAAAGCTTCACGTTATATTCTAAGTATAATCAAATATCATACAGCATTATGTATGTCCGATGTCTCACAAGAAAGAATAAGGACCCATTCCGGCATAAATAATTGACATAATACATCGAGATCCTTTGAACTTTTTATTCAATAAATTATTTTCTATTTTGATTACATTCTGAACTTGTAGATAGCCTTTACTCGTTGGATGTTGACATAACAAGAATTATGAATACATTCTCTTTTAATAAATATATATAAGAGTGAAGCAAAATATAAATAAAATAACTTTTTAAGTGAGAATTTTCAATTGTTAATTATTACATATTATTTATTTGTGTCAATTATATATTTGTTCTTACTTCTTAATATATAACACCAATATTACTCTCACATGTAATTTTTCCTTCTTTACGTGTAATTTTGTTTATTAAAATACAATATATTTCTTTTTCTTTTTCTTTTTTCAAATGTAATGAATATTTATTTTAATAGCTTATTTATAATCAAATATAATGAAAACAATTGTCTGGACCTCCATTGTTTTTTTTTCAAAATAGATTTTCTAGCAAAAACAGTGTGTTCCAATTGTACTTTTTCTTTTTCAAGATGAGTTTCTTTATTTTTAGCTAAAATTTTAAATCATGAATGCAACAACAATTTGTTTCAATTGGTGTATTTATTCTTTTTGGAGCTTCCGTATTATATATATATATATATATATATATATATATATATATATATATATTTCTTAACAATTTTACCGGAAACATAATAAACAAAATTACTGAATTTAAAATATAAAAAAATATTTTGTTATTAAAAATGCAAGTTGTATACGGTGAAACCCGACACGACACGTGGCATGGTTTGGGTATGAAAATCGAAGGAAGTAACAATGTTTGCATCGGATGCGGGTTGTACCGGCGGTGAGTTCGGGTGTCAGAAAAAGACCGGTTGACGGCCGAACTAGGTGACACCAAATAGCGATCGGACCTGATGACATCGAGCGAAAGATCGAAGGAGCTCAGCGCCTACCCATTTCGGATATGGCGCCAGCCGTTACTGTTTGCTCATTAAGTGACCGTTTTTATCATTTAATTACATTTAATGAGGGAGTGATTCTTAGGCATAAATACCTTGTATTGTTAGCTATAAAAAGAGTCCAACCTTCATGTTGGAAGAGCATCTCATTCTCATCGCTGATACTCGCATAATTTACATTCAAAAGTACTCTTGTTTGCTCTCGTTATTTGGTTCGAACCCAAAGCAATCCAGCTAAGGATCAGACCAAACTCTCAATTCAATTCCAATCAAGATCACAACAATTCAGGCTAATTACTTGCTTATTATTTCTATTTGCTTATTTATTGCTAATTGTTTATCACACTTATCTGCAAATCAATTCACGTATCCTTAAAATCACTTATATATTCAGTTGTACCTTTTTTTTGGGTAAACAGTTTGGCGCCCACCGTGGGGCTAAGGATAATAGTGGTGATTTAATTCACTCTCAAATTTCACTTGTTTCGTTCTAGATTTTGTGATTACATGTCAATATTAAGTACTTACAGTATGGATAGTGAAATCAACGTTAAGGTTAGCAATCACTAGGACAACAACGGTGACACTGGTGCTCGCAACATCATTAACAACAACGGCGCTCCACTCGTCGGCCCAATCAATGGCGTGCCACCCGTTGATCCACTAAATGGCATTCTGCCCGTTGCTCCACTGAAAGGCATTTCACTCGTTGATCCAATTAATAATAACAATCCCGTGATTTCACCCCGGTCGTCTAGAAGATTACGTCAGAAGATACCAGACGATGATGAAATAAATTTGGCTCGAGTCTTTTATATATTAAATGAGGAACATGAGGCTATAACTCAATTGCAAAAGAAAAGCATCAGAACAAGTGCGGTGGATGAAGCTCGTCCCGTCCGTAATGACGAACCAGGCCGGGAAAAGGATCGAATCGACAAGAATGCCAATGGCTCGGGACTAATGAGTCCTCGGTGGTCTTGAAAATGCTTGAAGCCTTAACTAAATGAATTGACACCAATGAAAAGAAGGTTGAAACCTACAACTCACGGGTAAACCAGATTTCTAAGGCACTTCCAATCTTGAAGGGGCCAGACTCAAAGAAATACATCCAATTGTCGTTCCCACCAAGTGCAACACCGAAGTTGATACCGAAGAGGTTTAAAATGTCCGACCTTCCGAAGTACGATGGGACAACGGATCCACAAGAGCATGTGACGTCATATACTTGTGCAATTAAAGGGCATCCGGATGAGATTAAATATGTGTTGTTGAAGAAATTCAGCGAAACGCTTTTCAAGGGAGCAATGACATGATATTCTATATTGCTTGAACATTCTATTAATTCGTTTAAAATGCTTGCAGATGCTTTTATAAAAGTGCATATCGGAGCTCGGAAGGTTCAAGTAAGAAAAGTTAAAATTCTGATTTGTATGAGATTTTATAATACTGTGTTTTAGAATTTAGAAAATCTATTAATATTAAAGTAAAGTCGTTTGGTATGAGGGATAAGATGAGATTGAATTATTAGTTCAATGGGGTTGGAATTAATCTTATGTTTGGTTGGTAAGATATCTCACCCAATTCCATCTAAATGGGATAAAAGATAGAATAAGTTATCCCACATTGAGAGTGGATAAATTATCCCATCTTATCTCACTCAATCCCATCTACCTGAGATAACTTATCTCTCCTACCAAACAACTCCTAAGGGAGCATTTTAGGTGAAATAGTGACTTCACTCACGAATTTTAATCCTTTCACAAACCTTTCTTTTTCAAGTGAAACTTACGGCCAAGAACTTTCAAATACTCTTTTCCACTTCAATTTCAATCTCTTTTTTTTTTAAATCTATTTAACCTAAATATTGTCCAGACGTCTACCGTATTTTAGGGGAAAAGAAAGACGGACGTTTCAAAACTACATACATGTGAGTAGAACTCTCTTTTAAATTGATAAGTGGAAAGTAGTATTTTTAATCGGAAAAGGGTCAATTTTGCCCTTGTACCATTGCCCTTGGTTATACCTTTTTGAATATTTGCCTTATCATTCAACTTTGAACACATATTTACCCTTATACCTTTAATTTTCCTTGTCTTTCACTTTTATTATCCTACACGGATATTTATTTATTTGCCTTATCATTCAACTTTGAACACATATTTACCCTTATACCTTTAATTTCCCTTGTCTTCACTTTTATTATCCTACACGGATATTTATTTCTCCCAATTTAATTCTTATCACAATTAAACCTGACCCACCATTAACCCGACCCGCGTTGCAAAATGGAAAATGAACAGTTTGTTGGGTTAAAAAAACATATTTCTAGTATGGTGTGATAGTCTGTTTTATGCTAATTTCATATGATTTTTCTTAAATATTTTTGTCATTGAGAGTATTCAACAACTCATTAGCAGTTTAATATAAAATTTTGTTCAAATGCCAATGTGTCACGATCATGCAAAGTTGTTGACAAAATTTGATGATAAGTTCTCCATGTAGACGCAATAAATAAAACAAAAATGAAAGAAGTATGTAAAAGCAATGAGAGTCATGACTCGCGAGAACTCTATTTTTGAGAAATGGCATCAAAATAAGAGAGATAAATTGGAAAGAAATGGTGGCCCAATTTTGAACTCCACCGACAAAAGCCAATGGGCTCCATTACCTAAAAATGGCTCTAGTACTATTCCACCGACGATGACATACCTGACAGAAATAAATGTTGCCCGTTTCTAATATTGTTATTTATATTATGTTAAATTTGAGAGGTGATAAAAATTTAGAGAGAAAAAATATTGAGAATTTTTTTCTTTTTCTAGTTTAATAAAAAAATTATATTTTAATAAAATTACTATAATTATAACTTATTATTTATTAGACTTAGGAGTGTGTATTCAATTGATATTTTAAAAAATTATTTATAGATAAATAAGTCCAGTAGATTTTAAAAGACTATTTAAGAATGTAATGATTTAAAAGATTATTTTTTAAAAGTTTTACAATCAATATTTTTTACGTTTGAATTTTAAAAGATTTATCGTAAGATTTATAAAAATTTAAAAGGACCACATGAATTTTTTACTTTTATAATGCTAATCAATCAATTTAATCGGATGATGAACAATGATAATCTACTTTAATGATACACGAAAGTTAATTAATTTAAGATAACAAAAAAATAAAAGAATAAAATAACAGCAGTAAAGATTCATTTGAAGATATCTACTTGATGGTCATTCATTGGCCTGAAAATTTGCATATTTCGCCTTCTTCATGAGCTTAAAACCTCAGCCAGCAAATGAGACATTGCATATTTTGTAGCAATTATTTATCCCCCTCTTCATATCACTTTGAATTTTCTTTTCTGTCTTTCTTTTGTGTTGCAGTTCCATACTCAAATTCCTTACATTCTATGCTTTGTTTATTTACAGGGAGGAAGCAGAAGAGCTTGCGTCTAAAGCTTCAGAACGTAGTAAACTGGCTGCTTCTGAGAACTTGCCTAGCAGTATTAGAATGTAATCACAGCTTTTTCTAGAGGTGGCCAGTGGGCCGGGCTGGGGTCAGGCGGGGTCGGGTCTGGCGGGCCGGGTCTGGCGGGATCGGGTCTGGCGGGACTTGCTCCAGTCCCGTCCCGATCCCGTATGAATCGGGTCGGGACGGGGCGGGGTCGGGATCGGGGCGGGTTCCGGCGGGGTTTTTTTTTTTTTAAAAAAAAAAAAAATAACATATGTATAAAAAAAACTCAATAAACAAGACAAAATAGTATAATAAAAACATCTCAAAGCTGCTTTTTGTGCCTCTTATATTATTTAATAGACATATGATTTTTCTGTAATACAAATACAATTGTCTAAAATCTAAATTGCAACTTTGTGGTGTTGTCCAAAAGTTGCAAATTACTTAATAAAATTGCAATTAAAAAAATTACATTCTCAAAAAAATCTGTTCTAATTGCTTGATGATTTCCTGTGGTTCTTCTGTTGGAATTGGTATTTGTTGGTCAAATTGATCCACGTCGCTTCCACCACCTTCGGATAAGATTTCGTTGAAGTTTTCGTCTTCTTCTTCGTTGATCTCCGGTTGACCGCACCTTCTCCGTTCCGCTCGTATCCAAGCTCTGAATAATACTGCAATTTTCAAGCTGTCTCCGACTAATGAGAGTATGTGGTCTCCTATTTGATATCTGCCGGCAGAAAAAACGCTTTCAGACGCAGTTGATGACACTTGAATGTTCAAAACATCTCGGGCCATCAACGAAAGTGTCGGAAAGGTCTTCTCATTCCCCCTCCAGTATTTCAGCAAGTCTTCATGTTCATCTTCATTTATAACTTCTTGGTACGGTACAAAACCCTGCAAAACAAAAATATCCAACTCGCTAATTTGGTTAGTAGTAGAGGTACGGTCGCACATTCTATTTCTGAGGCTTTCAATACTAGCCGCAAAAACAACATGTCTTTTGTGAGGTTGTGTTGAAGATGAAGAAGATGGTACTAGCATTTTCTTGTTGATAAAATCTATATATTTTTTTGCATTGGTGTTCTACGCTAGACAACATTTCTTCTTTAGTTTGTTCAATAGATGGTGGGTGATTTAAATTTTTGGGACTTGGAGGTGGTAGTACTTCTATACAATCGTAAATAGTTTCAATTAGTGATTTAGTACCGTCTATTTTAATAGTCGGATTTAATACAGAACCAATAATATAAATAGTGGAAATATAAATAAAATATTTTTTTAATAGCTGTCATATAAGCTGGTTTTTTCATATATTCACTAAGAAATAAAAATATTAGAGTTATATAAAACAACATAGTTAAAATAGTAGGATAATATATGCGGGAAAATTCTTTTGTTACTTGAAAAAATTTCTCTAAAAATACAATAAGTTCGGAAATTTTTACCCAATCACTATCTACAATCATATCAGCTGGATTTTGATTATGAGAGTTAAAAAATAAAGTTATAGGTTTTCTATAGTCATAAGCATCAAGTAGTTGCTCGTATAAAGAATTTCACCTAGTGGATACTTCTTGTGGAATTTTTTTATAAGATAGTCCACAATCGTGACAAGTTTTTTTATATTCTTTTCTACGTTGTACTTTATTACTTTTAAAAATAAAGTTTATAGCAAATTATATTTTAGTAAGAATGTCTTCAAAAAGTGATAGACCATCATTTACAATTAAGTTATATATATGGCACGCGCATTTTATATGAAAATGATCTGGAAAAGATGGAGTTAAACTATTTTTTAAAATTGTAATTGCGTAATTGTTAGAAGAAGCGTTATCTAATGTAATAGTCATAATTTTATCGGTTATTCCGTAATAATCGCACACTTGATAAATATTTTCTGCAATAAAAGTACCAGTGTGCCTATCATCTATATATCTATACGCTAAGATACGTTTTTGCATAGACCATTTCTAATCTATCCAATGACAAGTTACAGTTAAATAATCTTGGCCGTTAGTACTACGACATATATCAGACGTGATAGATACTTTGCCATTAAAATGATATAATGAATAACGTAAATATTGTTGATATTCATGCGCAAATTTAAATACATTTTTCTTAACAGTTGATCTAGGAAAATCGTTAAAAGCAAGATTATATATATCTCTAATGTAATGAATAAAATCGGGAGATGAAGGAAATGAAAAAGGCAAACCCTCCACAACAACTAATTTTGATATTGCTTCCATATCTCTATGTTTATTGTATTGAGGGCCTACAATTCCCCCCGTCATAGGGTTAATTTGACCCTGTACTTGGTCCGGGACAGTATCAGTATGTGAACCTTGTCCCGATAGAGCGGACATTTGCGCACCCGGTTTTGAAGCCTGGTATTGGGCATACCTAGCTGGATGAGCGCTTACTACGTGTCTAATTAAACCCCCCCCCCCCCCCCGTCCCACCTTGACCTTTTCCAGTTTTAAATTTTAAAACATTTTTACAAATTTTACATATAGCTACTTGATTCTCTACGTCCCTATCAAAAAATGTCCATGCATCTGATTTTAATGGTCGTTTTGCTGGACCTCGTCTCATACTAGGGGGAATAAGAGGTATTTCAGTTGAAGGTGCACTAGTGGGTGTGTTGTCATCAACATTAGTGGGTGTATCATCTAGATCATCGTCTAAATTAAAGTCTTCTTGAGTTTCAGAAAATAGCTCCTCGTCTAAATCTAATGGTATTGTAGGAAAATGTTGAGTATCAACAAAATCATCATGTGTAGGAATAAGATGACTAGAAGAAGTATCCTTGCCCTGGTTGTCCCTACTAGAAGAAGCACCCTTACTCTTACCCTTAAACATACCTCTTAATCATTTCATTTTAATTATGATAATAAATAATTAAAGATAATAAAATTAAGTGCGCTAAATAAAATAAACAGACAATAATAATTTAATGAAGGAACAAATGTACCAAACGCCGACGTAACGTCGACGTGTAATCGAGAGGTTGAAAATTGAAACTTTGCTCGATGAAAGATCCTCAAGCTAGTTGCCAACTTCACTCCCAATTCCCAAATAAATAAATAGGATTGAATATTTAGCAAACCAAGTAGACTTGTAGAGAGATATATTGAGAGATTAGAGAGATTGTAGGAAGATTTGTGAGAAATATGAAGAGAAAATGAGTTATTTATAGTTGGAAAATTGGGTTAAAGTGTAAATATAATAACTTATGGGTTAAAAATAAATATTAAGGGGTAGGGGAGGCCTAAAATGGCCGTTGCCCAACGACCAAAATCTAAAATGGTCGTTGGTGCAACGGTTATATTTGCAAAGAGGGAGCACTCGGGCGGGGTCGGGGTCGGTCGGGCGGGCCTGGGGCGGGCTCGAGTCTGGCTGGACGAGACATTGTCCCGTCCCGCTACCATTTTTTTTTACGCGGGGTCGGGTCGTCCCGGCCCACTGGCCAGCCCTAACTTTTTCTTATTTGTGTTGTACTGCAGATTATTTATGTTGTACTGCAGCCCACAAAGCATGGAAAAGGTAGCAATAATATCTTGTTCACGAAAATGAGTTGTTTATCTTCACAAAGAGCTGTTCATCTTCTCTAACAGATAAAAAAAAAATCTCACGTGAAAAGTGTGATGGGTTAGAGTGAGATTTTTTTTATAGAATTTGGTATTTATATCTCCCACTAAAAAGTCACACAAATTTCATATTTTAAAAAATCTTTAGAAATTAATAAGTTTTCACCGCGCTCTACTTCCTTAGGGGGATGAGAATGATGGCCAGTTTTATAAGTTTTATAGAATAGGTTTTGAATACTAAAAGATTTTTTGTTGTTTAAAAATCCTGATTGAATACCACTAGATTTGGACATTATTAGCGAATATTTTTCGAATATTCACCGTATATTTTGTAATTATGATAGATGTATATTTAAGGTAACTTAGGATTCTTATTGTATTAGGAATCAACCATTTAAGGTAAGTTAAGATTCTTACTGTATTAGGAACCAACCTCTGTACAACTATATATATTGTGAATAATGAAAGGAATCTCTAAGAAAAATTATTCTATCTTACATGGTATCAGAGTCTAACCCTAATCCCTAATCCCTACTCCCATCTCTCTCAAAACAGCCGCCGACCCCCCCCCCCCCTCGATTTTTCACTTCGGTCGAGGGCAAGACCGGCTGCCACCATGTCTTCCTCCATAAATTCCGGTTCCTCCACTGACACTTTTGACAACCCCTCTCAACGATCATCGTCTTCTTTTCACCCGGCTTTCGCCGTTACAAACATCAAGAACTATATCCGTATAATTCTTGACCAAGAAGACTGTCAATATTCTATGTGGACATAACTGTTCTATATTCATGCATGTGCGTACAACGTGCTCGACCATATTGATGACTCTGTTCCTCGTCCCACCGATATTGCCGAATCAACATGGCGTCGCCTTGACTCCATCGTCAAACATTGGATATACGACACCATCTCAAAAGACTTGTTGTGTACTATCATGAAAACAGGTGCCACGACACGTGACCTTTGGGTACAGTTGGAAGAAATCTTTCAGGACAACAAAAATACTCGGGTTGTGTATTTGGAAGAATAATTCAACAATACGCACCTCGAGAATTTTAACAACATGTCTGAATATTGCAAACAACTGAAATTCATAGCCGACCAACTTTCCAACTTCGAGACATCTATTTCTGAAACCAAGATGGTACTTCAATTAGTTGATGGTTTACCGAAAGGTGAATACGATACACTTGCAACGATGATTCAACAGGTCGACCCACTACCAAGTTTCACCAAGGCACGTTCACAACTATTGTTGGAAGAAACCCGACGTGCTAAACAAGAGGAGCATAATAAAAAAGCGTTAGCCGTTGACGGGATGACACCACCGGCGACCAACACCACCCAGCCACCACCGTAAGACCACCAACAGCAGCAGTTCCGCGACGGAGGGCGTGGCGGCAGAGGCCGCGACAATAATAACAAAGGCAAGGGCCAACGCAACCAGCAGCCAGGCCCAACTCCTGCCTATTTCCAGTGGTCTGGACCGCCAGCCTGGCCCAATACCGGGAATTGGGCCTCGCCTGCCCTTACCCAACTGCAGCGGCCTAGTTCCAACAGCCTGCTTGGTCTAGTGGCCTATTGGGCTTTGCACCAGCCAACAGGCAGGCCCACCCGCAGTAGAAGCAGGCCCAATTCCCGCAAGGCAGCAGCCTGGCCCCCACTGATTTGGGCCAGGCTTTCAGCACCGTAAACCTTCAACAACCCGACGAAAATAGGTACATGGACACCGGAGCCACATCTCACCTCACCCGGTCGTCAGGTAACTTATCTCAACTACTTCGGTTAAAGTGTCCTCAATTTATTACTGTCGGCAATGGTCATCTCATTTTAATTGAAGGTTACGGTAACACACGTACCAAACATCCCCACCCGCCTTTCTCCCTAAATCACGTCCTTTACACCCCTAACATCATTAAAAATCTAATCTCTGTTAGAAAATTCACTCGCAATAATTCTGTGTCTGTCGAATTTGACCCTTTTGGTTTTTCTGTGAAGGAACTCAATACGGGGAAAATTCTTACGCGCTGCAATAGTGTGGGAGACCTCTACCCCTTCACTCAATCTTCCGCTGTCAGACCGCAAACACCTCTATTCCTTGCAGCCATCTCTCCCTCAACTTGGCAGAACAGACTCGGACACCCCGGAGACCCTGTTTTTACTTTTCTTAGGATTACTAAGCTATTCAATGTAATAATGAGAAACTTGCCCAACACTGTTTTTCTTGCCCGCTCGGTAAATATACTCGTCTTCCATTTATGTCATCCAACAGTGTTACTTTTTCTCCTTTTGATATTGTTTATGCTGATTTGTGGACATCTCCGATTGTTAGCTCTTTGGGTCACAAATTTTATCTAGTATTTTTAGATGATTTTTCACATTTTGTCTGGATTTACCCACTGAAATTCAAATCTGAAGTGTTTACCAAATTCCTTGAATTTCAAAAATTCATTAAAACACAGTTTGAAAAATCTATCAAATCTTTCCAATGTGATAATAGACGTGAATTTAATAACTCGGCATTTCACAATTTCTGCTCTAAGCAAGGCATGATTTTCCATTTTTCCTGTCCCTATACTTCCTCCCAAAACGGAAAGGTTGAACGAATTATACGTACCATCAATAACATGATTCGCACCCTATTGTTTCATGCCTGTCTTCCACCACCTTTTTGGGTCTATGTTGTTAAAATGGTAGAATCCCTCCTTAATATTTTACCAACTAGCACTCTCCAAAACAAGACCCCTACCGAAATTTTATACCGTAGGTTCCCATCCTATGACCATCTCCGTATTTTTGGCTGCCTATGCTACCCCAACATAGCCTCCACTACACCTCACAAACTTGTCCCTCGCACCTCGCACCCCTGCCTTGTGTCTTCGTTGGTCTCTCTCATACTCATCGAGGCTACATGTGCTATGACATTGCCACTCGCTATTTTTGCAAAGGGGGATGGGGCGTGTAGAGATCGGGACGGGGTCGGGTCAGGACGATCCCAGGCCCCGTCCCGAGTTCGAACCCCGACACCGATAAATTTTTTTTAGGGGGATCGAGCCGGGGCGGGCCGAGTAGCGGGACGGGATCGGGCCGACCCAGCCCGCTGGACATGCCTATTCTAGACTATGAGTAAGGTAAATATAGATACTCTTTTGTTTCAATTTTATGTGTGCACTTCCCTTAGTAGTATATTACAAAAAGGACAATATTGGTTAACTAGAAAAATTTAATATTAAGTTTTTAAGTTTTTATTTTTTTTATTTTAATGAGATGATTTATAATCACATAAATATTTATAATTTATTTTTTAAATTATAAATTTTAATTTTTTAAATAAAAAGTTGGCTCAATAAAAATATATCACATATATTGAGATTGAAAGAGAAATATCGAGTGAATTCTCTAAAAGGTCACTCATGCATTGGAAATTCCTTTCTAATATCACTTTTATTTTTTTTAGGACTAAAATATCCCCAACTTTCCTTATTTTTCTCAGAATACACTAAACACACAAAATCTTTTCTTCTCTCCTAGTTGGCATGCCATGTCACATAAAAATTTATTTTTTTAATATTAATAAATTTAATCTAACTCATCCAATTCATTTAACTCAACCCAAACCCATTTTACCCAACCTAACTCATATCTTAACCCATCAAACAAGTGCCTAACTTCTACTCCACTCGTTCATATTCCACAATGTTTTTATATCTAATTTTATTAACTGAAGTTCATATCAAATTTAATTACGAGGACAATATTTTTTTTTCATATAAAGATTTGGTGTTTTTGCTTTATTAACTGTAAATGATGACTTTTGATATTATTATAATTGTCAGTAAATATATCATAAATTATTAGAGTTAAAAATTACAATAAAATAAATAAATAAATTAAAAAATATTCAGGCTGAGGCACGAATATATTGCTCTCTTTAAGGAGATTCAAGCCCACTGCGGCATAACCTTCACCGGTCCAGCAGTTATCTCTTGACTTGTCCCATCCAGGATACAAAAGCCCGACAACATCGTATGACTCATACAACTCCGGACTAGTTGAAAAGTTAAAGCTCCACTAATAAGAACACTTTCCTTCAACATAAAAATACTCTTTTTTGTAGTAACTAAGTTGGAGACTTAAAATATTTTCTTTCACTCAACTTTTTTTTTCACTTCTCCAACCTCACTATACACTACAATATTTTTCACATCTCTCATACACAATGCAATTTTTTTTTATCATCTCAACTCATGGAAGAAGCACCTCTATATATAAGTGTAGAAATCATCCATATAGTAAATATAGAGAGTAGTGGATAGTTAAGTGAGGAAGAACATAAAAATGTGGTTAATGACAGTAATAACCACATCCTACATCATGGAGTAGTGGGAGAATATGAGTAATTATGCCATCTTCTAGCTTTTATGGCTAATAACAAACATGGAAGAAATGAATAATTTATTTTAATAATAAAATATACTCCAACAATCCCCACTCATTTTAATATTAAAATAAGAGAGTTCACCAATTTTAGTTGAAGGGAGACTATTATGCATAATGAAGATGTGGTCTGCATTGAACCTCCACTTAGTAAAGTGGCGATGTCTACTCCAGAGTCAGTAGTATGCTCCGCATTGAACTATGAGTGCTTAGAGGAAATAAAGTATCACTGCTTACACATAATAATCATGGTGTTGACATAAACTTTAATAGCCAGCACATTACGGCCTTGTGCTATCCCGATTTTCACGAGTGCTTTTGAGAACGAGCCCCATTCTCATAGGAAGCAGCCTACCTCCACACTCACATACGTGAAATTCTGTCAAAGGTGCTCTTGTAACTTTAACACCCTACTCATACGAGCTATATACTTTCATTAAGAGTTTTTAGACTCAACCTTCAAAAATCATTATAGGATAAATGCACTCAAACCATAGGGAGAGAATAAAAATAATTGTGTATGCACAACAAGTCATTGAACATGGTTATAGGATCTCTAGTCCCCAGGTTGAGTTACCTCATATATGACTCAGGTTGTTTTTCGGGCTTCAGTTCCATCCCCTCGATGTACTTCAGACCCTTCCTCATGCAAAGACCCTTTTCTATAAATCTGCAAGATTATCACAAAATTTAACACAGTCAATATTTATTGTATATCACTTTTCACAAATATCTCGCAATATTATATTTTCTCCTCATGGGTCTGAATTTACCGTTGTGAAAACGGTATTGAACTCTGCCAATAATATTGGTGCTATTACTATGAATCAAAATCAGAGAAATTGATTCATCAAATAAAGTGTTTGATATAATAAACC